>WEKY01024093.1:449076-475863 GCA_013390045.1 Picathartes gymnocephalus
AGCATCCCCTCGGGCCCGGCCCGGGACTGCGGCCGCGCTGGAATGCTCCGATACAGCCCCGCCATCCGCCCCGCTGCCCGGCGCCGGCAGCAAGATCCGGCTGATGATAAATTCGTTATTTTGTAATTGTGCATTGTCTGACTATAACTTGAGCGAGGGGGTTTTGGTCTGGTTTTGGATGATTTCTCAGTTGATTCACTTCAATACCCATGAGTAGAAATACGCACGCGTGTCTGTGTGTACAGCCACAAACATGTAACATGTATCCTTAATAAGGACAATACAGCCTTAATAAAGATAATGCTAGGAAAAAGAAATAATGGCAAAACCGAGTGATTGCTTTTGCTTTCTCCACACAAGACTGCACAATTAAGCGGCTCTGTGGCAGAAGATTGTTGGGTTTTTCACATGGGTGAATGCTCCGGTCGGTGGCGTGCGCCGCCCTCCGCCCCCGTTCCCGGCGCTGTGCCGCGTTACACAGCGCAGCTCCCGCGGAGATCCCCCGCCTCCGCAGCCTCCGCCTGGCCCGGGGCTCGGTGGGCATCGCCTCCTGGCCCCCTGGACGGTCTCACGCCTTTAACGGGCTTTAGAAGGGTCGCCACGGCTCCGCTGGAACTGCTGGCCGCGGTGACATTCCCGTGTCCGCGGTCACCATCTCCCGGCAAAGACCCGCAGGGCCCGGCTGCCCCAGCGCCGAGCGAGGGAGAGGGCAAGGGGGTTACACCCAGCTCAGCCCGGGACTCAGCACCCTCAGAAGCGGCAGGGAAGGCTGTGTCCGCCCCCAGAAATGCCAGGGTCAGTCAGGGTGCCGGGCTCTGAACACCAAGTCCCCAGGGACACCGAAGGTGCAGGCACAGAGACTCCTCCCGGGTTCCTGCCCCAGCCAGGCACAGAAGAGGAAGTGACGGAAGGCAGGGTTTGGCCCGCTGATGTTTCTTAAGTGCCCATCAGGGATTTCAAAGGCCAACCTTTGCTCTGGGTGTTTATTAATTGTCCCTTCTGACCCGGGGAGAGGCCATGCTGCAGCCTGCACATGGTTCTGGACTAGGTCTGCTCCTCTGGAGCTGGTGCCAAGGTGCCCAGCAGCCCAGGAACCAGCACTGCTCAGCTGCTGAAGCACTTCAGTTACTCGGTGTTATCATATCTGGTGTTCCCATCTCCAACTCTTCATCTTCCTCCTCGGACCAGCTCAAGCTGTCATCAGAGTCCTCATCCTGCACAGCCCCAGGCTCCTCTGAGTTTGCAGCTTCCTTCTCTTGCTCACCACAGGGCTGCAACTTGCTTTGGGGGAGCT
Source organism: Picathartes gymnocephalus (assembly GCA_013390045.1). Lineage (NCBI taxonomy): Eukaryota > Metazoa > Chordata > Aves > Passeriformes > Picathartidae > Picathartes > Picathartes gymnocephalus. Next base: position 450,371 of record WEKY01024093.1, read on the forward strand.
CCAGCCTGGCCCAGGAGCCAGGGCTGGCTTTGCAAAGCGTGATCTCCACCTTGGCTGGGACCATGCTCACAAAGCTCTTCTCTACATCAATGGTCTAGAGAGAGGGAAAGGTGCAGTGAGCCAGGCAGGGGAGGCCAGGAAGCACACGCTCAGCCTTCCCCTTACTGGCAAAGCGCTGCCAGAGGAGAAATCTCCTCCTGTGCCAGAAGAAGCCTGAGCTGCAGCTGAGCCGAGCTTCACATTGCTGTCTCTCAGCAGCACCACAGTGCTCGTACGGAGCTCAGGAGAGCTCAGCTCGCCTCAGCCACATGCGCAGCTGCAGCACAGCCTCTTCCCAGCAGCGAGCTGTGCTGAGACACAGCCATACCCACACCTGTCAGCTCTCTGCTGCCTGCAGGCACAGGCAGCACGCACCAGAAATACAGACAAGAAATGCTCATGCAAATTCCCGAGCCTCGCTGCTGCTCCCCAGCCAGCAAGCAGCTGAAAAATCAGTCTCATTGCTCAGACCACGGCCTGCCTGCAACTCACAGCAGGATTGCGGGGGAGACAGGGACCTGCTGCGACAGAGAACATTTGGGGCAGCCTGGGAGGGACCAAACCTGGAACACCTATAGGGCTGTCAGTGACCTCCAGCTCTGACCTTAGCCCTGGATCAATCAGTGCAGCCACCTCAGCCTCCTCACAAGCTCTAGGGCATTTCCCAGCAGAGATGGCTATCAATGCCAGTATCTGGGCAACCCGGCCCAGGATGAAAGCACAGGCTGCTTCACAGCACTGCAGCCCAGCCCCATGCAGACTGCTGGAACAGGGAAATCAAAGCAAATAGGATCTTACCCCCCAGAGCTCCAGTTCTGCCTGGAAAATCTTATTCCCTTCAAAGATGACATGAGCCTCAAGCTGAAAGATCAACAGAAAATTATCTGAGAAGGTAGCACAGCGCTGCCAGAGCTCTTCCCCCAGACAGTGCAGCTGCCTTCAGCACCATATTACATCCCACATCCTGGCTCCAGTATAATGGTCTGGTGACCCCCTCAGCACCTGGCAACATTTCACCCCTTTTCAGAGCACGACAGGTTCACCTCTGTCACAGGTTAAGGGATTCAAGGCCAGCAAAGCCACCACTGAGGCTGAAAGCCAGAGTTGCTGGGCAGATGCAGCAGCGAAGCCACTGGGCTCTCAGCTCGGGGATGGCAAGTTGGCAGTGCCAGCCCTGCCTGTAGCAACAGACCAAAGGGGACACCAAAGACCACCAGGCACCCAGCTGGCTCTTCAAACTCAGTTGGTGCCATGAGAGTGCCCACTCCACTCACCACGGTGCGATTGGCCTTCACGCTGCTGAGGGCAGGCAGGGGGTTCTTGGCATAGACTGTCACCACCACCTGGCTGCTGGTTTGGTGCCAGTCCTGCCGGCACAGCACCGCCTTCTTGTCCTGCCGAGGAGAGGAACCCATCACTGCACAGCTGGGGCTCAGGCACCACCCAAACAGAGGGGATGTCTGAGCCAGAGGATGCTCCCTTGCACACCTCCTCTGTGCTGGCTGGTTCAGGCTGGCACCAGCTAAGCAAGAACAAACCCTGCCTTTTGGGCAGGTTTTTGAGGGCAGATGGTTCATGCAAAAGTGGGCAGCCGCTGCCATGCTGTCCCAAGAGACATGGGACATCTGTGCTGTGCTTGGGGTTCCTCCAGGACACGCTAAGATCAGAGACATCCGCTTCTAGTTCCAGAGTCACTCTGCTATGCTCAAGCTCCTAAGTGCTGTGCACCGTCAGGAAACTCAGCCTGGAGGGCAATGCAGGGGCTGCTGCTGGACACGGGTGATGCCACCCTGCTACATTTGGGAGTCAGATGAGCCCCAACTGGCCACGTTTCACCTTTGTCCACCTTGTCAGCACCACAGGCACTGCCAGGCCTGTGTCCCCACCAGGCTCATTTCTGACCATCACCTGGAAACAGATGCCCTGCAGCCCTCCTCACTGCCAGCCACAGAAATGCTCCAGGAGGAATCCTGGCCTCACACTTAGGTGACAATTAGCACAAAACATCTGCATCACAACATCACAGTTCCTTCACTGCAGCCTCCTTTACATTCAGGATATGTTTTCTGCTCCAGGACAAAGAATGGATTGGGCTCAGAGAGGACAGTGCTGACTCAGAGGAACGCAGTGCACTTTCAGGGTTATCCTGGGCTGCTGTGGTGCAACTTTCCCAGCTCAAGCCTGTTTCCAGTCAAGAACTTTCCTGGGGAAAGTTACACACACAGTATTGAAAATTGGGATCTTGTCCCCACTGCCCTGCCACAGCACCATGTTGGTATGTGGATGATATCCCTCCTGAGAAGCAGCTGCAGAGGGAAAGCTTCATTAAAGCCAAATTCTGTTATCTGCAATCATCTGTCAAAGCCTGTGGGTTTTTTTTGCAGGACTTTTCATGTGCTTAGCCACTTGTCTCTATGTGACAGCCTGCAATGCTGGCTGTGCTGAGTCCAGGGCCAGGTCCTGCCTTGTTCAGCTTCCTATTGCACATCTGCCCATTGGGTGTGAGAGCTGACACATCTTGTGAGTGCTGAGCAGCATCTTGAAGGGAAGACGGGTGAAGATTAGGCATTCAATCCCTGTGCAGTCATCTGTCAGCAATTATGAATATTAAGACAATTAAATGCAGAAAGCTGTGGGAATGCTGAGCAAGGGAAGGAGCACTCTCAAATGCCAATAATGCCAATTATTGCTCACATGAGTCACCCCTGCTGAGAGCCTCCTTACCTTCTTTTCTGTCCAGCAGTGACACCCACGGCTGCAGCCCGGCTGCTCCATGAAGGCACCGAAGTCTGTGGTTTTGATTCCACAGCAGCTCCAGTACTTCATCCTGAGGAGAGCAGGGTGACCTGAGTGGGGAGTGCACACAGGAGCAGCATAGTGGACCACAGCAGGGTAGGGGGGGAGAGGGGCTCATAACTAAGAGCTCCCTCTGCCCACCTGTCCCCTAGCAGGGTGCCACCCACAGCTGCAGTGGCCACCCTGCTGAGGCCACACAGCCTTGTCATGCAGCATTTTCAGCCCGTGGCAGGGTCAGTCTGCTCTCTGGTAAAGGGTTGTTTCTTACCCCTCATGGAAGACAGGAATGCCAGGATGAAACGTGCAAACCTCTGTGTTACTCTCTGGGCCCTGGTAGATCTGTGGGGAAAGAAGCAGAGGAAAGTTCCATCTGTGTCTCTGGCACAGGACGACGTGGCACAGATGTCCACTCATCAGTGCCCATCCACGTAGAGGGCACAGCACAATGCCCAACATCACCCTTCTGCCAGGTCCAGCATCTGTGGAGACTCACTCTGGGACCATGCCCAGCCAGCAGCCACCCTGACCTTGCTGTGACCACAGTGTCACCCCTGAGACCCTGCCAGCAGCCCTTCTGTACCCTTCTCCCAAACACAGCCTGCTCCCAGCCCAGTGCTTGGCAACACAAGGACAGTGGGCAAGTCTAGACACCACAGAAGCTCACTCCGAGGTGCAGGAGGTCATTTGTCATTCCTGTCCTTTCCCCTCCTTCCCAGAGCATGTCAGTCTTGTGTCCTCATCTACCTCCTGCCTTTTGCTCCCTGCTCCCTCGCTGCTGCTTTCCAAGCAGCTCAATCCCTCCCACTCATCCTCGAGGCAGGCAGTGCTGCACAAGGCAGCCTGGGGCAAGAGAGAGAGTGGGCTGTGCTGCATCACTTCAGTGCAGGTGGGAATTGTTCCACATGCATTTTGTCTGTATGTCCAGTCATGAATATGTGCTGTATTTCACTGCAAGCACTCAGCAGCAGTGAAACACAAATGTACCACCCATCTGGAAGCCCCTCGCAGGAATGTGGCTGGGAGGTGACAGAGGTGGCTGGGAGGTGACAGAGGTGGCCGTTCCCAGGGCAGGATGGGAATACAGAGCAGCTGAGCACTGCCACCTTCCCCCTGCCTGGTACCCTGCCCTGCTCCTGGACCTGTGATGCTCTTGGCCACAAGGCACAGGCTGGACAAAGATGGGTCCCTGCCAGGTACTCACCGCCTTGCAGGCTGTGTTCTTGCACGTGGTTCCAGCTCTCACCTGGGCAGCCTCCTCACCTGCGAGGGCAAAACAACTTCACCCAGGACACACACTGCTCATGCCTGCCCCCAGATCCTCCCCCAGCCCTCTGCCAGCTCCCCAGCTGAGCACAGACTATCCCAATGTGTCTGTAAGATGCAGTTTTGCAGGTTTGCAGGTGGCTGAACATGCAGCACTCACTGACTGCACTGAGCCTGTCATGCAAAACCCCGTGCTGAATCTGCAACCCCAATGCCATCCATCAGCTCATCCCTACCTGTACAATTGCTCTCAAGCCTCTCATCCTTGGAGGACAGGTTCAGTTTCTCCAGTGCCTGCTCCAGAGACCTGGATACTTTAATTGGCAGCAACTGTCTTGGCTCGTCAGAGCTGGGAAACAGCAGCAGCAAAGCCCAAGTGGGTTTTTCTGTGATTTAAGTGTTGTTGCCTCTCCTGAGAGAGCAGCAGGGTAGGACACACACAGAAGTGACACAGCAGGGCAACACTGTTAGCTGAGCCTATCTCACCTTGGTCTTTCCCGCAGCATCTTCTCAGCTGATTTTGGTCCTTGGATGATGAGCTCCTTCACTGCTTTGGCCTTTGGTTCATCTGAGGTCTTCCCTTGGCTGGAAGGCTCAGGGGGCTTCTCCTTGCTGTGATAGCCCTTTGTGCATCCCTGAGCAGCAGAGACAAGCCTGATGACTGCTTTGTCCTCCTCAGCCTGGTGGCTGTTCCCAAACCCTGTGAGCTTCCATGATGTGGTGGCTCAGTGTCCTGCAGAGATGGGCTCTGACCTTGCACTTTGGGGAGCAGCACCCTTGCTTGGAGGGTCCTTGGAAGCAGATAGCAAATCCCTGGCTGGCAGGGCAAAAGGGACATCCCTGACACAGGACAGGGATGGGACAGGACTGGGCAGGGGCCAGAAGGAGAGGATGGGGGAACAGTGGGTGCATTTAGACTGGCAGGTCGCTCACCTTTATGGAGAGGAACTCAGAGAAGTCCGTTGTGCGTTTCTTGCAACAAGACCAGCCCTAGACACCAGGACATGACAGGCTGGTCAGGTGTGGGCAATCCTGCTGGACACAAGGTCACTCCCTGCAGCTGCAGCCCCAGCTCCTGCCCCACTCACCTTCAGGGCATCGTGGAAGATGGGGATACCTGGGTGATACAGGCAGGAATCTGAAAAGGGAAAACCGGGCAAAAGCTTTCAGGAAAAGCAATCCTGCCCACGAGCCACCTGTCACAGCCAGCAGCTCCAGAGCCAGCTCCTGCCATATGGGCTGCCTGCCCCGGGCTTGGCAGCTTGGCTGCAGCGCGGCAGCCGAGGCCACACTCTGGCAAAGCAGCACACGCTCCCATTCCCTCTGCTGCAAGGCACTCCAGCCCACTCACCCTCGGCGTTGTGCTCGGGATCAAACCTCTGCCCGCAGCCCTTGTTGTAGCACAGCAGCGCCATGGCTCAGGGGTACTCGCAGTGTCCTTCACTCTTCCACGGAAATCCCATCAATCTTATCCCGGCCCGGGATCGCTCCTCTGCTTCCCCACCGCCTGCAGCCCAGGCGCCGGGAGGTGGCTTTGCCTATCTTTGGAGGCAGCTGTGGGAGGTGCTGGTAACCGGAGACCGGGCTAAAGATGGACAGGGCAGCTGACGGGGCTTGGCGCCTGTGTTATCTCCACAGGCATTTCTGTGCTGGCCCTGTGCCCAGCAGAGGGAATGGGCACTGCAGGATGGCCCCACGCCCAGGGTGTGCGGAGGTCCTGTCCTAGTGCCTGCCACCCAGCCAGCATCCCATCGGCATCGCCCCAGCGCTCACACAGGCCACTCCTCTTGACCAACCATGCTCAGCTTCTGGGGCATTTACAGAAGCAGCTGAAAGATCCCTGAAACTGAAGGGAAGAGGATTCCCAGAGTCACAGAGCAAAACTCGTGCTGATCTCCCCCGGGCCCAGAAGGCACAACCACCTTCTGAACAGAGGCAGCAGCAGACCAAGGCTGTGCATGTGGCCGAGACATCTTCTGATGCAGGGCTTTTTGCAGCCCAGGAGTAACAGAGTGGTCAAGGGAAGGTTCTTGGCCAGACTTGAGAAGTAGGACACAGTGATTACATGGGTGATTATGATTAGATTTATTGCTAATACAGTTTTTAAATATTGTCAATGTAGTATTTAAATAACAACTCTACCATCTGTTACAAGATACGGTATATACAGGAGTGGTCCCTCCCATTGAGTCACAAGCTTCAGTAAGACTCACTCATTTTCTAAACTTCTCAGAGAAGTCTCGGTGTGGATCAGTCCACTTAGGCTCAGATTTGGTTACAGTCTATGTCTAAAGGATCATAATATTGGCAGGTTTGGCTAGAAACATACAGATTTACAGTCTTTGGCCTTGCAGAATTCACAATTACAAAGCAGTAAGACTTTGGAGCTATGTTAGGATTTTCTCTGTATTTGACCAGATCTTACAATTTTTCACTACTCCTCCAAAAGTGAGTATTCTGTGTGTTCCTTGCATTCTGGCTGGACATACCCTGCAGGTGTCCCAAAGAGGGGCAGGGATGACCAACACCACCCAGCAGCTGCCTGTGACCTTGGGAGAGCAGTTTGCATGGTTGGCCCAGACTCCAGCAGCATTTTATACCCTTTTGCAGGTCGATGTGCACCACGGTCAATCACAAACAGCTCAGCTCCCCCATCTCTGGAATACATTAATCATGCAAGCATTCAGTGAGTTCCTCCTGCAAAACCCACCTGGTGTTTTCATCTTAGGACAAACCACATTGCCCAGCAGAGATTGTGGAAAGGGAGAGGGAAGGATGCACACACAGACTCAGACCAGACTATCTTTCCTTATCATCACACCAGAGATGAAAATTGTTCCCTGGAAGATCATAGTAATCACAGAAGAATACAAAATGTTACTCGGGTTGCCTGTATGCAGAAGGAGTTTGCTCAGACTCATTGTTCCCCTTCTGGGACCTAAGAGTTTTTCTCTACGAACAGGAAACGCTCCTGAGATCAAAGGTTTCACTTAGTTCCTCTAAGCATCTAAATAAAATATTTTCTTTGTGCTGTTCCTGTTTGCAGGGACAGCTGGGTGCTGCCCTGATCTCCAGGAGCACACAGCATCTGGGGACCATTTCTCTTCAGGAACTGGGGTTGATATAAGTCCTTGGCACTATCAAGCAGTACAAAGTACAAGTCCTGCAGGCAGAAAATGCCCAGGGAGTCTGCTCAGGAGGCAAGCCCACAGGGTTTGCAACCCTAACCCTGCCCTATGATGTTTGTTTAACCTACTTAATCCTTCTACAAAGCCTGAAGAGTTTTCTGTCATCTCAAGGGGATCTCCAGAGTTCAGAGTTAGGATGAACTGTTGCCACAATTCTGGAGCTTATCAGGGAGGTGACTCCAGATTATTTCACACTGTCCTGCTACTTCACCTCCAGCTTAGTTCTGCCACCCTCACCTTGAGATGCCCCAGCCAGCAGCAACATCGGGCTTTTCCTTTCCTTTCTTTTTCCTGGCTTTTCCTTAGCAAGGAGCCACCTCCACTGCAGGGGAGGACACTGTCACACCTCTTTACACCTGGCTCACCTGTCTACAAACCTACATCCACCCAAAAGCTGGGAGGGAAGCATGAGGGCAGTGGGGAACTTGTCATACCAGCCACGTGGCTTCAAAGCACTGTACTGCCTCAGGTCACAACTGACCCAACAGTCCCAAAGGTGGGTAAAAGAAATGCTGCTGGTATCCAGAGCCTCTGCTTAGGTGGGAAAGACCACTGGGGGCCCAGGGAGCTGGGCAGAGGCCTGTGACGGGGGGAATTTGCAGACCTGGGGGCTGAGCAGAGCTATAATGTTTCAGATCTCCCTGTTCTTTCCACGAGCTGTCAGCAAGGCTGCAGCTGTCACCGACCCAGTGCCAGTGAGAATATGGAGCTCAGGTTACCCTGCACACCTCAGAGGAAACGCCAACAAGATGATATGGCTGACACACGTTGCAGAGATACACAGCAGGTATCCCGGGGGACTGTGGCTGAGGCAACTCTGTACTCTGCACCTGAGACAGGAATTGAGCTCCCAGCTGCCAATTAAAAATAGAGCCTGTTTGCTTTATGTACACTTAATTTCATATGCAACAGAACCAAAAATGAAGTAGAAAAAACAGAATAAATGTTTCTCAAACCCAGCTTAACGTGTTTGCCCTTGAACAATCAGGGTCAGTGTAAAACAGTCCTGCAAGGTCCTGGGGAGAGCATGCTGGATACCTCCAGGGAAACAAACCCAGCTCACCCCTGACCCTTCAGTCATTCAGGATGCCCTGTGGAGCTGGGGTAGCAGCAAAGCGCTGCATTTCTAAATCACAGAGTAACTCCTCCGTACAAAAGGCTGGTTAGGTGAAGGGAAATCCCTGACAAACATATTACTGCTACGTATGCAGCAGGCAGGATTAATGTTTTATTTATCTGGGCAATAAAATCTTTCTCAAAAGAACGTGTTGAGCAATTCTATAGCAATTCTCCCTGACCACTCTTCAGATAGCTCTGCTAAAGAATTATGTACCACCTGTCCAAGGGGTCTGCACTGCTTGTACTCAACAGTTCAGAGAACACATTTGAAAAAGACCAGAAAACTACCAGAAATGTGGGCATGGGCAACCTTCGTCTCTCCATTCAAGACCACTGTTCTTATGCAGCTTGGGTTATTACAGGAGTATTGCTGCAACACTTCAGTCTCATTGAACAATTGCAACTTCAAACTGGAACCAGATACCCAGCTGATAAGGATTTTCTCCCTGTAGCTTAGACAGTATCTTGCTCCAGAGACAATTCAGTTTCCCTGGAGCTGAGCTGCTCCTTTAGGAGTCCATTCACTCTGGTGCTCACTCTGAAAGCACATGCAATATTCCTCATCAAAAAGTGCACTTTAGTCCAAAAAGTAGAGTTCAATCTATTACTAAGATTCAATTGCATGTCATTAGCTGGCATTCTGAATCAAAAGCTGCTGGCTGAAATACCCTGAACTGGCACTGAGTGTGTGGTTTTAGCAGTTTTCTTTTTGAGGGTCCTGCTGCCTTCATAGTGAGGTTGCTGTGAGCTCAGAGCAGAGTGGCCAAACTGTAGTGAGGGAAAGTGTCCCAAACCCAGTGTTGTGCCTGGCTGAGCTCCTTGCTTCCTTACTCTCTTTTTACTTATGTCTGGCACCAGGTACCCAAGGCACGACCAAGAGAAGAGAGAATGATGGCTCCTTTCAGCAAGGCCATAGAAAATCACATCTTCCTTCTTTCAGCCCCCAAAGGTAGCTCACTGGAGAAGTAGTTTAGCACATGCCATCACTTGCAGCTTTCTATGATAAATGACAGCTGCTAGTGAGAGGCACCGTGCCAGGAAAAAAAATAAACGTTTGTCTACTGCTTTGATATGACAAAATTATCCACATACCAGCTGGATTTTTCAGATTTCTCTTTGATTCTTGCAAATCTATTGAGGAGGAAGCTGCATAAAGCACAAGTTTTAACTTCTGAAGTCCATAAATGATGGGGGTTTAAAGCTAAGAGCAAAATGGTAAGAACCAAACTGCTGATCAGTCTTTGGTGTGAAACAAACTGATACTGGAGAACTGCATTTTAAACCAGCTGATCAAATATACGACAGTAAAAGGCAAGGATTTCTCTTTAGAAGAGTCAAAATATTTAACCAGTCTGCAATTATGTAACAGCCAGCACTCTGGAAAGGCATGCAGAGGGAAGCAGTCGCTCCTGCAGAGTGGCTGAACCTCAGCACAACAATGCTGTGCACAGCCCAGCCTTGGGAGCTGCACCTGCTACCTGAAACAGTGCAAGCACCAACAGCAAACTCCAAAGTGCTTCAGCAGAGCAAGGAATTACTCTGGAGTGAGGCAGCCCTGCTTGCTCCTGTGCCCAGCTGTTAAGTGCTTCTGCACTACAGTCAGTCTGCCTCTGAAAATCTTAGTAATGGGTTGCTTTACCATTTCCTTACTCAGTCACAGGTTGTCAGTCTCCTCCTTTAAAGCAAATTAAGAATAGTTACCTCTAGCATTCATATCAGAATTTAGTTTTCTTTCATTGCTGCCACTGGGTCTTTAATTTAGATACTTAAAATCTTGTTAGATGGGCTTTGAGCAGTGCTGAATTCCTCCTTCCCTATGATTTTACACACTCTTTTCTCCCAGGGAAAGGCAGTAACCAGACCCCTCCTCTTCTTATACTCGCTCAGAACTGAGGCAGCAGCAGAGGGATGCTGAACATCTGAGCTCTGCTGTTCACCTAGGACAGCAATTTCTCCTCGGACTGCTCACTAACACACAAACCAGCTGAGCAGTGGGCAGGTGAAGGAGATAATACAGACACCTGGGTGCAACTTCATGGTTTCTTCTCCTAGTGTTTCATACTTCAGAATCAAACGGTGTACTTACCCAACAGCCATGACACTAGCGAATGTCTGCCAGCCTCCTTCCAGATACAAGAACAGATCCCTCCTCTCCGTAGGGCAACAGAAAAGCTCATCAGCCTTCTCACTTGAGATTTTACAACAGTGAGCTGTCCTAGCAAATGAGCCAGGTGAAAAACATCACCAAACTCTTCATACTTCACCATCAAGCTGATAACCACCATTAGATACCATATCACCTCAGCAAATCAGCTGCTGATGCTTTCAAATGTGGAAAACAAATTAAGAAACAAAGAGCATTGGCTGCAGCCTCTCTTCCATACATCTTATCATCCCATTCCAGGTTAATTAAAAGCCATCCAAAGACAGGGGTAAACCAACCAAGGCTCCAGAGTGATTATTTCACTTCCCCTACTGAGTACCTACAGGACCAAACCCTAATTTAAGGTTCTTGCTTTGGTAACATTAGGCATCTCAAAATGTTTTAATCTTTCCTTTAATTTCACAATTTTTTAAGGCACCTTCTTATGCTTTTAGGCTGTAACACTTTCTCCCTCCTGCCTTTCCCACCTAAACTTATTTCTAAGCTTCCCCCTTTGCAGTCTCAACTCTAGAGACTCAGTGTGAGAACACAAGTCACAGAAGGCTCCTGTCCCTACAGATTCCCTCATGTACTACACCAGATAAAGCATTACTGTTGCCATCAATAGTTACCAGTGAGTTCTCTCCTTCCTATCCCAGCACAGGAGTTCTGGGAACATCCCAGCCAGAGGCAACTGCGGCACAGAGCAGAGACAGATAACCCTGTACTCTGCACCAGAGACAGAAATTGAGCTCCAGGCTCCCAGTGACACACGGACAAAGTCTTGCATCTCACCTCTCTGAATCCACAACAGACACATCCCGGGTGTGTCACTAGATCCCTTTCTGTATTCCAACCTGCTGAAGTTGAAGGTCACATTCCCACACACAAATAAAACTTGTTCTGTGAGAAGGAAAACTGTTAGAAAATTTTCAGGGGTTGAACACCCTCTTTACAGAGCTATGCAAGAACAACTTTCGCGCCATAACCTGAAGCTTCATTAAATTCAATCCACACATAGACATTTGTACTAGAACAGAAGAGACAAGACACGAGATAAAAAAGGCTTAAAATCAACTTTAATAATGCATTCCTGTAACATTCCTCAGACAAACTCAAACTTTTAGTGGGACAATTACAGTTTGTGTTCAAACAGTTTACACTAAATGAAAAATCTTGTAGTACTTCTACACAAAAGACAGGCAAGGTTAGGATTATACAAACATTTGTTTCAGTTAAATCTTCAGCATGAGATACAGTATCTTTATCCAATAGATTGTACTTTACTACCAGTAAAAATAAAGAGATACAACACGTTATCAAAAAAAATCCATCCAAACAAGAACCTCCCAGCCATTACGGCTGCATGACTGTCAACTACTTCAAAGAAACAAATGGTCCAGGTAAAAAGAGTAACTAACAAGTTAGGAGGAAAAAAAAAAACAAGAAACAAACAAAATCTCCCCCAATTCACTACATGATGGATCATTTGGAGCTATATAAATTTACAAAATCAAGGGAGCTGCAAAGTACCCAAATGCTGCCCTGGTTCTCCAGAGACTTCCCTGTGCTCTTAAGCAAGGTACACTACACTAAAAAAACGCCAAGACATACTGAAATTTTCTCTAATGCAGTCTCATGATTTCAGCTGCAAATAGGAAACCTGGAATGGTCAAGGCATTAGGGTCCTTGCAAGATTTTACCATTACTGAACCATGGCAGCCTCCCAGAACCCATTTTTTACTTTGAAATTAGGAATGCACCACATGAAATTTTCTAAAACCTTTACCAGTCAGACTGCACTCCCCTTGTCCTAGAGTGGCTTTACCAAAACAGGCCCTAATGAACTATCTTTAAAATGTCCCCCCTCCCCCCCAAGTTGAACCCTGTGTGGCCTGCCAAGATTTCTTTCTCTGGGGCATGTACAGGGGATAGCTTAATCCTGTTAGTATCTGCGACGCTTGTTAGGGCCAAAATCCCCCCCTGGATTTCCTCTGTTGAAGGCAGGCGGGTTCCCTCCCATCGCTCCAAGGCCTTCCATGGCTCCACCCTGGCCGAAGCGGTCTGGAGGTGGTGGTGGAGTCTTGGAATGAGAACAAGTGCAGAAGACACAGGAAGAAAAACAAGGAAGAACAAAGGGCAGTTAAAAGCCATTTGAGTTGATTCGAATTCTACCAGGATTCCACAATTCCAGCTGACTTCGCTGCAGATCTTCATCCCACCAAAAACATCCCCACAGTCCCAAACCTGGATTGACAGGACCACAGCAGAACAAAGAAGTCCCTTTCCCCACACAGCCTGCAGTCAGGCATTCTGGGACAGTGTGCACCACCCCACAGAGCAGGGCCCTGCTGTGCAGCAGGTCAGCCATCTGAACTCACCTTCCCTTTCCACTCCTGGCTTCATCTTCCCCCTTAATTTCCATGTGTAGTGCACATTCCCTTAACCTCAGCTGCTTTGCTGTCCCTACCACTTAGGTACAAAAGCTTTCATAAATAAAACTGTTCTTTATGACAAAAAAAAAAATCTGTGTCATAGCAGTCACAACAGAGCAAGAGGTCTGCGTAGGAAGGTTTGCAGGAAAACTGCTTATTAGACCAGTTCATAAAAACCATTGGAAGAAGATGAACTTTCAGGACAAACTTTACTATGACTGCTGCTGTTTCTGCTGGTGACTGGAAGTGCTGACACTGTAGGGGGACCAGTCCTCTGTATGACAGAGAGGAATGACAGATGCCACAAAAGCCACAGTCTATTGCAAAGCCCTGCAGTAAAGTTTAAAACTAAATCAAATACAAAAATTTTAAAAAGTCAAACAAATAAGCATAATCTCCAGTGATTCTTTGCTCTTGACCTCCTAAGCAAATTAGCTGAACTCATTTTAGCCTATGAGCATAGGAGATAACTGTTTTCAGAACTGGTGATGACCAGAATACTCCTGAAAGCTTGGCTTTATGCCTGCAAGAATCTACTCTCAAAAAAGTCTCAATTTAACAAAGAGCTTCCCATTAGGTCATTTAAAAATAACCATATATGATTGCTAAGATCTTTCTAACAAGCATTTTAGCTCTAGCTGTCTTGGAAGTAAATTAAACAGTTATTAGACTCGGCTCAACCTCCTGAAAATTATCAGCTAGTATCAAGGCAAGATTAACTTCTGAAGATTTCAGCAGCAATGAAGCAACAGGTCTGGGCAGACAAAGAAGCTACAACTTCAGCAGCTAGTGCTTAATATTGGAAGTAACATAATCTGCATTATAAAGGTGTGCAAAAAAGCAAATGGAAATCCATTACCATTCCCATGGCTCCATCAGGGATCATAGCTCCAGGACCAGCAGCAGGAGGTGCAGGAGCTGGGACATTGGTACCACCCATAGCTCCCCTATTGTTCATGCCAATGGTACCTGGAAAAGAAAACTGAGGAGTAGTCCTGGTACCCACACACACAGTGCGTGGGGTCTGCTCATCACCCCAGAGCCATAAAACACTGTTCATGCAGGGACAGAGTCCCAGCCTATAAACCAGCTTTGCACTACGAGGTCAAGACAAACTGATCTTGCTTTACATCACGTTATGTTTCCTGTCACATGAATACTTCCTCCTACTAGCGTGGGAGATTACTTTGACTGAGTTTCTAAATAAGAAGCCAATAAAATGAGATCACTGAAAAAAAGTGCAGATTTTGTAAAAGAGGAAATGAACATGCACAGGAACAAAGAAGACTCTTACCTCCCATACCCATCTGTCCCATTCGCATGTCTGGTGGCTCCCTCTGGAAAGATAGACACTCATTTCAACTGATAATCAGGCTTTTAAAAATGTAATTATACAAATTCAGTAAGTTCTAAGGATCTACTACTGACAATGTTTCCACAGTAAATTTCAAAGAAAAACAGGAGCAATGATAGCTGCTGAGTGAACAGCTCTTATTTCAAATATCTCATTCTAAAAGGTCTAATTCTGAAGAATTATAATAAAACATCCAGCAGCAAAACTGCACATGCAGACTTTACCAAAGACATCTTGATGGAAAGATGTGCTATGCAGTAGTAACACATTAGATAGAATTAGTTTTGCTACTCCCTCAGCATAGCTAAGAACCTTTTCCTGTTGAAAGGAAGGCAAGCTTACATAAAGACACAGTACTGGGTCACTTGCATTAAAATACCATTTATTGAGTTCAATTTCTCTTTTATTAACCAAGCATCAGAAACACCTATCACAGATCTCTCTCACTGCAAAACAAGGAGCACCTCCTCACCCCAGTGAGGGCACTACTTTTTTCACAGTGTTAAGACAGATTTCACTTGATCTGTGGTCTCAGTGACATTATTTATCATATGAAGGCAGTATCATTAAGAGTAATCAGGATTTCTGCTGCACAAGAAGAATATTCCCCCATTTGGCTCAGCCATGCTCTTGGCCCTTTGGATTCACATGTATTTAGCTATTTTGCCTAGGGGCCAAGTTTTCACTAGTAAGCATTAAACACTTGTCCCCAGCTGCATCAATGCCATTACACCACCTGAACAGCCCTACAGCTGTCTCCACAACAGAAAGTGGCTGGGACTGGAAACAGATTGCAAGGCATTTCTCTATAGAACTAAAGATACTGTTACTAAAAGGCAGGTTACCACACAGGTTACACTACAAAAAAATTCTTGACCAACTGACTTTTAAGTACAAGTATTTACCATGCCTGCAGCAATGCCTCAAGTTGGGATCATTTTATTATGACTAAGACAGACTGCAAGCTAGGGATATTGTCAGACATACAATCATGACAGGGTTCTGCTGCAGTGCTTCAGGACAGTGTGTGTGTTGCTGTTAGAATAAAATTAGTGAGCATACATACATTTTTCTGTACAGCAAGACAACTACAGAGGGTCTAACATAAAGAGTAGTGGAACAGAACTGGGGGATTTATAGTTTCCAGGCTAAACTGTATTAAGATTGGAAGGAGACAATAATTTAGAGTAGAATGCACTACTGATGTACAGTCCTCCAACTAAGTTGAAAATTCACAGAAAGCTGTGCTGTGGAAGGGAAGAATCTACTGTGAGTGTACAGATGTAATGGAAATGTAGAACCACTCGTACCGCATCAGCAAAATTCCCTTTAAAGCCTTCCTGCTGGCGTCTCATCATCTCTTCTTGCTGCCTTCTCATTTCCTCCTCACGGCGCCTGCGTTCTTCCTCTTGCCTGTAAAAAAAGTCCAAAGATGCTCAGCACAACATACACCAACCACCTGCATCACTATGTTGCAGTGCCGCCTCATGGATCTTGATTGGAAACTTCACACTTTCAGTTTTGAGCAGCTCATTTAAAAAAAAAATAACATGAGACAGTTGTGTCTCATGAGGAGCAGCTTGAGGGAGCCAGAGGGGCTCAGCCTGGAGAAAAGGAGGCTCAAGAGGGACCTTATTGCTCTCTACAACTGCCTGAAAGGAGGGTGAAGCCAGGTAACTAGTGACAGAATGAGAGGAAACGGCTTCAAGTTGCACCAGGGAAAATTTTCATTTGATATCAGGGAAAATTTCTTCACCAAAGGGGTTACAAAGCATTAGCACAGGGTGTCCAGGAAGTAGTGGGGTCACCATCCCTGGAAGGATTTAAAGGATGTGTGGATGTGGTGCTTAGGGACACGGTGGGCTTGGCAGTCTTAGATTTACAGCTGAACTCACTGATTCTAGAAGTATTTTCCAACCTGAATGATTCTATATGTACACAGCAGCTCCTAAATGCATGCTGACTACATGCAATACCAAGCATCAAGCCTGACAGTTCTCAAGCCCTTTCTAATACACAAACAGTCTGGTAATTCTCCTGGAGCTTCTCAAAATGACCCCAAGACAAGGAAGTACTACAAGGGACAGAGAAATCTCTGAGACTGTTACCCCTCAAATGAAAATAGGGATGATGGAATGGGATTTCCCAATCTGCAGCACCAAAGCCACTAAATCACAAAACAGATTCTGATTTTTCTATCTGCCTCACAAAGGAGCTTAACTGAGAAATGGAAATGTGAAGAATCAATGAAGGAAACTCCTACTCTTTCATCTTAAATCAACTATACACTCTTTCCTATGAACAAAAGAGCCCAAAGTAACAGCCACACTTTAGGTAGTAATTAAATTGTCACAATGAACAATTAGGTGCAGTGAAGAGGTGTTTTATTCCACTATGGATTCAAAGCATTTCACAACCTGCCCCCTTACCTGAGTTCCAACTGTTTACGTTTTTGTACTTCTTGGTTATGCAACTCCTCCATTCTCCTGAGCTCCTCCTGGCGTCTCATTAAATCTGTAAGACAACAATAAAAAACACAATCAAACTCATCTCCCATGCCACCTCTTACGAGTCCCTGAACTAGAACCGTAACACACAAGAGAAAGAGATAACAGAGCCTTCATCAATACAGGAACACCTCTCCAGGTTAGGTCCAACAAGGTTCAGTGCCAGGTCCTGCCCATGGGTCACAACAACCCCCTGCAGCTCCAGGCTGGGGCAGAGGGGCTGGAAGGTGTCCGGTAGGAAACGTCCTGGGGGTGCTGGTCAACAGCAGCTGGACATGAGCCAGGTGTGCCCAGGTGGGCAAGAGGCCAATGGCACCTGGCCTGTCCCAGCCAGGGTGTGGCCAGCAGGACCAGGACAGTGACTGGCCCCCTGACTGGGCAGGTGAGTGGTGAGGCCACTCCTCAAATCCTGTGTCCAGCTCTGGGCCCCTCACAACAAGACAGACACTGAGGGGCTGGAGCGTGTCCAGAGAAGGGAATGGAGCTGGGAAGGGTCTGCAGCACAAGGCTGATGAGGAGCAGCAGCCTGGAGAAAAGAAGGCTGGAGGACACTTTATTGCTCTACAAGCACCAGAAAGGAGGTTAATGGTTGGACTTGCTGATCTTTTCCACTTAAATGATCCTATGATTCTGTTTGTTTGCTGCTACCATGCTTGGTTACTAGACAAGCAACCACCACAGCTCACCTTCAGTGGGTTCTAGCCGCTCTACTGAGCCACCCACTCCTAGATGGTGCAGGGCCCTGCTCCCATCCTCTGTTTATCTGACTGGTACCTTGCCGCATGAGCATCACTTGGTGCTCGTGGCGAGCTGCTTCCATTTCCATTTCCAGCTTCTCCCGAGCCTCCTTGATGTTGCGATCTACTTGTTCCTGTTGCTGCTTCTCCATTTCTATCAAAGCCTTCCAACGCATGGCATATTCATATTCAAAGCTGCCAGGCTGTGCAAACCGAGGAGGCTGCTCACGCTCCCTGTCAAACAATTAAGAGCTAGTGAATGCTTCAGGAGAGCAAGGAGGAATCAAAAAAACTCAGTTTGTGTGTCAAATGTAATAGCAAGCCCTTTTAACAGTTAGCTATGCCTGAGACACCAGTTTGTGTGGTCCTCAAGAGTCATCTTATTTCTCCGTGGAAGCTGTCCTCCTCCACAACAAGCAATGACACTGCTTTCTTAAGACACCAAGAGATTCTGGGTAAAGAATCCTTGAAAGCAACAGCCTTTGCTCCTGCTGCACATCTTATGGACAGATGCTCTCCAGAAACAAACACTGCCCAAATGTCCATGTTATTTTCACCCTGCACCTGTAGCACTATTCCTAATTCCACCTCCTGAAGCTCTCATCTTCCTTACGTGCAAAATTCATGAGCTTTGCTAATGCCAACTGCTCAGACCACAGGATTCCTAGTTATACTGGGAAGCCTTCTAAGACTCTGGTCTTACACCTGGATAGCTCCACAGTCTCCTAATGCTAGACATACAATTCCTTAAATTCCTTTTGTGGGTTCAAGTGTGTCCTCCATAGATTTTCTGTAACACTTCCCAGGGAATCTCATGTCATCTGTGTTATCTCAAATTGACCTAATTTTTTATTCCAACAACTAAAATGGACTTATACAAAACATGAGAAGGCTGCCAGTCTTAACCAGCAGTGTGGATTCAAAACTACTATTTTCTTTCAGCCAATCATGGCAAGAGAATAGTGAATGCAATTCTCCTTCCAAAGCCAGGCATGTTTATGGAAACAAGGAGGACCTGATGAGCCACCCTTCTAAGACTGAGGCACTAGCCCACAGGCACTCTGCTCTCCTGTTGCATGCCAGACACATACTTGTGATATTGCTGGTTTTTGATGACAAGCTTCTCTGGTAGACCCTCCTCATCATCATACTGATCCATGGGCTCCACAGTGACAGGGCGAGGGAATCTGTAAAGAAAAGGTGAGGTGCTTTCAAGAACATTCAAGAACAAGCTTGCAGTTTTGGAAAGCATGTGTATCAAGTCTGAACTTACACTGCTTTTAGCACTGCTCAAAGAAACTCAGAGCAGCTGGGGGGGTCTCAACCCAAGTGAAACCAGAAAACGCTTTGAACACTTTTTTCTTTTTTTTTCTAGAATAGGAATGGAACTGAATCAAAATCCTTGTTTAATCCAAACCAAAATTGTACTGAAAGAATATTTGTAGTTACTGGTTTACATTAACAGCTTAACAGGAATCTGACATGCTCCAGTAGGATCTACTCAGCATGAAGTCTTGTCTCTAGAGTGGCACAAGTCCATCTGTGCCTTTTTATGGCTGTCTAAAGCAAAGAGTCACTACACCACTCCTCACTGGAGGCTACAGGCTGTACCATCCAGTCATACTCTCCTGGTGAGGCCACCATGTGCTCCTGTTGCTTGGCAACAGTGCTCTAGGAAGGTCCACTGGGCCCTTGTCTGAATTTCCACCCCCTGGGGAATCCGCTGGTGCACTTCACAACAAACACTGCAGATGTGTATATGCTTCTGTCTTCCTGGCTTCTGCATGCAGAAGGAAGTATTGACCTGGTCTCTGAATCAGCTCTCTACCACAGCACTGATACTGTTCATCCCCAGCACAAAGCAGCACCCCAGCTTCCCATGACCTCCTCAGTCCCATGTGCCAGGGCTGGGAAAATGAAGAGAAGATCCTGTTGTGCCAAGTGGCAATGGGTACCCTGGCTCCAGCAGGAAGGCAGGATATGGAAGCTAAAATCCCTTTCCTCAGCTGAAGAGCCATAATACAGCTTTTCACTTTGATGTGACATATTCCATTATTAATAATCTTATTTTCTAACATGAACCAATTTCAAACAGTTTATCTAGCTTTCCTGTCTTGAAGTAGGACAAACCAGAATAAGCTTAATCAAAACCAAACCATAACAAGAAAGGAAAAACAGACTTGTGGTCTTAGATATCAGAACCTAATGTACTGATAGCTATAAAGAGACTGAATGTTAACCTTAGTTATGCATTGATAGTGACTAGTTTTGCATGATCACTTTTAAAAATGTTTTCATGGTTCTTTCAGGTATAGACTTCTGAATCAGCAAAAGCTCCCTAACAGTAATCCTCCTGTAGAGCATTACCCACTATGCTGGTTATCCTCAAGGAGTCTCAGAGAGGAAAACAGGTATTAAAAAATAATTAAGCAAAACCTGCTTTTTGAAACTGAATGTGCAGCCGCAGATCAACAGGAGGTGTGAAGCACAAAACTAAAAAAAAATTACTTTTAAAATGAGCAATATAGCCTCATTTCAGGAAGTGTTCTAGTCACCAATTCTAGGAGCATAATACAAAATATCCAGTAATTTTTTTCCCAAGAGATCAGCAATGGCTTCCTCTTAACAGAGCAACAAACTGCTCTGTGGAATGCAACTGGAATTGGTCATTTGCTTGAGCAAGTTCACATAATTATGGAAGAACCTGCTTTTCTGCCTTATTACATTCAAGCACAGGGAAAACAGTTTATAATGGTGAAAACTCCAAACAACCCAATTTATCTGAGCAGCTTCTCCAACAGACTCCATGCTGACAGTGGCATTCCACCCTAGCAGTGCATGCTACAAGTGGAATCCCATTCCAAGACTCTCCCCTTTAGTGATCCAGAGTGTACAATTAAAACACACAAGCTTAGTTTCCAAACAAGTTATATGGATGGTCTCTGAAAGAGGTCCTGTTCTTAAAGGCTGCTTTAATTGCCCTAAGGTTGTTTTATGGAGGAAGGGTTTATTTGGAAGTTTTATGCACTTACCCCACTAGCAGCTTTCCAGAAGAAAGTTTTCAGATCTGAGCTTCAGCACAGACTGTCTCTTGTTGGAACAAAGCTAAATAAAATTCTCCCCAGGCCAATCCCCTACCACCTTGTGCCCCATCTGTCCCCGTGTGGTGTTAAGAACCAACATTCACCAGCCAATGCCACCCAGCCTGCCCATGCCAGCAGAGCACCTCTCACCGTCCACACTTACGTAGTTAGCAGGAAAGACCCATCACTACATCTATCCAGTGCTTTCCTAGCAGCGGGCTTCCCTGAGAACTCCACAATGCCTTTCCCAGAGGATCGTCCTCTGTCATCCACAATAACCACAGCCCTCTCCACCTGGCCAAACACTGAGAAGGCTTCCTCCAGGAGCTCATTGGACACAAACTGAGGCAGGTTCCTGACTGTCAGCGAGGCGCTGTGGCAGGCAAAGCGCACTCGGAGCTGCTTCCCACGGAGAGGCATGTTGTCCAGCTCCACCTTGGCAATCTCTGCCAGAGTGCGAGTTTCCTGCAGATAAAAACGGCCAGCATTAAAACTCCAGCGAGGCAATGGAATTAAACACAACCTTATTTCTTCATAACAAGTACTTCAGAGAGAAATAAATGATTCTCCCACAGCTTGGTAAGAAGTGTGCCAAAAAACCACAGCTATAGCTTATCGTCAGTGACTGAACAAGCAGAGTTTGGGGGTGGGAAGGGTGAGAAATATAAAACAAATACCTAAGTTTAGTCCAACAGCCAGTATGAACCAAGTAAACAATGAAATTATCATTATCACACACATAATTATACTAAGGCTACAAAGCCCCCTTTTATTTAATTAAAAAAAAAAAAAAGAAAATTCAACTATTAACCAAGTCTGATAAGGAAATGTTTGTAGTATGACAATCCATGAAAGACCTTCTATGTCACTTTCACACCTTTCCACTCATTTAAGTCACTACCAAGCAGCTGCACTACAGGAAAGCAGCCCAGAGGTGGGTGTGGGAACTCACCCACTCACCCCGTGGGTGTGGGAGCTCATCCCACTCACCTCAGGGCTTTCAGAAAGGTGGTGCATGAGCCACAGAAATCTGAGAACCACTCCATGGTGGTAGTTACTTCCCTTTCAGACACGCTTCAATGTGATCATCTAGAGATCCCCTACCTCAAGAGCATTAATCACTCCAAAAATACAGCATGACAAACTATACCCATAGGAATTCCATATTCCAGAAATAGAGAAGTTCACTTTGTCTATAATAGCATTATATTCATGTGGGGTTTTTCCTGCTTTCTACCAGCTGATTTCAGAATAAATTTATCAGCTCTCTCATAACTCCTGCCACAAGCTGCCTAAATTCACATTTCTTTTCATAACAAGCTCTAGACAAATCACTTGGAAGCTAATCCCATATTCCAGGTTACTAAGATCATCAGCAGGTTTAATCAGCAAGACATCTGAACATCTACTTCTTTCAATTAGCAATACTGTTCCAGCGTGAGCCATCACCACAGTAACTCCCCAAAGGTGCCAAGTCACTCACCAGCCTGATAAAACCAAAGCCTTTGTCCTTGTGTATGAAGACTTCCCCTGCCTTGCCATACTTCTCAAACAACTTTCTCATCTCTTCCTCTGTAATATCTGGGGGCAGATTCCCCACAAAGAGGCGGCTTCTTTGGGTGAAGGTCTTTTCACCGGGTTTCCGGAAATTCTTCAGGTCAATAGTCAGGCCTTCATCTGAGGGGAATAAGGTACACAGCTGCTCTACAGTTGGGGGGATAAATTTTATTAGGTTTCACCACAGTGACCACAGAGACACAGGATAATACAGGTAACACCACCCATTCACTTTGGCCTTAAACCTCTCCAGCCATGTCTCCAGCAACAAGGGGGTTTTATTTTTAATTTCAGAATGGCCCCATAGTTTTTTTTAAAGAAAACTGAACCTCAGTGCTCATTAATACCAGTGAATGATAGTCTAGAACTGGAGAAAACAACACACTGCAGCTTAAAATAACATGAGATATTTAACTCAAACTTTTTGAGATCTGGTCAAGATAAGTGGCCCACAAAAAAAAAAAATCAACTGTAGTCACAACACAGGATTTCGCTATTATAACACGAATAATTACAGAAAGGCCAGTTTAGCTACAAAACAGGTTTTTACTCAAAAATACCCTCAAACAACTCCAGAGATCTAGAAAAATATGAAAATAAGTGGAAATTTTGTTCAGACAGATAACATTTCAGACACCTGTCATTCTACAAGATGGGTTCCAGAGTATGACGTTCCAAGCTGAAGAGAAGGCTGGAATAGTGAAAATAGTGGGGAAAAATACCAACCCAAAACTAAAAAAAAAACCCCTAAAACCCCACCCCAAAAACGAGCCATATAGCTGAGACCTCAGAAAAATTGTAAGATTTGTTACAAAAAAAAGAAAAAAAAAAAAATCTCTATTCAGTAAGTTATCCTAGAAGGGATTTTTAAAGTTGGGAAAGACCTCGAAGATCCAGTCCAAGGTTAAAATATTTTCTGAGCTATCCAACAGAAATAAACACTAACAGTAACATTCTCAAATCCCCACAGGCATATACAATCTTTAACCCTTAATTCAGCAAGAGTCCAGCATGATCCTGAAAGCTCTGTTATGTGTCAGACACAGGGGTGGATTTAGCATCACTTTATCTCCCTGTGCCCCATTTTCTTAAACACACGTGGAACTTCACCACAGAGGACTACAGGACACAGAAAGCAACTCCTTTGCTTTGCAGAGGACACAAGTCATGGTCACACAAGTGAAATAAACTGTGAACATAAATGGCTTGATTCCAGCTACAAAGCAGAGCACTAAATGAGAAAGACTGTCCATGCAAAAACACTGCAAGGACAAGCCCTTCATAGGAGTAAGCACACCTCTATGGCTAACACTAAATAACCAGACTGAGTGTGACCAGAGAAGAGTAGTGAGAGTAAGGTATCTACTTCACACAGCAAAGGTGCAAGAGGAAAATGTTTTGCCTTGTTCAGAGCATTACCACAAGTATTTGGGGATCAGCTGCAAGGCCTGTGGATACAACGGGAGGTACTTGGAAAAGAGTTATACTCAGGTGTACACAGAGTACCACTGTTCTGTCTCAGGAGATCCATGCAAAGGAGTGAGACACAGTCACTCACTACCAGCTGATCCCTGTGGGAATTCCCCAGCACAGCTGCACAGTTATTGTTTTCAACCTGACTGGAAACAGCTGCTCTGCTACCCTTGTCTGTTATTATCTGGGAACTGATAAAGAGCCTGTTCAACTCGACCATCTAACAAAAAAATGCAAGATTTTTACCAGCCCCATAGCTTTGACGCAAAAAACTCCACTCGGAGGAATCATGCAAAGTGCACAGGTGACTTCTACACGTCTTTGTTTTGAACAGCAAAAGTGTCCAAACTTTAAAAAAAAATCCACATCTAATAAAACTAAAGCATTTCCCCTGCCACAAAAAAATGCTAACGGCGATGTCTCACCGCCGTATTCTAAACTATCAGGTTAGATCAGTTCAGGCCCCTGAAGCCCTTAACGCATCCCATCCCAGCTCACAAGCACCTGCTCTGGAGTGCCAGACTACACTGACCAGGAAAACCCGGAAACCCGCTGGAGCAGAACGGCTTTCACCAATGTCAACCGGCACTACAATAATAAGTAAAGCCGCGTATCTCCTGGTTCCTCATTATTAAAAAAAAAAAAATCAGTCTTAAGGGGTGCCTGCAGATCACCATAACAAGGTTCTAACTACAACATAATCTTTACCGAGAGCAAACTTACTTCTCTATAATCTAGTAATTGCTCTAGCAATTAAGCTTCTTAAGTTTCTAGATTCCTAAAAAAACCTGTATGGAGAAGCCATCTGTTATGTCCGGGGAAAAAACAGGAACCAGACAACGAAACACAGAACTTGTTATATTCGCAACGCTTACAGACACGCTGTCAAAAATGCGCTGACTTCCAAATTGTAAGTGGTCTTTTCCTGAAATTTTGAGACAAAGAAGGAACCTCTATGTCACTGCCTAGGTTTTGGGAACGCAAGGAACTTACGAACACAAAAAACTTACGAACAAACGCCACGGGAGCTGCGCGTACCTTCGAGTGGACTGAGCAAAACCAAAAGAAAACCCACAAATACAACCCAGGCACAACTAAAACCGTGGTTTCCAAGAAAGGGAAAAAACTGATACAGCAGGAGATGCTACAGGCTGCTTGAGGATCTAAGGATTTATTGTTTTAACTCGAAAAGCCATGTTCCTTTTGTTCCTGCCGAGACCTGTTGCACCCTCGAGGGACGCAGCTAACCCGAGGTTTCCCGCTGCACCGAAGCGGTCGCTCAGCGCCTACCCAGAGCGGGGCCGGGCGGGCCCCCGCGGCGGGCTCGAGACTCACTCTGGCTATTGGCCTGCTGCCCGTTCGCGGGGATGGACGGCGGCGGGTGCTGCTGGTGCTGCTTCCGCGGAGCGTGGTTCTGCTTGTCCATGTTGAACCCCTTGTTGCCCTGCATCTTCCCCACCTGAAAGCAACACACGCACGATCGGGAAGCGGCCCGGAGCTCAGTCCCGGCTGGCTCCCGCCAGCCCCGCGTGCAGGGGCGGGGCGGGCCTCGCAGGCCGCGCCGGGCCCCAGCACAGCCCGGGCGGCGACGGAGCAGGGCCGAACCCCGACCCTACCGCCCCCGCGACCTCACCTGGCGGCAACACCGGACAGGGACACGGACACCGGGACAGGCACGGGCCCCGGACACAGACACCGGGACAGACACGGGCACCGGGACCGCGGCGGCCCTGGGAGGAGAGCGCGCGGCCGGAACTCGCGCACCCTAACACGGCGCCCCTTTCCCTGAGCTCCTATTG
>WEKY01024093.1:478074-531064 GCA_013390045.1 Picathartes gymnocephalus
GCTTGGGGGCGCCCTGCGGCGGGTCCCGGGGGGGCGGGGAACCCTGTGTGACCCTCGCCCCTTACGAGGGGTCTGGGCTACGGGTTGGAGGGGGAGCCCCAGCCTGACCCCCAGCAGCTCTGGTCCAATGGAGACCCCAATCCGACTTGCGGTGCGGGGAAGGCGGTGGTCTCTGGACCCCTCCCGGTATGGCTGGGCAACGCACTTGCCTGGCCCCCATCCCCGCCTTGGTCCCATGGAGACCCCCGTGCGGTCCTTGCTCTGGAGGGGGGTGGTGTCTGAAGTCACCCGGGATGGATGGGGAGCCCCCATGTGACCCCCATCCCTGACGCACCCCGTGCTCCCTGCAGTGGGTGGGGGGAGCCGTGCGACCCTCGCCCCTTTTGGGGAGGGATCTGGTTTCTGGGTCCCCCCGCTATGGCTGGAGAACCCACCAGCCTGACCCTCATTCCCACCCCGCTTCCATGGAGACCCCAGTGAGACCCGTGCGCCCGTTGCCGGAGGTGGTCTCTGGGTCCTCCTGCGATGGATGGGGAGCCCCAGCCTGACCCCCGTCCCTCGTGTGGGTTGGCATAGGGAGGTGCCGGGGGCAGCCCTCATGGGGGGTGGTGGCTGTCTGTGCCCCACAGCCATGTCAGTGCCTGGGCACAGGCTGGGCCCAGGGGTCATGGCTCCTGGGAGCCCTTGGAGCACCCAGCCTGTCCTTGCTGCGGGGCTGTGCTGAACAGTGGCAGCAAACAGCCCTGGCACCCTCTGCCCCCAGGCTGTGTCCTGGCACCCGCCTGGGCTCGGCTCTCCTTGTGTCCCCAGGGGCTCAGCCTTTATGGTGTTGTCACCACACGAAGGAGCAAAGTCTGTGGGGCTCAGCAGCTGCTGCTCTGTGAACTGGCCAGCCCTTCTGACAACCTTCCCCCCGTGTGGGGGGAGTCTGGAGCCTGCTCGGGGCCTGGTGGATGTGTATATCCCTGGACACCATGTGCTGCTCTCGAGGATCTGGCCCCATGAGAGAAAGGTGCAGCCCCATGGGGCTGAAGCTGCCTCTGGCTGCTGCAGGAGGCCCCGATCTGCTGAAGCCTCCCCATGTGAGCAGTGTAGCTGTGGCCAACAAGGTGCCCTGGGAGCATCAAGTACCTCCTGCGTGGTGTGCAGAGGTGGAGGCAGGCCTGGCGAGGCAGGGAGCTGGCTGTGGTGTGTGCCTGGCATGGGAAAAGGCCCTGGCAGTCAGACATGCTTGTGTGGGCAGAGACAGCACTGGATGTGGTCTGTGTCAGGTGATGGTGGGGGATAGGATTTTCAAATGAGTGCTGAGGAATGGTTCCTGGAGTCTCTTTTGATGAGGATGAGAGCTGCTTCATTTGTGCTCTCTTCTCCTGCTGTGCTTCCAGGTATGGCTTTTGTTCTAGGCTGTAACTTGCCCTTTCATTGCAGCTGCAATTCCCAAGAAAACTTTTAATCTGAATTTTTTCACCTAACCCTGCCTATCCTGGGATCAAAGCTGGTGATAAGAGCATACCCTGTTGTTATTGTGTGCTCAGCCTTTTTAAAGGAATATCCACAGCCTACAGAGCTGTAATGACTAACCTGAGCCTCACAGCTCCGTAGTGCATATTTGCACAACCTCTTTTTCTTTCTGCACCTGCTCATATCCCTCTCACTCTGAGTGCCCTTGCTTTGGAGGATGACGGTGAGTAACACCAGATTCTTCCACATCTCTGGCAGCCAGAGCAAGGGCCCGGGCTGAGCCCATGGCCTCACTTTGGGAGAAAAACCCCTTGTGTGCTATTTTTATGGATGTCTTGTGGTCAGTGATGCTGGGATGTACAACTCTGATGGACACAGATGTGCTGGCAGAAGCCTTGGTGCAGAAGGATTATGGTGAAAGCAATCCATGAGAAGTATGGAATAAACTACAGCTGTGACAATGCATTTGTTAGCTTAGCAAAGGCAGTGCTAGCAAGATTTGACTGCATTTGTGTTTCAGTAGAGTGTTTTATTAACTTCTTCCTCTGCTGATGGTACCTGTCAGGAAATGGCAATGTTTGAGACCATCCTCACCAGTCCTGCTGGCCTTGGGCTCTGGTGGTGTCTCCTGGCCACTTGTGAGCCTGCTCTGCTTGCCCAGCCCTGGGCAGCCCAAGGGGAAAGGAGTTGGTCTCTAGACAGGGTGAGATAATTGCTCTGTTCAACACAGCCTTACCCAGGGCCAGTTTGAACAGCTCCATGTAAGGTGAGGTGAGGCCTCCCAGTGCTGAGATCCCTTTCCACCTCCTTGGTGGCAGGCACCTTGCAGAGGGATCTGGAACTGTCAGTGAGGCAGAGGAGACATTGTGTTTCCAGTATTTTGGCTCTGCAAGGCTTCTTGAGGAAAATTAGATGTTTTGCCCTCAAAGATACATCCTCTCAGAGACTCTGCCCTTTTGTCTTCTCTCTCTTCCCTGTGCATTAAGGTTTATTCACAGGACCACAGATAGATTTGGGTTGTAAGGGACCTCCAGAAGTCTCTGGTCCAGCTGACCTCCGGCTCACAGCAGAGCTGAGTCGAGGCCTTGTTGTTCAGGACTTTGTCCAGTTGTATTTTGGGGACCTCCAGGCAGTCTGTGGCCTGTTCCCACGCTGCAGCACTTCTTGGAGAGTCACCTGCTGTCCATGCAGCTGTCCTCTCCAGCTGTCTGTAGCCGCTTGTGAGACGTGCCAGGACTCTGTCAGGTGTTCTGATGCCTTCCTGCAGCATTTGGGCAACAGGTAGAGAGACCTCGTGACCATCTGGTTTTTACCACTTCCAGGTGGTAAAAAATATTTTTTTAATCATTGTCTTAATATCATTAAGGCAGTTTGGACACACACTGCTCAAGAATGCTGTACCTCCAAGCCTTTTTTATTGTGCTTCTGATAGTATTTTCAAAGCTTTTTTACCCACTCACCCCCTTCCCCTGTGTTTAACACTATTTTGGCTGTACCAGGAGAATTTTCTCTTGGACTTGATCACTGAGTGGAGCCAAATTGCTCTCCAGATAGCATTGCTGCTAAGGGTGTACTTAGACTTGTTACTCCTTTCTCTGTTGCAAAGCCTTGACACTTAGTGCTTGGGGGGGATCCTGGTCTTACGAGATGTGAGGGGATCCAAGCCATTTCAAACTGCTGCCATGATGGCATTCTGGGTGGATGAGGATGCTCCTGTTGGCTTAGAATTTACTGCTGTGGTTAGCAGCAGATAATGCTGAAATTGAGGAATGTTGTCAGTTATATCTGAAGTGTTGCAGGGAGTCTCCTGGTAAACCTAATTCCAGGCAATTCTGTGAGATTTCTGAAATTTGTCCTTGTGCTTTCTTGAAACTGGGGTGAAGTTTCTGGAATGCAAGCTCAAAATCCAGTTTGGTCATTCCTGCCTCTGAGGATTTTACAGGAGCCTCATGGTTGTGTTTTGTAGCACCAGCTGCTCAGTGCTGGAGGACTTAGGCTTTCTGGGTTCAGGGTGACTGTGATACTGCATTTGAGGCCTGCAGCCCTGAGCTGGAGCTCCCACTAATAGGAAAATCTGGTGGTGATCTTCTCTCCTGGCTTTGGGACTAACAAAAAACAAATGGTGGAGTCTTGATGCCTATGGTGATGTTTTGGAAAGGCCCTTTTTTCCCCTGTGTACCAGTTCCTGTTGTGTAGACAGTCCCAGTCACACATGAAGACTGCCCTGAGGGGAACGTGGTGAAAGCTGCTGCAGTTTGCATTGAGTGAGAACCAATAATACATTTGGAGGTGAGACAATGTTCACCAAACCCTACCTGCAAAGCACAAGCTGAAGGACTTGACCAGCAGCATCTGCAGGAGCTGTAGCTGACTTGGAGTGAGTCACTGCATGTAAATCTCCAGCTCACAGAGGGCTTACAGATCCCATGGTCAGTTGTTTAGTCATGTGTTTATGAGCTTGTTCACCTTTGATTTCCAGCTTTTCTCGTCCTTGTGTGCATTTATCTGTATCTCTAAGGACTTGTCTGCTGTAGATCTTCTTACTTTGTGATTTTTTTGAGATGGGTCATGTCTCCCCATTTCTTTTCAGTGAATAAAATAGGTTTAGCACTGGAAGATGTTTTCTAAAACATGGCTGATTCATAAAGCAATGGGATTCTTGTGTTACTGTGTCAGATTTTTTTTTTTAAATTTGAAACATCTCAACTCTTCCAGTAACTGTTACCAATTGTAGACAGTAGCCAAGAATGAGACTGTGATGGTCTAACATGGTACTGTGTGCAAGTAGCACTGTACTGAATGTCACCAAGTGGGCTTTGTGCTCTTTTGAAGACTGAGCTCGCCGCTCAGAGAGCTGCCTCTCTGAAAACACTAGTAAGTTATAAAATCCTTTCTGCTCCATTCTGGAGAATTTTGACTGCACTGAAAGCTGGTCCACACTAGTGTGCTTAGCTTACTGGTGATTGTTTGTAAATTCATTTGAGTTGAAGTGAGTTAGCCAATATGTAATAAAGGTGTGCAGTGCTTGAATTTAGAATGCTATCAGTGTACAGATAAACTCAGATAAGTCGCAGCAGTGAAGTTGGCTTCTGCTGCACTCACTACTCAAAGTATAATATTGTTAATGAAGATACATTGACTGAAACCATGCTGGTAGGACATGATAGTACTTTCTTAATGTTTTACTGATTGAACTGTGTATTGACACTGTTGTTTTTGTTGAGAAATACTAAGTGAGATGTCACTGTTTATTCAAAAATCTGGCACAAATGAATACAAGCTTTTTCCAGAGCTCTGCTCAGGTCTTACAGACCTTGTAGATAGGAAGTGGCTGAAGTACTGATTTAAGTGTCTTTTGTAGTTACTAGTTAATTATTGTCATATTTCAAATGAGCTCTAATAGTGAAAAAGATAATCCTTCAGCCTTCAAAAGTATTGAAAATCTGAATCCACATCCATGAACAGAAGTCCAGGACAGATACCCAAGCAGTTGCTGTTCCTTTGCTAGAGGAAAGCAGTAACTGCATGGCTGTGGTATTTTTTGTGGGCTGTAAAGACTTCTGAGATGTTCTCTTCATCGGGAGGGAGTAACAACAGCATTTTTTCCTGTTGTCTGTTTTTAATTAAATGTTTGATGGTAGATCCTCATTTCTGTGGGTAGGCCACATATTCCCCTGCTAATGGTTACCTGAGTTACAGCACCACTGATGTCTTTAATAAGCTGGATAAAGTCCCAGGTAGCCACTTGGATGTGCATAAGTGTCCTGGGAGAGATGTTGCACTTTGAACTTCCAGATCTGGGAGAAGATGCCACGTGCCCCTTCTTTGGCAGAAAGGGCTGGGCAGGTCTGGTAGTCACAGGTACTGGGTTTGGCAGTCAGTGTCGTGTTCTGTGCCAGTCCTGCACACTTGGGGAGGACCCTCAGCTGTCCCATCACTTGTTTGGAAATGCTTGCTTGCTACCTGAGAAGCATTCTGCTGCAGACTGTTGTGCAAGAGACTTTGCTCCTTCAACTTGTTATTCCCAAGAATGTATCTGCTACTGAATACTTCAGGGAGTACTTACTCCTAAGTAAGGAGTTCCCAAATGGAGCAATCGTATCTGCTGAGAAGTGCAGAATTTCAGCACACTGCCTCCTCTTGGTCTGGCCAAGTCATGTTGCAGTGTACTCTCCTTGCTGCCAGTTATGTGGCTGGAAAAGAGGAAGATTTTGAGCAGACCAGTGACCAAACCCCAGTGACTGAGCTGTGCATTAGCTGATCCTGGAATAAGAGAGGCGATGACTTGTGGTGGATCATTTCAACATCTGCCAGAAACAATAAGCTATTCTGTTTCTGGTGTAGAAGGTGAGAAAAGACTTTACCAGAGATGAAGTGCACACTCTGTTTGCAGCTTAACTCACTGTGAAGCTCAGCAGAAGACCCAGACGAATCTGACTGCCTGGGGCAGACAGAAGGAGAGCTTCTTACCTTGCTGCAGTGGAGCAGCTCTAATTTCTTCAGGTTGAGTTTGATTTCAGAGCTACCCACAGAGCTGGAAAATACCATTCTTTCCTGTTTTGAGAGCTGCCTTCCTCATTCTTATCAGCTGATAATTGAAAGCCACTATAAAGAATTCATTGTCAGGGACATTCTGTTCTTTCCCACTCACACTGTTTGTCTGCATCACCTTGGGTCTAGCCTCAACCTTTTAACTCCATCAGCTTTTCCAGATTCTTTTAAATATATCAAGAGTTGACATTCATCTGCCCTGCATCACCTTGGAGCTCTGCTGCAGCAGGTTGAAAATAAACAAAAGGAAAATACTTCTTAAAACTAAACGTTAAGCCGCAGAACTTAAAACCAGTGGAATTTTAGGAGGTCCAAAGTATAAATTGGTTCAAAGTGGAAGTAGGCAGATTCAAAGGATTTGCCCAGTACAGACTCTTAACAGGGACATTGTCGGTGCAGCTCAAGCCAAGTGGTTCTTCAGCAGCTGAGTCCTTGATTGGAGGATGTGCTGAAGAGGAACATCCTGTTAGTTGTGTTTCTTATACTCTCTCTCCAGGTATCTATTCTTGGTGTGAATAGGAACAGGATATTCGAGTACATGATCCTTTCATTGGACTGACTGCAGCAGTCCTTAGCTTTACACATCCTAAGAAGAAGTTTTGGTTCCTTTGCCAGAACGTGTGAGGTGTTCTGCTGGGAGGATTCAGCCAGAGCTGATGATAGCGGACAGGACCTTGAGCACAGGGGGCTGTGCTTCCAACCAGTGTGTGAATGAGTGCTCTTACTGCAGCCTTGCCTCTGCAGAAAGGTCCCTCCCAGCCAGATCCCAATAGTTTGGAGTTGCCTTAATCTGCAGAATACTTGTTCGCTTTAAGACTTTCCTGTTGGTCAAGGACGTTGCCACTAAGTCGGAGTTTGGTCTTTGCATTGTATCACCCAAAGTTTGAAAGCAGTGTTAAGGTGTACATTGTTAAACCAGAACCCTTTGGTCCATTTGTTTAGTTCAGGAGTTACATGACAAGTTCATAGATTGTTGCTTGCATTATGCTCTGGGAGGGAGTGCCCAAATGGATTTCTTATGCTCCAAATGTTTCCAGGGTCTGTTTCTACCGAGCAAAGACTAGGCCAGCTGAAAGTGGCAAATACTTCAGGAGTATCACCTTAGAGGTTCGTTGCAGACTTGTGCAAAGTGTCTGAGGTGATTCTGAGGGGTATGTTAACTCTGTTAAGCATACCTATAAATAAATTTTTGTTCTTTATCTGAATGCCTTCAGGGTTTTTTGCTTATTATTGTAGGGTCTGCTCTATGTCTGTGAATCTGGGTGGGGGATATCTTTGATTAGGAGACATTGTTCATATTCTGAGCAGCAGAAAAAAACTGTGTTTATCATCTTGGGAGGGTTCTCATCTGCTTCAAATCCTTAGGACCTTTCTTTCAGATGTCTTTGTTTCTATTTCACTTTGTTCTTATTTTTGTCAGCCACCCTAAAACATGTGTTAGATCCTGTATTGCTCTGGAATTGGCTTGTTCTAAAAGGTTTGTCTCATCTTGTAACTAAAAGTGAACAGAAACACCAAAGTCTTTAGAGATGAAACTAGCTGAGCATTTCTAAAGATTACATTTGCTTTAGTTTGTGTTTGTGATTGTGGGAACAGTGCTTTATCTGCCACCAGGAAACAGAAAACATTACTGTGTATTTAGATAAAATAAGGAGGCAGGGGCTTTGAAATCCAGTTGTTGGGTATGATTTCCTTAAATTCCTGCTTGAATACGTTTCAGAAGTTGGGTACATGCTCTGTCCAAGTATCTTCTGTTTAGTACTGAGAAAACTATTTGTGAGTGAGAACTTGGTTGTCCTTTCAGAGGGAAGGATAAAATAAAAAAATTAAACAGCCATCATCAGTGAAATTATTTCAGACTTCCTCCTTCATTAATATAGGTGAGTTATGCCCACTCTAAACCCAGATAGACAAGAGTACTGAATCTTCTCATTCAGGGCTTAAAACAGTGCTAAATTTAGAATTGGAATTACTGTGATAGGGAGGGATAGATTGTTGCCACATCATTTGATTCTAGTGCCTTTTTCTGGGAGTGTAATTCAGTTTTAGACCATAGTACTTGCCTCATCTTGAAGTCTTGACCTTTCTGTCTTATGATAATGTCAACCATGAGGAGTTGGGCTGTAACTTTCCCTCTGAGGTTGGCAGTCTGCATCACACCTTCCTGTTCAAGTGCACTGTTGGTGCCCTGCAAAATCACACTGGTCTTTTTTCCCACTCTGCTTTGCATACTTGTCTGTTTTGCTAGTTGTTCTTCTTATGACTTTTAACGTCAGAGCTTTACCACCTTTCTTCTTGCCACTCTCCAGAACTCCTCCTAGTTCTAACTTAAGTTTTTCCAATTTTTCCATGTCTGAATATTAGCCTGGGTAGTTTTGGGGCTATGCTGTAGTTACACTATAATGTTGCTTATATATGTCCTCTGACAAGATTAATGCATCTTGTCATCCTGTACCTTGTTAAGACTCACACTTCAGGGTTTGAAAGGAGTTATTTCTACCTCTATGTTTAAGAGAAAAAGGTACTTTAAAAATTAAAAATGTGTTAGCTCCATTAGAACAGATCAGGAGAAAGGCCAGACCAGATTATTTGGATAGAGAAGGCAGGGTTGGATGGGGGTATTACCACAGAATATCGGTGTGGAGCCTCCTGAATTGGTGCTCAAGCCATTTCTGATATCCCAGTGTGTCATTCTGCATAGCAAGTCTCTCTGCTGTGCTGTGGTGAGGTGTGTGAGGGCTGTAGAGTTCCCAAGGGCCTGTTACACCAAACTACTGCATCCTGCTGTTGACTTTTGTACCCTTACAAGTAGAGGTGATTCACCTGCTGGTGTCTGGTTATCTTGGTTATGGCCTGGCAGCATTTCTGGGCCTTGTTTTACTCCAGCAGTGTTCAGAAGAGTGGACAGTTCATGTTCTATGTTAGACTGCTTTTCATTAACTTGCAAGTCTCTCTCTCATTTCCAGTTGCCATCTTCTAAATGGATTCCAGTGAATTTTCAGGATCTTTGGACCCCCTGTCCTTGCCTGACAAACCGCTCATTGGTGATCTCCCTGCTGACATGGAGTTTGGTGAAGATCTCCTGGTGTCCCAAACAGCTTCTACCCAGGAAGTTTCAGTTCTTCAGCCTCCTGGCTGGGATCAATCCAAGCAGATGACTGCAGATGAGGACTTGGACCTTGGAGTGAAAGCAGACAGCGTGTCTGAACCAAATAAATCAAATGACCGTGTTCTAGAGAAACCTGGTGTCTTGGATATGCTGGAGAAACCTGATGTCTTAGATGACTTGGGTAAAACTTCTGACTTGGTGGAACTAGATAAACCAGAGGGTCTGGATGGGCTGTATAAGGCACAACCTTCCCAGGACATGGAAGGTGGACCGGCAGATTCCTCTGCCCTGTCTAGAGAAGCTGTTGGTCCGGAAACAGGGAAAGAAGGGGAGCATGCACCAGAAAATTGCTCTGGGGATGTAAAGGAAGATGGTGCTGCTGCTGTTCCTGCACTGTCTGGTGATAATGCCCCTGAATCACCCCAACAACCCGTTCCTGACTCCAGGGACCTCAGCAGTGCCCCAGCCACGGAAGAAACCACAGCACAGTCCTCGAGTCCCACAATGCCCCCACCCCAACTCAGTCTTAAACAAACAAAGAAGATGAAGTTGAAGGCACCAAGGAAAAGCTCACCTGTGCAGAGGGAAGGGCTGGCAGGGGAGGCAGAGGTGGAACTGAGCTCAAATAACAGAACTGCAGCTCTGCCCCCTGTGCCTGTGGTGGAAAGCCGGGCAGAGGAAGGGAATGATAATGGGAAGAACTCACTTAAAGAAAACAGTGTACTCAAAGCACAGGAAGCCTTACCACCAACAGGTAAGTTGTTGGCTCAGCAGAACTTGGCTTCCTTCTGCTCAGGATATCATCCAGCTACACACTGCGGAAACTGGAGTCTGCTTAGCACTCCAGCTCATCCCCTCCTGTGGAAATAGCCAACTCTTCTGATGGTCTAGATTTGGGCAAATCCTCTTGTGTAAAGGGGATAATGCTCTGGTATGCACAAGCTCTTGCTCTGGCTTTCATGGCTTTAACTGATTTTTGGTGCTTGTGGAAGCAAGGAGCTTCCCCAATAAAGCTGTGGCTGCACATCAGCTTAGCTCACACTCTTTATCACTGGAATCTTTGCTGGAACTGAGGGTCACTAGCAGGTGTTTCCAATAGGCAAAGTTCCTCTGACCAGGCTGGCCGTGCCCAGGAGATGCTCAGTCTTGGTCAGAAGCAGTTGGAGGTAACTGCCCACCCAGCCTGCCTCCCCCATGCAGGGAGGTCTCCCCCTTACAGGGCTCCTCCCAAGCTGTGTGTTTGGATCTGCAACTACAGGTGGTGGATTTAGGAACCTTCCACCACCATAACTGTACTTGATAGCCAGGACAGGCTGAGGCATCATGTGCTGACTGACCCAAAGGGTGACTGCATTTGGGGAACACCTGTGCTCTTCTGTTGAAGAAAAGCAAGATGTTAGATGCAAGCTTCTTCTGTGCTTCTGTTCCAGGAGAAAACCTGTGTGGGAAGGGAAGCGAGCTGCCAGCTGAGAAGGTGAGGAGAATGCAGTCAAGTATGTATGGTACAGGAGCACAGAGCGTGGCTGGCTGTTGTCAGACTCTGTGAGGGACACTGGCTGTCTTGTCAGCCCTCTGGAAAGGAGTTTACATGACTCCTGTGACGGAATGATCCCTGTGCACTGCCACTATGCTGTCATGTGGCTTCAGTGTGTCCCTGCTACTCCCAGCTGAAATGACATTCTCATAAGCCTACTTCCCCTTCTCATCTGTCTTGCCAATTCTGATCAGGTATCCATGGAGTTTTATCCGTTTTTAGCGTAGGCATTGGGAAACCAAATCCCAGAAGCTGGAACTTCTCTGTAATGTGGGATATTTATCCATGGTTGTCCTAGCTGATAGCTAGCTTGACTAATCACTGAATGTCTTCTAGGAGCAGAAGAGAAGCGAACGACCCAGAAGATCAGAAACTGCCAGGCCTGAAACTGTGAACTCCTCTGAGAGCAGTGAGTAACTGGGGTTGGCCAGAGAGAATGTTTGTTGTTTTCAGCCAGAGAGAATGGCCCAGATCCATTGTGGGTAGGTGGTTCATGGTGTGAGCACGGTGGGAACTCTAGAACTTCTGTGCAGGCTTCCTTTCTACACAGGACAGGTCCTGTCAGCCCACAAGTCTTCATCCTGGGGTACTTGCCTTGCCTTGCCTTCTCAGGGCACTTAGGTCAAAGCAGGGAGTGTTGTAGTATTTTGACAGCGGTGTGTGGGCACTAAGCACTAAGCGACAGGATGAGACTTGGGGGGCGTTTCCAGGAAATCCATCTTCTATCTCCTCACCCAGGAACTTTATTCCTTTCTCTCTGTGGCAGCAGGCTGTCTGAAGGAAGGTTGCATCTTGAGGATTTTCCTGCGGAAGTACATGAAGTGTCTGTTCTTTGAGATACTGAACATCAGCCTGCCATTCTCTAGTATATGTGTGTTGCTCCTTTATTGCCTGCCTGTGCTTGAATCTGGTAATCAGCTCGTTCCCTTTTAGGTCTAACAGTTCTTCCAGGGTAGAAGTTCACACTCTGGGCTTCTGCTTAACCTTGGCATATCATGACTTCCTAGAGCGGAATTGTATTTAAGCCTGGTTTGTTTAAAGACCTCTTGATTCATCTCCAGTTACAACAGCATTTTTTTTAAGGGTCCCTTTATCATTCCACCCAGACAGCAACAAAGTACATAGAGTGACTCTAGAAAGGTGACTCAGAAAATCCCAGCTTGTGTCTCGCAGCAGAGTTTCTCACTTCCTAATGAGGGGTTTCTGTTCTTTGCTGCTTTGCAGTTCCGGTCTCTGACGAAGACTCTGATGCAATGGTAGATGATCCCAACGACGAGGATTTCGTTCCTTTCCGTACGCGGCGCTCCACACGGATGTCCCTGCGCACTCAGATGGCCCAGCGGGCTGCCCGCTCCACCTTCACCAAGATGACGTGTGCCAACTGCCGGACCCTGCTGCAGAAAGGCCAGACTGCCTACCAGCGAAAAGGCCTTCCTCAGCTCTTCTGCTCCAGCTCCTGTCTCACCACCTTCTCAAAAAAACCACCTGGCAAGAAGATATGCACCTTCTGCAAAAAGTGTGTGTTTGTTCCCCTTTCCTCAGTGCTCCCATGCTTGTGACCCCACTCACCTGCTCCACAGCTCTCCTGCCAGTCCCCTTCCTATGACCCTCGTTCACCCACAACACTCCTGCCCACTGCCAGCTGCTGCCCCGTGTCTTCTTTCACACACTGCCTATCCCATGCTCCCTATACCCCCTTCACATTCTTTCTGTTCCCTGCCTGTCCCCAGACTTAGGGCCCCATATTCCAACCTCCCCTCAGAACAACCTTCTGCATGCTCTGTCTTCAGACACCACTCCCCTGGGCCAGGACAGACGCTGCTGTGAGACAGTTCTTGCCAACTTTTAAGGACACCAGAAAGTCCTGTGCATTGCAGTGAGCCATTCTGTCACTTTGTGGCAGGACACACATGTCCCTGCACTAACACATCCCTTCCTGATCCCCAGGGAGATCTGGAACAC
Source organism: Picathartes gymnocephalus (assembly GCA_013390045.1). Lineage (NCBI taxonomy): Eukaryota > Metazoa > Chordata > Aves > Passeriformes > Picathartidae > Picathartes > Picathartes gymnocephalus. The sequence continues at coordinate 490,692 of WEKY01024093.1, forward strand.
CAAGGACTCTGTGGTTGCCCAGATTGGTTCAGGTGGCTCTTTCCATGAGTTCTGCACCTCTGTCTGCCTTTCCCTCTACGAGGCCCAGCAGCACAGACCAGCACCTCAGTCTGCAGATGCCTCGGACACCAGCCGCTGCAGTGTTTGCCACAAACCTGGCGAGGTAAACAAATTCCTTGTCCTTCCCAGGTACTGGATGAAGTGCTTAGGACCCACAGCACTTAGTCTTGGTCAAGACTAGGGCATTTGCCAGGTTTTCCTATGGCTTGAGGCCTCAGCCCCTGAGCTGGCTTGGGCTCACTCCTGAGCTTCTCCTTTCCCTGAGGCTCACTGCTTCCTGCCACTCTGCTCTCCCAGTTGCTCCTCTGACTTTTGGCAAGGGAGGCCACCCTGAGTCCACACCAGCTTCCAGTATGGCACTTCCCAGAGTTTTAGTGCCTGTTATCCCAAGGGCTGTGCTTGTAGTGGTACAGCTGCACTGCCAGGAGGCCCGTGGTGGTTTGAGGAGTGACAGCAGTGATGTCTCTGCAGATCCAGCATGAGGTCAGCAATGGGAATGTGGTTCACCGCATCTGCAGTGACGCCTGCTTCACCAAGTTCCGGGCCACCAAGGGGCTGAAAACGAACTGCTGTGACAACTGTGGACTTTATATCTACAACAAGGGCATGCCCCTGGAGTACCTCTTCCATGAAGGCCAGCAAAAACGCTTTTGCAACTCTGCATGTCTCAACAGTTACAAGAAGGTGTGTGGGGGCAGCTGCCTGGGGTGGTGGGGGGGTCTGTGTGGGCACACAACACCTTTGCTTGGTGTGGCGCAGGGTATTTTATTAAATAGCAGGTGACTTGAATCCCCCTGGTCTTTTATTGCTGACAAAGCAGTTAAAAGATTGCTGTGGGAAAACTTCAAAGCAGGCAAACACAATTGATTTAATCTGCATGGGGCCCACCATGGACCCTGGCATGGGTCAGAAAGTCTGTGAGCTCATGGTAGAGTGACACTGGTATATGCAGTTAGCATGGACTGACTTCTGGATGTCTCCCTAAAGCTGGGCTGGATATGTTCATCTGTCACCTGAGCAGTCTTCACTTAACTGTCTTGGAATGGATTGCCAAACTCTCTATTCCTGCTAGGCTAGCCTTGAAGTGAGAAGCTGAAGTGCTCAAGGCAGCTTTTTTTGCTACCACCACCTAAATCTACTGCCTGTGAGCCTGTTCCTGGCATCAGGTGATCACTGCAGGAGAGCAGTCCTGTGGTGGATACAGCAGTGGGGTGGGAGGTGGTAGTTGGACCTTGCCAGCTGTGATGGTCTCCTGGAAGCTCTGTTCTGCTCTGTGTTTGCAGAAGAACACTCGGGTCTACCCCTGCATGTGGTGCAAGACGCTGTGCAAGAACTTTGACATGCTGCCCAACGTGGATCGCAGTGGCAAGATGGGCCTGTTCTGCTCCATTTGCTGCACTACCTCCCACAAAATGAAGCAGTCAGGATTAGTTGGTAAGAGCACCTATATAGAGGGAATCATCACCTCTCCACTCTTCATTCCTTCCCTGGTATTGTTTATTGCTTGTGGATGGGGCTGAATAGAAGGTAAAAGTCTGGGAAAGAGTCCAGTGAGACAAGTGGAAGTACAGAGGGAGGATGAACCCTTGCAGCATGTAGACATCTTATTACAGAGGGTAGTGTACATTGCTGTTCTTGAGAATGCAGGGAGCAGTTCTAGTGTTGGACTGTGCTGGCATTGCCCTTTCCATTACATGGAGTACCGAGGTGTCCAGGAATGGGACGACTATTGCAGCCTATTTTGTCCAAATTCTACACAGCCAGGGTCACTACCTTGAACCACTCTGCTCTCCATCTGTTTAACATTTCTGTCCTAGTAGAATCTGGTACTTTTAGTTTCCTGGTGTTCTTGATCCCTGCTTTTTGATAATAGCTTGACAGACTGAGGATGAGTGAGTAGGTTGCATGCCATCCTCAGAATCCAGTCCCACATCCTGTGCTGTTGCCCTCACCAATTCCTATCTGTTTCATCAGGTCCCCCTAGACCCTGCAGCTTCTGCAGAAAGAGTTTATCTGAACCCTGCTATTACAACAAGACAGACCGGGTTGTCTACCAGTTCTGCAGCCCCAGCTGCTGGACCAAATTCCAGGTACTGAAATATCTTTCATGCTGGGCTGGGCTGTGGAGCTCATGCCTCCCTTCACACTTAGCAGAGGCTCTACCTTCCTGGAGCTCCTCAGGGAGGATTCCTAAGAAAGCCTCTTCTGGAGCACAGGAGTTGCAGTGACTGTAATTGCTCAAATCTTAGTCTTGGCCCTATCTCCCCCATCCTCCATTGGGACAAGGTGGGCTGTAATTCACTCCTGTCTATCAGGTTATGCCTAGCAGGAGGGCAGTGCAGCGCTGCGCTGCATGAGTAGTTTGAGATAAGAGTGGCTTTATGAGAGGACAAGCAAAAGCATAAGTATGCCAGCAAAACACAGTGCACACCTCATAGCTGGGTGGAAAGGGGCAGAGCTGCCCTCTCAGCCAGGTGTCACTGAGAAACATAAGTCTTCCAGGATGTGTTGTCTAAAAATTTACAACTAGCAGGCCTGGATACCTCTTGTTTAATAATCCTCAAAGGCTTGACTGGTGATTTTTAATCTTCTGATGTTAAGTTGCAGCATATGTGAGATGTCTGTGGTATTCATAGGCAACTTCAAGAGTATTAGTTTTATACAGCTGTCAAAGAACAAAGTAACAGCAAGGAAGACATGAGAAACTTAGGCCAGGACATATTTTGGGCAACTGAGAAAACAGAAAATGTAGAGGTAAGAGTTAGTTACCGGCAGTTGCAGCATTTTGTTTTGGGATTTGGTTTGTTTGGGGGTTTTTTGGGGAGTGGGGGAGGTATTTGGTTGGTTGGGGCTTTTTAGTGGGTTTCTTTTTGTTTCTTTGTGTTTGTTTGTTTGAATTTTTTATGAATCCTTGATGTAATCCTTCACTGAGGTCTCAAATAGTGTGGGTAGTGTAGCTATAGTGCTTTTAGCATTGTAGACCTCATAAGACTAGAATCATAGAACAGTTTGGATTAAAAGGGACCAACCTCCGCTACAGTGAGCAGGGACATCTTCAACTACATCGGCTTGCTCAGAGCCCTGTCCAGTCTGACCTTGAATATTTCCAGGTTTAGGGCACCTACCTGTGCCAGTGTTTCACCATCCTCATTGTAAAAAAACGTCTTTATAGCTAATCTAAATACGCTCTCTTTTAGATTAAAACTGTTACCTATTGTTCTATTGCAACAGGTTCTGCTAAAAGGTGTGTCCCCATCTTGCTTATAAGCCCCCTTTAAGTATTGAAAGACCACAATAAGGTCTCCCCAGAGCCTTCTCTTCTCCAAGCTTAATAATACCAGCTCTCAGCCTTTCTTGATAGGAGAACTGTTCCAACCCTCCGACCATCTTCATGGCCTCCTCTGGACTCCCTCCAGCAGGTCCATGTCCTTCCTGTGCTGGGGACCCCAGCGCTGGAGGCTGCACTGCAGGTGGGGTCTCACCAGAGTGGAGCAGAGGGGCAGAATCCTCTCCCTTGACCTGCTGGTCATGCTGCTTTTTGGTCAGCCCAGGACACACTTGGCTTTCTGGGCTGTGAGTGCACATGGCTGGGTCATGTCCAGCCTCTCATCCATCAGCATCCCCAAGTCCTCAGCAGGGCTGCTCTCCATCTGTTCATCCCCCATCCTGGGTTGATACTGGGGTTACCCTGCCCCAGGACAGCACCTTGTACTTGGCCTTGTTGAACCTCATGGGATTCCCATGGGTCACTGCTCGAGCTTGTCCAGGTCTCTCTAGATGTCACTCTGTCCCTCAGGCATTTCAACTGAATGACTCAGCTTGGTGTCATCTGCAAACTTGCTGAGGGTGCTCTTGATCCACTGTGTCCTTGATGAAGACATTAAACAGTCCTGGTCCCAGTACAGGCCCCTGAGAGTCACCACTTGTCACTGATCTCCATCTGGACATTGAACCTTTGGCCACTACCTTCTGGATGCCACCAAATTTCTCATCCACCAAACAGTCCAACCATTAAATCATCTTTCTCTGGTTTAGAGAGAAGGATGTTGTGGGGAACTGTGCCAAAGGCTTTGCAGAAGTCCAGAGAGATGACACCCATAGCTCTTTGCTTCTCCACTGATGTAGTCACTCCATTGAGGAAGACAGCTAGGTTGATCAGACAGGACTTGCACTTGGTGCAACTGTGCTGGCTGTGTTGGCAACTCCTGTGCTCCATGTGCCTCAGCACAGCATCCAGAAGGATCTGTTCCATGATCTTCACAGGCACAGCACAGTTCAGTGGTTTCCAGGGTCCTCCTTTCTACTCATTTTAGAAATGGTTGCAATCTTTCCCCTTTTCCCTACTGGGACTTCATTAATTCACCTAACTTGAACTACTGCCATATAAAATCAGCATTGTAAACATATGAGTAAACCCCCCCCATCACCTGGATTAGGAACTGTCTTGCTGGCAGATGTCAGAACACACTTGTCAAAGAAAAAGCACAAGAGGATGTTTCAAGATGACTTCTTGGGACCAGTGTTAAGCCCAAGGACTTCAAAATCTTCATCAATCATTTGGCACTAAAGTCAAAGTAAGCATGAGGAAATTTAGCAGATGAAACAAAAACTGGTGAAGTGTTAGCCCATGCTTAGTTCAGGGCAGTCACAGAAAGCAAAGAAATTGGATTGATTGACAAGGCTGGTTCTTCCTAACGTGTGCTTAAACACAGTTTCAGTACAAGATCCTGTGTCAGCCTTACTCAAGTAGTTTGGGGATGCAAATCCTGGGAAAGTAAGGATTTTGAAAAGGCCTTGGAATTACAGCAGATAAATTACTCAGTGTGAGCATCTCAGTTTACAGCCACACAGAGAAGGATTAATTTATTGCAAGTACAAGCAGGCAAACATAGAGTTAACATCTGAGGGTCAGAGAGCAAAAGAACTACCTAGAATGATGCACAGATAGGAGGGATGTTCTCCAATGTCCACTTCATTTTCAATGTTGAAGAAGAATTGGAAGTATTCTGAAAAAACCCCAAAAATTGAATTTGGGCTTGAAAAATGCTTGTACTGAGGCACATGCAGAATGTCTTATATGAGGTTATCAGAAAGAAAACCAGGAATTACTTTATTAATAAATATATCCTTGTGGATAAAACACCAACTGCTAAATGCATTGTGGACAGGATGCCAAATGCTGTTTAATCTAGCAGAAAATGGGAGGAGAGGCTGCTTGAATTCTTCTGCTGCATTATCTTGAAAACAGAAACCAGGCACCTGTGCTTCAAGAACTTTTAGAGAAATCCTCAGAAGAGGTAACAGAGTCCCCATCTCTTGAGTTTTCAAATCCAGCAGCATGGCAGCTTGAAAGCTTGCCTTCCTGAGAAGAGCTGGACCCAGCACACTGGAAGCAAAGTGAAATTGCTCTCAGGAATCGGCTCTCCAGGAGCTTGAGACACGATGTGATGGACTGACTGATTCCCCACTGAGCGGCAGCAGGTCCGAGGGGGCCAGGCAGGCTGCAGGCCATGGAGGAGGCAGCAGTGATGGCACTGTGAGGCAGGTGCCTGCTGCCCTCCAGCTGCTCTCCCCCCATGAGCTGTCTCTGTCTCCTGCAGCGCACCAGCCCAGAAGGTGGGATCCACCTCAACTGCCATTACTGTCACAATCTTTTCAGCGGGAAGCCGGAGATCCTAGACTGGCAGGTGAGGACTTTACCTGGTGGGGGGGTGTTGAGATGGAGGCCAACACTGCTGAAAACCTCTGGGGTATTTCCTCTCCCTGCTCTAAGCAGAGCTCCTCCTGTGCCTTAGCTGAGTCCTCTGAATGCCTTAGCTGCAGAGACGTGCCTGGAGACTGTGCTGAGTGCTGCACTCCTGATGTCCAGCAGGATGTCACATGGGCAGGAGGAGACCACTCCTGCCAAATCCTGTGCCAGGAGAGCGGGGGACTTGTCTCAGCCCCATGGTCTTTCTCCTGCTTCCCTGAGAAGTGCAGGACCCTCCTGCCAGCCTGGCTGACTTGCCTGTGGTGGTCTCTTTGGCAGGACAAGGTGTATCAGTTCTGCTGCAAGGACTGCTGCGAGGACTTCAAGCGGCTGCGTGGGGTGGTGTCTCAGTGTGAACACTGCAAGCAGGAGAAGCTGCTGCATGAGAAGATCCGTTTCTCCGGAGTGGAAAAGAACTTCTGCAGCGAAGGTACTTGGGGAAGGCATGGGAGAGGCAGAGCCCCCATGCCAGCCCATGCTGGGGGAGGAGAAGAGAGCATGGAGAGGAACAGAGGGGAGATTGTCTTAGCCAGGCCCTGGGGCAAGAGCCTTGCCATGCAGTGAAGGGAGGACTATTGTGGGGATGGCTTGCTGTCCAGCCAGGCCCTAGGGCAAGATCTTTACCGTTCATTGTGTCCTTGGGGAGGGCCTTCTCACAGCTTTTCTCTCTCTGGGGGCTGGGGAGACAGCAGGTGGCAGCTCCGCTCCTCCTGTCATCATGCACTTCTACGCTCTTGCGTCTGGGCTGGCCTGACCTGGCCTTGCCCTGCCTGCTGGGTTCCTGCACACAGGAGGTTGGAGTCAGACTCTTCCTAGAAGCATGGAGGTGAGAGATGGCAAGTCCCCGTGAGGTCCCATCTTATCCCAGCCCCAGGGGCCAGTGCTGGATTGTTCCCTACAGTTTGTTGCGTGTGCTCTGTTGTCTCCGCAGACCTGGATTCTGGTCATGTTTGGGTCAGGGAGGCCCCCAGTTCATCCTGGGAAGGTTTCACTCCTATTGTTTCTCCGCAGGGTGTGTGCTTCTTTACAAACAGGATTTCACCAAGAACCTGGGCCTGTGCTGCATCACCTGCACCTACTGTTCTCAGACCTGCCAGCGGGCGGTCACCGAGCAGCTGGAGGGCAGCACCTGGGACTTCTGTAGTGAAGACTGCAAAAGCAAATACTTGCTCTGGTACTTCAAGGTCAGTATTGGCACTGGCAGCTTGTGCTAAGTGCTGTGGTGGGCACGGCACCCAGATAAAGTGGGCATTGCACTGAGGAAGTTCGCACTGCTGGAGTCTGGCTGGCACTGCTGCGGAGAACCTGGCACTGCTGGAGTCCTGCCTGGCAATGACGGGACACTGCTACGGGGAAGCTCACGTAGCTGGAGTCCCCAGCTGATCCTGCCAGACAGAGCACTGCACTGAGGAAGCTCACAGTGCTGGATCCGCGGCCAGTGCTGCTGTGAGAAGTTCGCACCGCTGGAGTCCCTGGCTGGCACTGGCAGGGCACTGCTGTGGGGAAGCTCACAGCACCTTGCGATGTGCACCTTTCACTGGAGAGTTGTGTTGCACTCGGAGGGGGTGTGGTTAGTTACTCGTTGTTTCTCTCCTGCTGATGCGGGCTTTAGGCAGCTCGGTGCCATGCCTGCAAGCGTCAGGGGAAGCTGCTGGAAACCATCCACTGGCGGGGGCAAATCAAACACTTCTGCAACCAGCAGTGTCTGCTGCGATTTTACAACCAACAGAACCAGCCCAACCTGGACACGCAGAAGGGGCCCGAGAGCCTGCTGAACAGTGAGTAGGAGGGAGGGAGGGGACCTGCATAGTTCAGTCTGAGAGACACAGGGAAGACTCAACAGCAGGGGGTGGAAGCTGCCTGCCCGTGACTGGAGGAGACACTAGGGAACAATCCTGCACTGGCCCCTGGGTGGGAAAGGACGGAGTGGGACCTAATGGGCTTCTCCATCTCTAACATCTATGGTTCTATGACACACAGGGCCCAGACGGGAGGAGCCGGTGCCAGCGTGCTGCCTGTAGCTCACACTCTTAGCGAGGATACTCAGGGATTTAACATCCTCAAGTTGCCAGCGGAGAGCTCGATTTACAGGGTTAGGGGACAGCGTGGTTTGGCATGACAATCCACCTGCAGCCCCACACCACCTCCGAGCTGTGACCTTCTCAGATCTCATAAACTAATCTGGATTGGGCCAGGTCAGTGCTTGGATGGGAAACATTCAAGGACAAAGAAGGGTGCTGCAGGAAGTGGTGCTGGTGATGCTGTAGGTGGGCTCTCCTTCAGCCAGAGCTGAACCTAGAACAGTCTTGAGGGAGCACTGAGCTGCTGGAGGCGCTGTGTCTTGCGATGTTAGATTGGAACCCTACCACTTACCCAAAGTTCACTGCAGCTTTGGGGAGTTGCCAACCCTGTGTCCCAGATAACCCCACTCTGCATCCATGGAGTTCCAGCTGGAGAGGAGATTTTCGCTGCCTGTTGCCCCATTTCCTATCATTAACTCGAGCCAGTTCCTTAAGGAAGATTGCAAAGTGCTTTGGGATCCCCCAGGACGGAAGGTGCTCCTAGTGACAGTGACAAGACACCGCTTGGCCCTCGGACACCTGCAGTCTCATTCTGCTTGGTCTTTCGTAGGCCACAATCTCCTGGCTGACCTGGGGGATGTAGTTAAAACTTCCTACAGCTTATGGTAGGACTTGCTTCAGTGCTTCAAGCTTCAACATATACCTGCATCACAGGTTCAGGGCTTTGCTGGCCTCCCTGGGATTTCATGACGTGTAACACCCTGGCTAGGGTGTGCCAGGAGGAGAAACCAACACAAGGACCTTCGTGTGAGAGACCTCATCCTCAGTCTCCAGACTCTTGAGGTTCCTCCCCTGACTGTAGTGTGCTGATCATAGGACAGGGGAAACTCTGGATGTCGTTGCTGCTTAGGCAGCAAAGCAGAGCTGCTCTGCCAGAAGCAGCAGGTTCCCCCAGGGAGGGGAAGCCCAACCTGCCTACCAAGAGCCACACTCCATAACAGGCTGTGTGAGGTGGCAGCTCAAATGGCAGTACACTGGAGTGACCTGGATAAGGACCTGTTGGTTTCTGCTGGCACAGGGGTGCCCATGGGAATTCTGCTTGATGGTTCACAGTGTTCTGCTGCCCAAGGGAGGAAGAGATGTGTGATGTGCTGGTTTCCGTAGCTCACCAAGTGATTCCACAGCCGTAGTCATGCTGTTCCATTTGTCCTCTGCTGTCAAGGCATGTCACTTTTGAGAGACCAGTAACACTGCTTTTGGGACACAGGCACAGTGGGCAAGCTCTGCCTGCCGAGGAAAGTGTATTTCACACTGTTCAGCTATTGTCTCCTTGGAGCCATGGACCACAAGACTGAGAAGTACCTTCACCACCACCAACCATAAGAGTCTCAGACCTCCTCCAGCACATCTCTGGAGGCCCCCCAAAACTCTGCTGCTTGGTATGTGGGGCATCATCCTTCACTCTACCACAGGTGCATCTCTGTGCAACCTGTAAGGACTAAACGGAGCCAAGGAAAAGCCCTTCATCAGTCATCAGTGCTCAGCTGAGCAGGACTTTGAAGCTCCCCCAGCAGTTGCTGTGCTTGGTGGATGCTGCTTGTGGCACTGGGCCCTCTGTATACTCTGGCACACCAGTCCCCTGCCAGATGTGGGATAGCTGTGGGCATCCTTGCCCCAGGACTGTGGCATACTGCTGAGTTTGCAAAGGAAGGATGCTGAAGCCAGGACCCACTTACACAGAGGGCTTTCCAGTCCATTGCTGTGCAGGGGATTTCAGGAGGAGCAGCTTCTGCCTGGTCTCCTGTGGACCTGACAGCTGTGTTGCCAGCTTGCAAGGGACTACTTGGATTTCAGGCCTGTCTTGGACAGAGCTTCTTATTCTTGCTTATTCTCTTGCAGCCAGTGATTGCCTAAAACCATTAATTCCTGTGATCCAGTGGCTGCTACCAGTCTGGTGATCCTGAGAGTTCTTGTAGCTGATCATATCAGTAGATGTTCCCTTGCTGGGAGCAGTTCATGTAGTGTGGGATTGAGGAGCTTCTGCTTCAAAACTGTGCCCAAAGGCTTCCAAGAGAAGCTGGCTCTGCACTGGGCTGTCCTGCTGGAGACGGTAGAAGTCACAGTTGTGGCAGGCAATGCCTTGACAGCTCCTTGTTGGTGTTGGGATGAGAATAAAGAACAAGCTGCAGCTTTCCTGGAAGCCTGGACACTTACATGGCAAGAGAATCTTGTTTCCTCTAGTCCTAAATCACTGACCAGTGGGGTGGTCATGTTTGCTTTAGATTCTGCTGCAGCAGAAATTCTGCTTATATGCCATAGCTTGTCTTTTCTCATTCAAGCCATTGGTGTTTCCTACCTGGACCTGCTGCCCATCCACTTTGGGCTGTCAGGGTGAGTTCTTGGCCCCTGAGACTGCTGCAGATCCTATGGCTTAGCTGCAGACTAGGGAGCTTCCTCCTACTGGAATTTATCTGTTGGCCCCTGTGGTGGTCAGCAGGTGGAGCCTGATGGGCCTCAAATTGTACAAGACTTATCCTGCACTTCCTTGGGTCAGAGGAAGTCTTTACAGCATGACTTTCCCTGTGTTGGACCTTTAGGAATCTGGGTCTTTCCTGAAGGAGCTGTGTGTGTGTAGGAGTTGGGAATGGACCCGCCACTGTCTTTGGGTGCTGGGACCTGCTGCTGTCCTTGCAGGGGTCTCCTTCCTGCATGCCCCACGGGTAGAAGGCAGTTCTTTTTGCCAGCCACGTGGGTAACCAGGGCTTACTGGAGACTGGGATGAGGGTGCTTATTAGTTCACCAGCCTTTGAAATGGGTGCAGGTTTTCTGCAGAGCACGAGCTGGAATTATCATCCAAAGCAGGGTAATACTGTCACCACCTGAGACCAGTGTCTGCCACATGTGCCTCTTACCTGCAGGTGATCCTCTCTTTCCTTAGGGGAATGGACTGCATCCCTAGGGCTGGGGCAAAGCTGTCTCTCTCCTTTCTGGGATATCTCATAATGCTGCTACTAGCTCTGTCACCTTCTTCCTAGGGATCTCGAAGCACTTTGCCAAGATATTTGTTGCAGGGATATGGAGGCACAGGGAGGGGCCATGGCTCGGTACAGCAAGCCGATAGGCAGAGCTGGGATTAGAGCCCTGGATTCCTCTCTCAAGGGGCTGGGATTTCTCCTGACCTGCTGTGATGGGGAAGGGGTGGACTGCAACGGAGCACAAAATGACATGGGAATAACTTGATTTTGGAGTTGTAGTGTCTTCTGAAGTGTCAGGACTAGAGATTGTGGAAACATTAACTGTTCCTGGAGAGGCCAGGAGCAGTTTCTGGGGAGCCTGTCCCTGCTCTCTGGCTGCTTGCACCTCCAGTCCCAGCAGTGGGACATGTTGGCCCAGGAGCTCTTGAACTTAAGAGTTGTTGCTTTCTCTTACAGGTCAGACTTCAGAGCCAAAACCAGCTGTCCCTTCCCCACAGAAGGCAGAAACTAACATGGTAAGACCCATGGGCAGTAGGAGTGTGCAAAGGGGCTGTCCCCCAAGAGAGGACAGTTCTGCAATTGCTCAGGGAGATTTTGTTCTTCTACAACAAATGCATTTTGAGATGTCTGGGTTAGTGAGAAATGAAAAGAACTCCTAGGAAGGCAGCATCAGCATATCTCCTGCAAGGGGGAAGATGAATCAGTGATGAACTCCAGAATAGCCTGACAGTGTGGCACTGGCTCCTCTTTGCACAGTGCTGTCCTGTGCCTGGGTATAGTTGCTGTCCCCCTGTTCCCCTGTTCCCCTCTACCCCATGGGACAGAAGCCACCATTGCCAGACTCCTGGCACAGCAGAGGCAGCACACAGGCTTGCTGCCTGCCAGGAAGCTTGGCAGTCCTTCATCATGGCCTGACCATGGGACTGTCCATGTGTTGGGGACTGCCAGGTTCCAGGAGGTGCTTTGGGAGTCATTCCATCTACACCTGTAGTAGGGAAGAGATTGTCCTGCCTTAGGTGGACACCAACTTTCTGCATTTCCCCAGCTGTCAGCAAAGGCCTCCTCAGCCCAAACATCTCCAGCTGTGCCACCTCCTGCCCCACCTCCAGTTCCAGCCACTCCTCGGAAAAACAAAGCTGCCATGTGTAAACCACTGATGCAGAACCGGGGTGTCTCCTGCAAGTTTGAAATGAAGTCCAAAGGATGTCAGACAGGTAGGAAAACAAGACACAACTGTAGGATTACAGGGGTATTTGAGGCATTTTGGAAAGGCAAGTGGTACATCCCTGCTTCAGACTACCTGTGAATCCAGCCTGAAATGCTGCACAGAGTGGCTGCGTGTTTGGCACTGTGCTGAGGGGTCTTTGTACAGGTGCAGGGCTGGGGGTAGGGAGCCCATTTCCATCAGTAGCAAAAGGAGAGATGTAGAGAGCTCTGTAGCATGATCCCACCTCATGTAGGACAACTTCTGTTCCTCTGGAGAACATTAGCTTGTCTGAGGTCTGCTGAGCAGGTTTCACTCTAGTTCCTGTTGGGCATATGTGTGGTCTGCAGCATATGCAAGGCAACTAGACCTCTTAGCAGGGCTATGTAAGAGCAGGATTTGTACTTCTGGCTAAGGCAAGCCTCTCTTGGCCTTGACTTGCTGCTATTCCAGCTGTGCCCCTGAGTCCCAGAAGCTGGTAGCTGGAAGGGCTGTGGTGCTGGGTGGCTGGGGGCATGGCAGCATGCAGCAGAGCTGGGTGGAGGAACTTCTGAGATTAAGGTCACTGATGTATTTTTGCTCTTGTCAGAGGCTGACTGGAAGCCCCAGCTGGTTGTGTTGCCAATCCCCGTCCCGATCTTCGTGCCTGTGCCTATGCATATGTACTGCCAGAAAGTACCTGTGCCTTTCTCCATGCCTGTCCCGGTAAGCAACACGCTTCTCCTGCTCGTGTTCTGCTATCTTGATCCTGCATTGCTGCAGTCTCTCTGCTTCTCTGTTCATGCTCTTCTCCTGCCCCTGCTTTTATGTCAATTTACTGAGTGTCAGTTTTCTGCCTGGTGTGCTGCTGTCCACAGGTGCCTGTGCCAATGTTCCTGCCCACCACACTGGAGAGCACAGAGAAGATTGTGGAGACCATTGAGGAACTGAAGGTGAAGATCCCCTCCAATCCCCTAGAGGCTGACATCCTGGCCATGGCTGAGATGATTGCAGAGGCTGAGGAACTGGACAAGGCCTCCTCGGACCTCTGTGGTAGGTTCTGCCATGGCTTGGCCTGGTCCAACAGCTGGAATCAAGGGGGGTTTGCCAGCTCTTGGAGCTAAAACACCTGCCAGGATTGTGGCTCTCCCAAAGCCTTTGAAAAAGCAGGGAAGAGCAAGTCCTCAACTTCTGCTGAGGAGGTACCAGAAGGGAAGAGCTGCAGCAGGGAGCAGTGTCTGCCACTGTCCCTTTTGGGGATGCCAGTCTTGGTTCAGTTGGCTGTTCAGATTCTTCCCTGAAGCAGCTTCCATTCTACAAAAGGTAGCTGCAGAGGTTTTTTTTAGAGGTTTTTTTACTTGGGGGCTGCATTCCTGCAAATCGCAGTGATGGGGGGTGTGGCTGGGCAGTCAACAACCTTCTAATGTCTTGCTGTCCAGGGAAAGCTGGACAGCCCAGCTGTCATGGGGCTGCTCTGAGCACGAGGGTGTGCTGCCTGCAGGGACCCCGACTTCATTTTCCAGCTGTCACAGGGAAAACAGACAAAAAACTTTCAAGAAAGTTGTGTTTATGGTGGACGTTTTCATTGCAGACCTGGTGAGTAACCAGAGTGCAGAGGGTCTCCTGGAGGACTGTGATCTGTTCGGACCAGCACGGGATGATGTGTTGGCTATGGCTGTCAAGATGGCAAATGTCCTCGATGAGCCGGGCCAGGACCTGGAGGCTGACTTCCCTAAGAGTAAGAGCTGGGTGACACAGGTGTGCAGCACTGCTGAGGGTCCTCACCCTGCCCTCAGCTGTGTGCACTTAACCTCCCCATGCCCTCTGACTGACCAGGTGTGAGAGCCCTGCAGTGACTGCTTGCAGCAGGGGTGGGGAGATCACCACTTCTGAAGGAGTGTGTGTTTATCTAGATTAAACTTACCTGTTGTGAACATAAGACCCCGAGAAGGGGGAATGAGAACTCAATTTTAACAGCACAAAGAGCAGGGCAGCAGCACTGGTGTGTTTATGAATGATGATTCCAGAGGATCCTGCAAGGCGAGAAACCTGGACAAAGCATGGCATCCTGAGAAATGGCAGAATTGCTGAGTATCTGTTAACAGAGGGTGGAAGAAGAGGCAGGGACTTGCAGGAGCACAGAAATGCTGAGGCGGGGTGGCAGCAGCAAACACCAGAATTGAGGTGCCTGTGCCAGGCTGTCCACAGTACTGACATGGCACAAGGAAATGAGGAATATTCCTCAGGTTTAAAAAACAAAAACCTGTCAGAGAGGAAAATGTATGGTTCTGGTTATTTTGAGAAAGCTTATTATTGTCTGCCAGAGTCGTATTTCCTTTGTTGGGATGTGGCTAAAAGTTCGTGCCAGGCAGTGGTAAAGGATGTGAAGTGATCCCTCTTCATTTTGCTGTAAAAATCAGGCCAGCACAGGGGGCAGGATGAGAAGTCTCATCTGAGCCCTTCTGCCTTTGTTTCCTTTCAGACCCTCTAGACATCAACCCCAGTGTGGATTTCCTCTTTGACTGTGGGCTGGTGGGACCAGATGATGTGTCGACAGAGCAAGATCTGCCTCGAGCTGTCCGGAAGGTGAGTTCTCTGTGGGTACTGCCTGCTTAAAGCTCTTCGAGTTTGGAATGGGAGCTGCCACCTGGGATGTACAAGGTGAAGCATGCCAGAGTCTTTGGTGTGCTGGGGAGGTTGTGCCCTCTCCCTTCAGGGCACAGTTGGCCTGCGGGCCACTCCTTGAATAAAAATACTTGCTTGTCACTTCAGAGGAGCTTTGAATGCTACAAGTCATGTGACAGCTGGTCTCTTTCTTGCCTGTGACCCTCATAACTAATGAGCATTGTTGGCTTGGCTGCCAGCAGAAGGGTGCCTGCTGCCATGGCACACTGTAGGGAGCTGACAGTCAGCAGGTGTGAGGGGTGGCCAGGGTTCCTGCACCTGTCCCAGGTAGGTGCCCAGTCTCACAGAACACCTCTCTGCAGGGGCAGAAGCGCCTGGTGCTCTCTGAAAGCTGTTCCCGGGACTCAATGAGCAGCCAGCCCAGCTGTACAGTGCTCAACTACTCATATGGTGTGAATGCCTGGAAGTCCTGGGTACAAGCCAAGTATGCAGGGGGAGAAAGCAGCAAGGGAGAGGAGCTACGCTTTGGCCGTAAGTGCCTTGTCTGGATGCAGTGGAGTGGCAGAAACCTCCCAGAAGCTGGACCTTGGGGTGTTGAGGTGCTCCTGACCTTGTAGGCTGTTGTCTGAGGCTGCTGTGCTTGTCTCTGCAGCCAAGCCCATGAGGATCAAGGAAGACATCTTAGCCTGCTCAGCAGCTGAGCTCAACTACGGCCTGGCCCAGTTTGTCAAGGAGATAACCCGGCCCAATGGGGAGCGCTATGAACCCGACAGCATCTATTACCTCTGCCTTGGCATCCAGCAGGTGAGGGAGGCCTTGCTGCCCTCAAGTCTTCTACAGCCAGAATTGGGGGTCAGATCTGGTGAGGGGAGGTTGTACCCTTCATTCTGCCTTCTGGGGTCCCAGAGAGGCTGGCTGGACTCCCCTGCAGTGTCTCAGCCCAGGACAGCATCCCACCTGGTTTGGGCTTTGTTCCCAAGCTCAGGGGTAGGGTGGCAACTATTCCCTAGCCTTGCACCCTTCTTGCACATCTCTGATGAGGGCTGGGGAATCTCCCCAAACTCAGGGCCTTCTTTAGCACTAAGTCTGCTTTGTCATGCCCCAGGGTTATCCTTGCAGCTCTCAGAAGAGTCTGCCCAGCAGCTCTGGTGGTGCAAGGAGGGGTGCTCTGCATGTGTACCCTGGGCTCTCTGGGGAGGGTTTGCATTCCAGGTGCTGCTGTGTTTCTCTTGACTGTGTGTTCTGTCCTTTCTAGTACCTGCTCGAGAACAATCGTATGGTGAATATATTTACAGACCTTTACTACCTGACCTTCGTGCAGGAACTGAACAAGTCCCTGAGTGGCTGGCAACCCACAATCTTACCAAATAGTATGTGTCTTCAGAGTACCTTCTGTCACCACATACATCCAGTTTGTGCTTGTAGCCTTGGATCCACTGGCCTGATTGTGCTCCCCCAGCTTCAACCATGGCATTGGCAGCACAGTCCTGCTGTGTCTTGAGGTCATACTGACCCAAACCAACTGCAGAGCCAGAGTGGTTTACACTTCAGCAGCTTCTGTTGCCCACAGTCAGGGTAGCTGGGAGCAGAGCATGTGTGCTTTATATCCTGGGGCAATTTGAATCTTTACAACACTTCACAGCAATGTCTCCACCCTTTGTCAAAGAGGATGCCAAGGCAGGAGGCACACTGGTGCATGTCTTCGCAGCACATGGATGAGCCCTGCACACATTGCTAGGCCTTGGCCAAGGTTGCTGTGCTGCTGCCTTGTGAATGGACTAACTTACAGCTCTGCAGAAGCTTTTCATGATGCTGTGATCTGGGCTGCCTTCCCTGCTGTGTCTTGTCAGTAGCTAGTTCACAGATGCAACCTCATCTCTGCAGATTGGCTATCCCAGGCAGAGCCATTTGACTTCAGACCTGTGTATCTAGGCAGGAGCTGGCCAGATCTCTCCTGCCTGCTGTTTTTCCTTAATCTCTCACTGAATGTGGTGGAGCACTGACCTGGAGTTCACTTCCTGGCCATCTGTAGTGATGAGCAGTTAGGATTGATTTGGGTTCTCGCCTGTGGTGTGGCTGTGATCTGGGGAGGCTCATGGCTAGGCAGAGCTCTAGCTCTGCTGATGGCTCTGGAAAAGTAACCTTGTGAAAAAAGAGATGCTGTGAACCATGAGTCTTTTGCAGTGAGCTTTCCTGGGCAGGGTGAAGGGATTGCCCCAAGGCCACTGCTGATGTGACCTGGTTCTCCCTCTGTGTGTTGCAGACACAGTTTTCTCCCGTGTCGAGGAGGAGCACCTCTGGGAGTGCAAACAGTTGGGTGTTTACTCACCCTTTGTGCTTCTCAACACCCTCATGTTCTTCAACACTAAGTTCTTCGGGCTGCAGACAGCAGAGGAGCACATGCAGCTCTCCTTCACCAACGTGGTGCGCCAGTCCCGCAAGTGCACCACGGCCCGTGGCATGACAAAGGTGGTGAGCATCCGCTACTACGCTCCTGCCAAGCAGAAGAAAAGCCGAGGTGGGTCTGGGGGAACATCTCTCTTCTTCCCCCTGTGTCCCCCATCAGGATCCAGCCATGATCCAGCTCTCTCCCTCTCTGCAGATGGTGGCTCTGGAAAACGGAAGCGTGAGGAGGAGGTACCATTGCTGGAGCAGCGGGAGAACAGGATGAATCCCCTTCGATGCCCAGTCAAGTTTTATGAGTTTTATCTCTCCAAATGGTGAGGCTTTCTCTGGAGAAGAGGCATGTGCCATTTTGGGGCCACTTCTCAGTTTTGAAGGGACCCTGTGGAGTAACTGCTGCTCTCCAGACAGTTGTACATGAGCACGCAGTCTTGCCCAGGCTCTGTGCTGTTTAACTAGACCAAGTTTGAGAGAACGCTTCTCTCTGGCCTCTTCCACTTCTTGCCCTTCTCCAGACAGGCAGGAATGTGCAGCAGGAGTCCGGTGCTTGGGTGGTTAGGGGTTTTGGCCTTGAACAAAGAGCTGCAGGCTCAGTTTGTGTCCTTATCCTACTGAATGATGAGAGGCTGTGATGAGCTGTGAATGCCCCTTGATAAACACGACATCAGGCCGGGCTGTCTGAGCCCCTGAAGCTGATGTTCCAGGTCTCACCCTCCTCTCTCTCTCTCCACAGCCCCGAGAGCCTGCGGAACCGCAACGATGTGTTCTACCTGCAGCCCGAGCGGTCGTGCATCGCCGAGTCCCCACTGTGGTACTCAGTGATCCCCATGGACCGGAGCATGCTGGAGAGCATGCTGAACCGCATCCTGGCTGTCAGGGAGATCTACGAGGAGCACAGTCGGCTCAGCAGCCTGGAGGATGACATGGACTAAGGGTGAGGTGCTGCTGGACTGGCTGTGCTCCAGCCCGGGACACCTCGTCTTGCTGCTTCCCATTGCAGGGCAGGGGCCATGCAGCATAGGAGGGGATGGTGCTGCAGCAGTGCTGTCCCTGCATCATTACCAGACTTGGACCTCCCATCCTGTTCATTGCAGGCATCCCCTACGTATGTGGCCCCCGCACTCAGCTCTGTCTCTAGCTCTGGTTGATGGGTGAGCCATCTTCCCCAGGGCCAGTTCCCATGGCACAGGAATGGCAGAGTCCCTGGGGCAGCTCCCTTTGCCCAGCTCTGCCCCTCCCCTACCCCCTGCCACTACCCCTCTCTCCCCATGCCCCAGGGCAGGAGTTGCACAAGACGAAGTGCACCATTGGACCAGTGGCCCCCGAAGCTTTTACTTCCCTCTTCCTTTAGCATTCCCTCACAAGGCTGGAGGTATTAAGGCAGGAGAAGTAGCTCTGCTGCTGGGGCAAGACTGTGTTTTCAAGCCAGTTTCATGGGACAAAGGCAGCCTGAGAGCTGTTGGGTCAGGGGGACAGCTTTTATCCCAGGGCAGGAGAGATTTTGGTTGGTTGCAAGGAGTGGATGGAGCTTGTGCTGGAACTTGTGGGCAGAGATCTGGCCTTGCCACAGGGATACCTCCCTTGTGTGTAGCCAGGATGCCTCCCTCTCTTCGGTCAATGTTGTCTGAGTCTGCTGAAAACTGATGGAGATAGATCTGTGCTAGTGCTGCCCCTGTCTCCCCACTGTTCCCTGTTCTGGTGTACGGACCCTGCCCTGTGCATGGTGCCATCAGTGGGAACCTCTGCTCCAGCCAGGGGCTCACGCATTTGCTGGCAGAAGCAGGGAGCCCTGCCTGGCCTCCCTCACCCTCCGCTAGCCACAGGTGGCCAGCACCCTGCCCAGGGCAAGTCTGCCTCCAGCTGTGCCAGTCTGTGCTGCCTCCTGCCCCTTCTCGTGTTCTGGATGGTTTTCTTGAGCTGTACATGGGTCTCCTGTTGAGCCTGTATATATTGTTCTGGGCCCTGGCCTGGGGCCATCTGTTCTCTGTGTCCATGTGGAGAGTGAGCCACTCACAAGTCTTGTTGTAGTGATGCCAGGGCAGTAGGACTAACCCTGTGTCTCTGGAAACCATTCATTTCAAATAAAGATGTGGAAAACATTGGCAGCCCCTGGTCTTTCCCCCTGGGCAGGGTGAGCATTGTAGGAGAACAGGGCCAGTGTCCCAGTGCTGCTGTGCACCTTACTCCTGTCCATCCCAGCCTGTGCTGCCTGCACTTCCTACCTTCCCTGGGCCCTGCTGTCCTGCCAGCTCTGGCATGTGGTGATGGCCCCTGCCCCAGTGCCCACTGGTGCCAGCATGGCATGCCCTGCCTGTCCCTGCCCTCTGCCCCACCCAACCCAGCAGTGGCCCTGCCTGTCCCTGCCCTCTGCCCCACCCAACCCAGCAGTGGCCCTGCCCTGGCCATGCAGTGTGTCTGTAGGATGGAGCATTTGGAGAGCAATGCCACAGTGCCTGTGAGCAGAGCAGGAGTCAAGTGAGGTGCAGCAAGTGTTTATTTTCTCCCCCTTCCCAACTCTACTCTCAGCCCTGCTGCTCCCAGGAGTGCTGGGAGCAGCTGAGCAGTGTCCCCAGGGCTGTGCCCAGTTCTCCTGCTGGCCATGGGCTCCATGCCTCGGACCTGGCAGAGACTGGAGCCACAGCCACTACTGTGACCACCCATGCATTGCCCATCCCTGACCATGCCAGCAGACTGCATTCACACTGCCAGGTCTGCCATTCGCATGTCCCTGTGGGACCCACCAGCCACCCCTAGCCAATCACCCGCCTTCTTCAGCGGTGCCAGGCCATGGGGGTGCCTGCCAGCAGCCAGGGGGCTGCCACCCCTGGGCAGGGTGACATAGGTGCTGCCGGGCCCTACAGAGCCACCAGGAGTGGTTAGGATGCGGGACTTGGGGCCTGGCCCCCGACGGCACTTGGTGAGACCCAGGTGGTAGATCTCCACCAGGTTGAGCAGCAGGGACACGCAGGCCACCCCCAGCATGAAGAGGATGAAGATGGTCTTCTCAGTGGGCCGGGAGATGTAGCAGTTGACCGTGTTGGGGCAGGGCCAGCGGCTGCAGGTGTAGAGGGGCTTCAGCTGGAACCCGTACAAGGCATACTGGCCCACAATGAAGCTCACTTCCAAGAGAGCCTTGAAGACGATGTTGCAGATATATGTCTTCAGGATGGCCCCCCGCATGCACACCCGTGCCCTCGTGTTCCCTGCAGGGAGCTGGGGCTGCCTGGGGCGCTGCCGCCTGGCCCCGCTGCCGGCCCGTGCTGCCGCTTGCTGCTGTGCCTTCTCCTCCAAATGCACCAGGTGCAGGATGTGGCCCAGATACACAAGACTGGGGGTGGAGACAAAGATGATCTGCAGGACCCAGAAGCGGAGGTGGGAGATAGGGAAGGTGCTGTCATAGCAGGCATTTTGGCAGCCGGGCTGCTGCGTGTCACAGGAGAAGCCAGACAGCTCATCACCCCAGACCCGCTCCGCAGCTGCCCCCAGCACCAGGATGCGGAAGACGAAGAGGACGGTGAGCCAGACCTTCCCCACCACCGTGGAGTGCTCCTGGGCATTCTCCAGCAGCCGGCCCAGCAGGCTCCAGTCCCCCATGGCATGTGCTGTGGTGCCCTGCAAGACAGCCACCTTCCAGACACAGCCACCCCACACCCCACCAAAATGCCACCCCACTCCCTGCTCAAGCAGGTGTGCACAGACCCAACCCAAAGCTGTCCCTGAAGTGTCCCCATCCTGTGTCCCAGGGGACCCCCTAACCTGTCACTAGGAGGGCAGGGGGAGCAAAGGCCTCCAGCAGAGAGCTGGGAGCACCAAGGGGAACAACCGTGGCGGCGATCTGGCACGGGGACCTCTCACCGTAGACGGTGCGTGGGGCAGAGCCCAGTGCTCCCGCGCTGTCTGCTCCTGTCAGTGATGGGGGATGCTGCAAGGCCCCTTCCCAGCTGGTCCCCAGCTCCTCCGTGGGGCGCGGACAGGTCTGCCTGGCTCCGTCTGTCCGGTCACCCAACAGTGGGCGTGGGGTTATTGGGGCATGAGGCAGCTGTGTGCCCCATTGGCTTTCATTGTGACTGGCACATGAAACAGCCACTGGGGAAACTTTTTCCCTCTATTTTTGGTCTGGGCACTTTTCTAATTATATTCGGGGCTGCAGGGGCTGGTGCTGGGGGAGCGCAAGCCCTTGGACACTGATCAATGCCACCCAGGGGTCACTGGTTGCTGCCAGCTGCCAGGACAATACAGCCACGGCCCCAGCTCAGCCCTGGCACTGCAGCCCCCACAGCCTCTCATGGCACCCACCAGGGCTTGGGTGCAGGAGTGGACACCCCACACTGGCACCCCAGCTCCCAGCATATCCCAGCTGGAGCAGAAAGGAGGGAGGCAGCACCTGAGAACGGAGATTTAATGGCCCAAGATGCCCTCCTGGCCATCTAGGAGAGCCAGACTGGCGCCTGAGGGCTGCTATCCTTGGGACAGGGACAGTAACAGGCCCATGGGGCAACTGTGAGGCCACGGCCCCTGCAGTGGTGGCCCTAGCAGGCAGAGCAGCGGTCACCCTTCTCCTGCAGCCCAGAGTTGCGGCGCAGCATGTCCTTGAGGGAACCATCCTGCTCTGTCAGCAGCTGGTTGATCTCGTTCTGCTTGTACTCAGAGGAATGCTTGTGCCCATAGAAGGAGCCCTTCCCTGATGAGGGGTTGGAGTGGTGCTGGCTTCGGCGGGCACAGGCCCGCACCACCAGGTAGACCAGCTCTGCCATGTTGAGGATGATGCAGATGCTGGAGGTGACCAGCATGAAGACAGTGAAGATGGTCTTCTCGGTGGGCCGGGAGATGAAGCAGTCGACAGTGTTGGGGCAGGGGTAAGCCTCACACTTGACCAGCCGCATCATCTGGTAGCCTGGGTAGAGCATGTAGAAGATGTACATGAACACGGCCTCGAAGAGCAGCCTGAAGACCACACTGCAGACATATGTCCACCACAGCGACCCTGATATGCGCATCTTGTGCTTCTTGACCTCTTCCATGTGCTTGGCATCCGCATGCCCTGTCAGCACCAGCAGCTTCTTCTCCTGGTGCTGCTGGTAAGCCACGTGCATGGCCACAAGAAGGGCTGGTGTGGTGACAAGGATGAGCTGCAGGGCCCACAGACGGATGTGGGAAATGGGGAAGAAGTGGTCATAGCAGACGCTGTTGCAGCCAGGCTGCTGGGTGTTGCAGGTGAAGGCGGATTTCTCATCCCCCCAGACACTTTCGGCTGCCACCACTAACACCATTATCCGGAAGATGAAGATGACAGAGAGCCAGATGCGCCCGATGGCAGTGGAGTGGCGGTTCACCCCGCTCAGCACCGTGTAGAGGCCGGCCCAATTCATTGTTTCTCAGGTCTGCAGGAGAGAGCAGTGAGAGATGGTGTTAGGAGCAGGAAGGACCCTTGGCTGAGAGCCAGCAGGTCCTGGCTACTGGCAGCAGCCCCAGGAGGGACGTGGGAGCAACTGGATGGCAGCCCTGGCAGGTAGAGAGCAGGATGGACAGACAACAGGATGGACAGACAGGAGGATAGCAGCATGGCTCCTGCTCCTGACACGGCTCAAGGCAGCATTTTGGCCAGAGCAGGCAGGAGACTGGCTGCCCAGCAGTGCCAGATGCTCCAGTCCTGCCACCCCACACTGGCACAGGAATCATAACCCACAGCTGCCACAGAGAATGGAGGTAAAGCTCCCACACCTCTGCAAGGACCCCCAGTACCCAGTGCCGAGCTCTTTGGCTAGGAATGGACTCAAGGAGCTTCATGGGCTCCACTGCACCAGCACCTCCCTTTGTCCTCCCATTATCTGCAGCAGCAGGGCCAGGGAGCCCTGAGCTGGGGGGCTCCCCCGTGCAGCCCTGCACTGCCACCCTCCCAGAGCCATCCTTGCCCGGGGGACAAGGGGCGACCCCACCCCCAGGCACAGACCCCTGCCCCAGCAGAGCCACCCACTGGCACTGAGCAGCCCCGGGACCTGCTTCCCACCCCCGCATGAGGCTGGGTGGCTGGGACCAGCCGCCCCGCAGTGGGGAGGGTCCTGGCAACGCGTACCTGCGGGTGAGGAAGGGTCCTCGCAAGCTGCCCCCAGTGGCCCCTCTAAGGTCTCATGCCTCCCGCAGGCGAGCTCTGCTCCGCCTGCCCGCGTCTCTCTCTACCACTGCCCTGCACTGGAAGTCATATGCTGCTTTATAAAGTATTTGCATACAATGGGACCTTTATCGGCCCCTGAACAACACACTTTAGCATTCAGATCTAACGCCCTGACTTCCGCCCACCCTGACCAAACAAAGTGCCTGTGTGCTGCATTCCCGCTGCTCGGCCCTGCACCCATTCCCACCTCCCCACCACGCCCCGCACCGACCACGGCCACAGCCCCCCTGCCCGCCAGCCCCGGGATGCGGCTGGCTCTGCCCGGCGGGACCCACGCCACAGACATCGCTGTGCCGGACAGGCCACCCAGGGTGTCTGCAGGTCCCTTCCCCGGGAAGCATGGCCGAGCCCAGCTGCGTGCCCATCCCGCATGGACGGCACAGGGCTCTGGAGCAGGACTCTCTGAGCACTCGGTGGGCTGCCGTGGGGCTGGGTGGCACTGGGTACCGCTGCTGTGACTCCTGCCATCTCCTCAAGGCTCTGGTGCCAGCAGCAACGTCTGTGAGAGCACTGGAGCTGCCCCGCGTGTGCCCCGTCCCGCTGGGGACATGGGAGAAAGTCCGGAGCAGTGACGCTGGCTGTGCGCTGGCTGGGGCTGCCCTCACCGGCTCGCCGACGCTGCTCGGACATGCTGGTGGGGACAACAATCCCTGTGCTCGCACATCCCCGTGCCCCTCAGGGCTCGCGTCCCAGCCACACCGTCACACTGTGCCCCATCCCTGCCGCCATGGATGGCGCCATGTCCCTTGTGTTTTGTCCCCAGCCTCAGGTGGGGAGCAGCAGTAAACCCTACCAGCTGGGTGCCTGCAGGTTGGCTGGGCAATTAATGCCATCCCAAATGCCACCTCCTCCCCTTAGCCCAAGGTGCAAGCACCTGGAGCTGTGCAAACGGTGGCGGCCAAAGGCCGTCCAGCAAAGATGTGAGGATGCAGCTTGTGCCCACACTGCTCCTGTCCCCACTCCCGCCACGAGGGCCAGCATTGCTGGCTCCACTCTCCCAGGCCCAGGGCCGAGCCCTGCTGTGGCCCCCAGTCTGGCCCCCCTAGTGCTCCCCAGCTGGGGGACACGCGGCCACCCTCGCAACGATGCTGTGCCCTCCAGGTTCTCACCTCAACACCAGGACAGTCAATGCTCTTTCGGATTGCAGCAATCAGCCTCCAACGCAGCAGTCTGGACTTTATACTGCCCTGCAGGCACGTCACTCACCCCCTCCCAAACAGCCTTGCTCCTTCCACGACTCGCCAGGTAAACACCGCAGGTGTGTCCAGCCTGGCTCAGACCCCGCCGCATCCACCACCGCAGCTGAGCATCCCCCGGGGCCAGCCCCGGGGCTATTGCAGCACCGAGGCAGGGCCAGCCCCCCAGGATGGTCTCCGCGGAGACTTCTGGTCCCGGTGGCCCCACTCCCCTGCTGTGAGCATCCTCCCCGCTGCATTCCTTGCAAGCCAGACACATGCACCGTGGCGGGGCCCTGCTCTCCAGCTGGGGGATGACTTTGGGTACCCCCAGCTCCTGGAGCACTTTAATCTGCCGCTGCAGGCTGCCGGCTGGTCCCTCGGGAGGCACCAATACCTAGATTTAATGCGTAAAAGTACAGCCGAGGAAAGGCAAACAGCCTGTCAACGATTAACTCGGCTGGCCTGCTTCAAGGTCCTGCCGCCCAGCACCCCGTGTGGGACACGGCGACCCTGCCGCTCATCCTGGGCCCCGGGGCTGGGCTGCAGGAGCCCCCGCGCCATCCCTTGCATGAGGGTGACAATGGTGCCGGTGTCTCCCGCATGAGCACGGCAGGTTGGCACTGTGGAGCGGCTGGGGGCAGCTAGGGGTGCCCCCGCCAGCGGGGCGGGGAACGGTGGGCAGTGAGATACCGAGGATGGCCGGTGGTGCAGGGCGGGCTGGGGCCATCGGGGCCACAATCTCAGTCTCTGATAAGCCGCCGCCGCCTGAGTCAGCAACGCCCGGCGGGGAGCGGCGGCACCGCCCAGGTCCCGCACCCTGGAGGGGTTCTGGGGCGGCATACTAGGGGACACTGTGGGCAAAGGGCTAGTGGGGCCAGGCTGGCGGGATCAGGCTGGGTGGGGGGCACTGGGAGGATCCCGAGAAGGGCAGACTGGTGGGCGCTGGGGTGGGCTGATCTAAGTGGGACGAATCACAGTGGGAGGTTAACGCGGGAAGTTTAGCGCGGGGAGGTTAGTGCAGCCCTGGGAGCCGGGCTAGGGGTCTTACTGGAGGGCCCTGAGAGCCAGGCGGAGTACACTGGGGAGTACTGGGAGCCAGGATAGGGGTGACTGGGGGGCGCCGGGAGCCAGGCGAGGGGCGCGGGGGGCTCGGGCCGTGCAGGGGGGGTGGTCTCGCTGGCCGTGGCAGCAGATGGCGCTGCGGGGCCGGGCTGGGGGCGGCGGGGCCGCACCTGCCCGCGGCAGCACCCGGCGGGGCTCAGCGTGGGAATCCATCTGAAATACAGTGAAAATGGAGAAAAAAACAAGCAGGAAAGAGGAGGAGGGACCCGGGGCGTTGCTGTCCGGCACGGTGCCCGCCCGCTGTCCTGGCAGGGAGTTGTTTGGGAGGACCAGAGGCTCCGGGGATGGGCGGGAGCGCGGGGCAGACCCCTCGCCTGTTTGCAGTAGGTTAAACTGCGAAAGCCATCGAACAAGGACAGGCTGTACTAAAGAGCCGTAGCCGGCGCTGCCTCCAGTACTCAGAAAACTGCCCCGCCCGCGACCACGTGGGCCAGAAATGGGCTCTTTGTTAATGACGCTAATTGTGAAGTTAATTGATGTCTGAAGTTGCAGCGAAGAGGTCAAAGACGTGGGCACGTCTAACGTAGACAAGCTGATGGGATGGGCAGGACTGAGCCAGCGTGCGGATGGCGGGACTGGGGTGACGCAGCTGCTGGCACCCTGCTGGGGTCAGAGAACTTGGAGCCCAGCAGCTGTATCGATCGGTACGACGGAGGAAATCAATCTTGAATCATCACTGAAACATCTTCCCTGTCAGGAGGACTGCGAAGGAGGTTTCCTGAGTCCCCTTTCCGCGGCCATTCTGCCCCAGGCAGGGCTCGTTCTGTGAATGGCTCAGCCTCGTCACTGGATGACCACTGCAGTGCAGGGGCGGCTGGGCTTCCAGGCTTGGACTGACAGCAGCGCTGGATCCAGGCTGCTATTCTTGGAGAGACAAAACCCTCTGGTCTGAGTCAACTGCCAGGAAGGTCACTGGCAGTGGGTGAGCACAGAAAACCTTTGTGCTGCTGCAGCACAGGGCAGAGGGGGTTGCAGCATAAGACTTAACAGCTTGTCCTGCCTGCCTGTGATTCTGCTGTCCTGTGTCCTGGGTGCATCAGAGCTGTGGGGAACAGGACCAGGGCACTATCCCAGTGAAGCTACTGTGAAGAGCAGCATCCCTGCCCTCCTGCTGGCTGTGAATCCTCGAGCAGCCCGAAGCCAGCCACAGATCACTCAATCCCTCCCATGGCAGGGACACCTCTGAAGTTGAGTTCCCTTATGATTCTCTTTGCCAACAGCCCTAAACACGTCCCCTGAAGCAGAGGATGTCCCACAGCTGTCACGGAGTTGTGAACTGTTCATACCCTCTGGGATACAGTGTCCCTTGAGTTTTGCCAGGTCTTCAAAGAAAAGCTATTGATGGTCAAGGACACCCTGGACAGATGGCAGCCTCAGGAGTTTTGCAAAAGCAGTAGCATAATAGCAATGGGTTGTCTGTCACCAGCTTGCCTTGAGGTCCTAGCTGGGTTGGCCGTGCTGGCACACATGGCAGCATGCAGCTGGGGCTGTGCAAGGATGAGGAGAGGGGACAGAAGGGCAGGGCAAGGCCCTAATCTGGGGCAGAAAGGCATCACCCCTTCAAGAGGACACTGGGCACCCTGTGGGATGCCACAATGGGCCGCACCAGGGTTTTTAGGGGGGTCCAGCACAGGGTCTGGAGCACGGTGCTGAACAGGGTGACACGTGCCCGTGGCAATGGAGCTGCAAAGGTCCCCCGGGAGAGAAGGGCAGAGCCCCACATTCAGCCTCCTGCACAGCCTGTCCCCCTGCCTGCCCCGGCTGCCCTGGCTCGGGGCCTCGGCCCTGGCTCCAGTGTCTGCAAGCTGCCTGGAGGCAATTCACCCCCCCCCCACTCTGTGCCTGGTTTCCATGGCAACTCCAGTTGAAATTACATTAAAAAGAAATGAAACCAGCAGCTTTTCTGTTTGGCAAGTAGGGGGAGGGGAGCTCAGCTGGGAAAGGCTGGGGAAGGGGTTGAAGTTTGGAAGGAGGGGGCTGTGGGACAGGTGAATTCCCACGTGGGGTCCCAGTGCTGGGGCCAGCAGGGCTGGGATGTGGGGACAGTCCCCCACTGTGGCACTCGGTGTTGGCAGTCCTGGGTGGTATGGTGCCAGCTTGCATGTGTGCTGCACTGGGGGTCCAGCACCCTGACATGGTGGGGTGATACCAGGGTCCTCCTGCTGCCTCTGTGGCAGGGACATGAGGACCAGCACAGGGCACCCCACCCAGCCCGGCAGTCCCCAGACTCCAAGAAGAGGCGAGACACACCGCTATTAAAAATATCACTTCTGTTTTATTTGGAATTTGTTACTCTGCGCGGGTGACAGGGTATAAATACATTCTCCAACGAGCATCCTCACCCTCAGCCCTGCGCGGGGTGGGGGCCAGGGCGGGGTGCAGGGCCGTTGTTGTGCTGGCCCCGGGCAGTAGGGCCAGCAGGGCCATCGATGCGCTGGCCCCGGGCAGTAGGGCCAGCCGGCACCGGTGCGTCACGGCCGCCAGCACGGGCAGCGTCTGCCAGCCGGACCGTCTTGCACAGGGACGAGATATGGTGTCCCCACAAGGACCTGTCCCTTTCTCCTGCCTCCCCAGGCCCCAGGTGCTACTGCTCACCATGGGGGGCTGAGACTGGGGTACCCCACATGGGATCCCCTGCAGCTCCTTCTCCATGCCCGACCACACCAAAGCCACTCGCCTTAAGCCATGTGTGGCTCGGTGGCCACAACAGCTCAGCAGATGCCCCAGCCCCAGCACAGGTGCTCTCAGCCCCACACAGGCTGCATCACCCCCAGAGTCCCTGCCCAGGTGTCTGTTCCAGCTGCATGTCCTGGATGCCAGAGCTGGGGTCACCCCACGATGGGGTAAAGGCCCCAGTGGAAGCAACCTAGGAGGCAGAGTTGATGTTGGTGAGCAGCTCACCCTGCTCCTGTCACCCCACTCCTGCCGCAGGCTGCAAACCACTGGCTCTGCTTTTGGGCAACAGCATGGGCAGGGAGGGCACAGCACAGCCCTGGGGCAGTGGTGAAGGGATGTGGAATGCTCCTGGGGGAGCAGGGCAGGGTGAGGAGCATGAGGGGCTGTCCTGGGTTCATGGGAGTGAACAGACAGTGCTTGGAGCAGGTGATGCCCACACGGGGCAGTGGGTGGCACTGGCCAGTGGTGGCAGTGAGGGACCGGGGCGGGGGTGCTCGCAGGCAGGCCGTTGGATAGGCTTTTTGGCTGAGATACGTGGGCACGGGTGACAGAGGAGGGAGAATATCAAAAAATACAAAAGAGCGCGGCCCCACAGTGCAGGAGGCACTGCCCTGCCTGCTGCCCACCCACGGCAGGCGGGCGCCGTGGGGAGCTGGCACCGTGCGCACACGCTGGCTTCTAACTGGCTTTTTATTTTATATCAAGAACACTTGGTTTTAAAATCTTTACAAAGGACAAAACGCGGCGACTCCGTTAGTGTGTAAAGAACTAAAGATCTGCTTAAAAAACGTCTCTGCAAAGAGAAATGACTGACACAAAAGAGATTCTCTGCAGCGCAAAGAGGGGCAGAGGTGCCAAGTCTCCAGCCCAGGGCCCCACTCCCAGGGTCCCTGAGCCCCGGCACCAGCCCCAGCGCCTGCACCCAGCACAAGGCCAGGTCCCTGGACCCTGCCCATTCCCTCTGCCTATAGCACCATGGCCTGGGGCCACTTCTCAGCACAGTGAAGGAGCCTTTTCCAGGGCTGCCAAGATGCCTAGGGATGTCTGGGCACTGGCCGACAGGGATGCCCAGTCTCGCTCCTCGTCAGTCCCAGGGTACTTGGTGGGCTCAGCACTGGGGATGTGATCGCCCCACTGGGAGGCACAGCCATGGCACTGGGAGCCCCGTGGCCATTGACAGTGGGGTACCCCTGCCCACCTGCACGGGTGGGTTATGCAGGGTTACACTGTGTCCCTCCTGCACCCCACTGGCGTCCCGGGGCAACCCACGGGGCCCTGGGGCCAGGAGAGTCAAAGCACTTCTCAAAAGTTAGATAAGAACAAAAGAAAGCGCTGGGGCCACTCTGGGACCCCACAGGTCTCTGGGCTGGGAGCTGCACCGTCCGTGGGCACTGCCCCTCCGTCCGGGGGCTCTGCGGGCCCTGCCGGTCCCTCTGCCAGTGTCTGCTGCGTGTGTGTGCGTGCGTGCATGCGTGTGCGCCGGCGGCGGGCAGCTATACCCTGGTGGTGGAGTGTGAGTGCGGAAGCCCGGTGCTGTTGAAGCCGGCGGTGAAGGTGTTGTAGGGGTGCAGGGTCTGCAGCCCCACCAGCGAGTTGGGGATCATGGTGATGGTGTTGGGGGTCATAAGCGGGATGTCGTCCGGAGAGCGGCGCAAGGTGAGGGTGTAGTCGGGCAGAGCGGCCAGGCGCAGGGTGTCGTGGGATGGCACAGCTTCGCACTCGTGGTGCCCCTGGCTCACCTGCAAGGAGGGCATCTCCTCATCAGGCGCGTGGGCAATGTCGTTGGAGGCGCCGCGCTGGGGGCTGGGCTGCCGGTGTGTGTCCTGCCGGCGCTTGTCCTTGCGGTAGTACAGGGCGGCGAAGGCCAGCACGTTGAGGAAGAGGAGGGAGGCGCCCACGGCGATGGTGACGCTCAGTTCAGTGGAGTAGTCGCGGGGGCTCTCGAGCAGCGTGCCCGCCTCTTGCTCTGGGCTCCACTTCTCCTTCCCGTTCTCGCTGTTGTAGGCAGGAGAGATGGCGGGGCGCTTGGTGGTCCAGATCTTGCTGTTGGGCCGGCGGGTGATGTGGGAGTTCTGCGTGGTGTCAGGTGGTGGCACTTTGGTGGTGGTGGAGGTGTAGTGGAACATATCGTGCAGGTTGTACAGGTGGGGAACCAGGTGCTTCCAGAAAGCCACCTTGGTGGCCCGGTAGTGGTCACGTACTCGTGGCTTCAGCCCAATGTGCAGGTACAGCTGGTCACGGGGGTTGTACTTGGACCAGGCCACCTCCTCAAACCGGTTGGCCTTGGTGTGGATGAACTTGGTGTCCTGGGGGACAGGCTTGTTGGGGTCCCTGTGAAACACAGGCAGAACAGAACTAGCATTGGGAAAAGCCAAAGAAGCAAAGAGGGTGAGAGAGAAAGTGAGGGGACCTTTGTCAGTGGTGGCACAAGGTGGGCTAACAAAAGGTCCTGAATGACCAGGCAGCACCCCAACCCTGGGTCAAGTCTCACCCATGATAACCAGGGCCAAAAAACCTCCCCACCCCTGCAGCTTGGCTGGGTCCTGTCCCAGGGGCTGGCCATGATATAAACTTCTTGCTTTGTGGTTGATGCCATGGCCCCAGTGAAGGTGCAGTGCACAGGGACCTCTGGGTACAGGGGGCTCAGTGTCCCACACCAGGCATGATAACCCCCCCTAACCACAGCAGAGCCCCAGGGAATACAGCTGCAGTGAGTGCAGACCCCCAAGGTACAGCACCCATCCCCACTCACCCTGTCTTGGCAAAATTGGTCCAGTAGGTCATCACCACGGCGCTGAGCATGACGTCGTTCTTGGAGAAGTTGCAGGGAAAGAGGTCTGTGGGGCCAATCATGGGGATCCCAAACACGTAAGGCACCTCATCCCCGTGGGCTGCATCGGACCATGCAGGCTTCATCAGGCTCTGGCAGTGGTGGTAGAAGGCGTAGAAGTAGGTGGGGGAGCCATAGCGGGCGTGCAGGTCGGCTGTCACCACCGACGGCTCTACCCACTGGTGGTCAGTGAAGAGGGCCACCAGAGTCTTGCGACGTGTCTCGGGGTTGTCCCGGTCGGCCCAGTCTGTGTACATGAACTTGATGGTCTCCCTCAAGGTGTCCTTGCCCTCAGGGTAACCGTACAGGTTGTCTACAAAGTTGGAGACTGAGTAGTCAAAGTCACTGCCTGAGACGCCGTCCTCGGGGTCCACCACACCCTCCACAAACTTCAGCCCTTCACCCTGGTTGACCCCCAGCATGATATCATAATTGAGGAACTCGCCCTGCTCCATCAGGATCTCTGGGTCATCCGGGATCACATCCCCGTCAATGACTGGCCCGAAGGCCACGTGGTAGCGAGCTGGCTGGATGTCTTGCTCTACCAGCTCCTTGGCACTCTTCTGCCGCAGGCAGTCCACCATATCCACGGTGTCCAGCACATTGCAGCCCACCTTGTCAGCCAGCATGCTGGTGTACTTCACGGGCTGGTAGTTCACTGCCCAGCTGGAGAGCGCGGAGCCGCTCTGGATGATGGCTCTCTGGAAGAGACCTGCAATACAGGCAAGCAGTGGAGGAAGCTCTCAGCAGGGATCCAGCATCCCAGTGCTGCAGTGCACGATGCAGCATGGAGAGGCGTTGATGCTCTTGTACCCCTGCAAGGACACAGCACTCCAGCCCCTACCTGGCCTTGTCCCCGTGCTGTGCTGCCTGCTGAGCCGGGCTCACACAGGGGGCTCAGCTCAGGGCTGCTGTGGGGATGGCAGGATGACAGATGGGCATGCAAGTGGGTGCTCCTGGAAGCAGCCAAGGGCTGCTGTGCTCCCTGAGGATTCCATTGCAGGGAGTGGCCCAGCATCCCTCTGTCCTGGTGCGAGGAGAAGAGGGGCCATGGTTGCATCACAGCCTGGCCTTGCCGAGCAGTCCATGCTACTCCAGCCACCCCATGGATGTGTTACCTGAGCCCCTGAGGGGCACACGCTGCCCTTGGCTCAGCACCATCCTCCAGCCCAGGTTGGCACTTGCTTCAGTGAGCAGCCAGGCTGCGGGCCGGCAGCAGTGGGAGGGTTAATGCCTGCCTGGGGACACTTAACCCTGCTGTGTCCCACCCCACTGCTTTGTCAGAGTCCCCCTCGACCCCCTCCCTGCTGCTTCCTGCCCAGCTGGGGCTGCTGAGTGCCAATCCAGCCCTGCAGGAGCACGCTGCCAGATGCACAAAGAGGGCCTTTCTGCCACCAGGAACACAGAGGGAGTGGACTTTCGCCCTGGAAAACGAGGCCACAAAGGCCCTGGCCCAGGCAGAGAAATGCGTGGCTTCGCTCCAGTCCCATGTCAATGGTGCTTGTGCTCAGAATACAAAGGGTGGTGAGGAAGCAGAGCCTCTGGGCCGTGAAAGGCAGCCAGTCCGGAGTGCACCCAGGGGTCCCTGCTCTCTGACCAGTCCTCTTTGCACCCCAAGTGCTGCCTGCACCCCTGACAGACCACAGCACTTGCTTGCTGTGAGGGACTGTTCCAGGTGATTCCTGAATGGTGCTGGGCAAAGCAGTGTGGTGGCCATGGGGCTGCCGCTGGCACCCTGAAATGCAGAGAACCCCTGTGCAACCAAGGCTGTGCCATTCTGAGGGGAGGCAGAGCAGCATCTTCCCGCAACAGAAATGTTCAGAGGCTCCTGGCTCCCAGCCACCATGTCCATAGCTCTTGTCTGCACGCACAGTCCTCACTCTGCCAAGTACCTGACGTACAGTCCCATGCACTGGGACAAAGAGAAGTCACAAGCTCTGTTTGTCACCTCCTGGTGCCCTAGAAAGCCATACCCAGCCTACAGGCTGG
The DNA here is from genome assembly GCA_013390045.1 of Picathartes gymnocephalus. Lineage (NCBI taxonomy): Eukaryota > Metazoa > Chordata > Aves > Passeriformes > Picathartidae > Picathartes > Picathartes gymnocephalus. Next base: position 523,675 of record WEKY01024093.1, read on the forward strand.
AGACTGGCCATGGGCTTGCTTGCTCTGCGCCATCATCCATGTGTCAAGGAGCCAGGATGGGGTTTCCTGGCTCCCTGGAGATGCTGTCCCAGCAGCAGCTATTGCACCCTGCCAGCAGCATCACTTCCCAGACAGGCCTACCACTGCCCGGGAAGTACAGGGCAGCTGATGTCACTAACAGCTGCTCATGTCCCTGATGGAGCCCCTTTGCCATGTCTCTGCATGGCCACATCCTGATCCAGGAGGACCCAGGACTGTGAGAGCCCAGACTCATCATGTCCTCCCGCTCCATGCCAGGACCTGACTGAAGCCAACATGCACCCCAGGGAGGCATCAGCACCCTGCAATCTGCACTGGACCTCTCCAGACTGCTGAGGCCCAGGCAAGAAGATGAAGTTCTGCCTTTTCTTCCTGTTCCTCTCCAAGGTGAGGGTCCTAACACGCCCTGCCTCCTGCAGGACTGGCTGCCATGGCATAGTGGAATCAAGTGGTAGGGCCAGGGCTCTGCCAGAGGGTGGTTGGAACTGCAGGCTGCCACCAGCTGCTGCCAGCTCCTGATTTCCTCTTTGCTTTGCCCAGTAGCTGAGACTGGAAGCAGTTCTGGGGGTGTCTGGGCCAAGCCCTACTCAAAGCAGGGTGCTGGGTGCCTTGTGCAGCTGAGGTCTGGGGGGCTGGCAGCAAAGGGCAGAATACCCCATGGAACAGGAGATGGGGCAAAGGAAGCACATAAAGTTTGCCTGGCAGAGACTGCTCCTGCCCTGGTATGGCTGGCTGGGGAGAGAAGCAGCACTTTGGTCACTGATGAGGAATCAGAGTGACCCTACAAGGCCTGAAGCTGCCAGGGAGCTGTTGATTTCCCCAGCAGCCAGACCCAACATGTGCTGTACCAAGCCTCCAGTGTCTGCCTCTTGCAGCATCTGGCAGAGCAGGCACAAATCAGCAGCTTCATTAATAGCTTGTGATCACTAGAAGTTTTATTTTGATGCAATAAAAACAAGCCCACCTATCCTGCAGGCTGCTTAGCACTGCTCCCACGCCGTGTTCCAGAGCCAGCTACCCATCCCTGGGGATATGGGTGCTCTGGCACAGGGAATTTTTTGAGGTCATTTTACGGCCATTTGGCTTTGTGAGAGACACTGGCTGCAGCATAGAGCACTCCCCTCCCACCTCACAGCATTTACAGCCAGCAGCAGCTCCTCTGCCCCACAGCGAGGGTGCTGGGCACCCAGCACCCCTGAGGTGCAAGGGAGCCACACCAGAGGCACTGGGGCTGGATGGGGCAGCAAAGAATTCATCAAGCAGGTGCAGGGCTTAGTGACAGAAAGTGTAACATCACCTGAAAAGTGCTATATTGGCAGGACTATTTTTCATGGCTGAAAAATCACAAGGAGCAGCCCCTCCAATTCACCCTCACTCTCCATGCTGTTCCGTTCTGGATCCCTGCAAGAGGTTGGGGCCACCTGGCCATCCTAGAAGCATTGAGAATGCATTGCACATAGTGTTCCCTCCCCAGCCTTTCACGCTCAATATGGGCAGAGAAAACACTTTTTCTTTCTGCAGGAGCTTTCAGCCTGTAAAAGACTCCCCATCATCAGCCATCAGCCCTGCTGAGGTTTTGGAGGCCTCCGCTCCTGTGTGATTCCCAGGCTGTTGAGCAGGGCAGCAGCTCTTCACATCAGCTTCGAGTGCAATTTGCTGTGTGTGTCTGAAGGGCAGACTCATGCCCGTGTCTACTGCTCACACATGTCCTTTTCTCCTCAGCATCACACTTGGGGACACAGCACTGGAAGATGGCTGCACCCTCATATAAAGCCCATGAGCAGGTCCCTGGCAGGCTGCTTCCCTGTGGACCATATCCAGTTCAGGCTTTGCTTCTATAATTTCCTTCAGGAAGTTTATCAAAAACACCTCTAGTCTCACAGTCAATTTTTTTTCCTCCTCAGTGTTTGATGTAAATGTCTTTGCAGGTGGTTTACATGCATTGGCTCTTATTCCAACACAATCTTTTAGCAAAAATAATCCCCTTCTTTATTTAGAGTAAACACTCTGCTATATTTACAGATATTAATCATATTACTTCCACCTGTGTTTTGCTAGTCGCAGCACTTTCAGCTCTCCCAGTCTCACAACACAGGGCCCCTCCCATCCCTCCCCAGGCTCAGGTCTGCCTTCCCCTCTATTCCAGTAACTTTCCTAGCACTGAGATCCCTGTTCCCAGTGCCCTGCATGATGTCTCACACCCCCTCCACACCTGCACTTGGGAAACCTGAGCACCAGGGCAGGACACTGCAGGGCAGGAAGGGTGCCTACCTCTCCCCATGGCAAGGGGCTGGCCCTGGGCTGCAGCCTTGTGCACAGGGAGCACCCACTCCATCCCTGGCTCCCACATGCTCTGTCACTGGCCTCTTTCTTCCCATGATGGGAAAGTTTCACTTCCCAGTCCTGGTCCAGGCTCTCACCAGTGACTGATTAGAAAGCAGCCCTGACTTTGTTAGGCTGGGCAGAAGGACCCGGGTGGGCTCCCCTCCCGGGTTAGCATCAGCAGGGCGTTTGCTGGCAGTTGCAGCAGCCTGAGCACGGCTGACACCTACCTTCAGAGTGGTGGGAGAGGGTGAGCAGGCTGACACAGGAGGCACCGATGCCCGAGCCGAAGACAGTGATGCGCAAGGGATCTCCCCCAAAGAAGGCGATGTTCTCACTGACCCAGCGCAGCGCCTGGATCTGGTCCAGCAGCCCGTAATTGCCCTTGGCAGCCTGGTCCCCCGTGCTCAGGAACCCTGGGGGCCAAGGGGAGCCCAGTTAGGGATGAGGAAACAGGGAACTGATTTCTCACCCCCCTTCCCCAGACCTAGGGCAGCTTCTGTGGGACCCTATTCCACCACGGACCCCGCTACCAAGAAAGTTTTGTGAGTTCTAAGCTGGAGCAGGGACACCATCGAGCTCCAGCCACCCTCTGCACAGCACAGAGGGCTGAAAGGCTGAGAGAGCAGCTGCAAACCTCGGGGAGCCTCTTTGGCCAACAACAAGCAGTGACAGGGTAATTTGCACAAAGCTCTGTCCTACCCATACCACCACCTGTGCTAGAACAGCTCAAGACATCTCACACAAGCTCCCAGGAAAGCTGGGAAAGCATCAGTGGCTGCAGGCAGGGCGACTGTGTGCACAGCCAATGCTTTCCATGGACTAGCATGGACTGGGGGAGGCTCTATAAATGTAAGGAGGTGGGCTGGGCAGAGAGGAACTGACTGCAGCTTAAAATACAAAGGCTCTCAGTGAGGAAGAAGGTGAGAAATGCTTTCAATAGCACAGGAAACACCCAAGATAAGTTATCACTCTTTCGTTTGCTTTGACTTTAAGCAGGAAGCCAAAACCATGGGCCCGAGGTAAAATCCAGGCAGGTAACCCCAGCGCACAGGGAGAGGCCCCAGGGCTGTGCTGGCACTTGGAGATGGTCTGGCTGGGTGTGGTGCATCACCTCAGTGGAAATGAAGAAGGCACCACTTAAGCCTAATATCATATTGTGACTCGTGTGTCTTAGCTTTGCACCTGTCCATCTTAAAGGCCCGACTTTTAATATTAAAAGGTCTTGAATAGGTTAACTATCACCTTCCACAAGAAACTATGGGCTCAGGAGGCCATTAGAGGGATGTGCTGCCCCAGGCACCAGGCAGGGGCCCAGCTGCCAAGGGAGAGCACCATGCTAGGCTGGATGGCTAGGAAGAGAGCCAACCCTGCCAGCAGCTTGGCTGGAAAGGAGCTTTTCCCAAACCTCTACACCCCTTGTTCTCATGCTGCTAAGGGAAGCAGAAGTGGTGTTCCACACAAGACTCCTGTGTCTCAGCCCCTGGGGGTTTCTGCTGCTTCAGGCAGGGGACTGCACTGCCTCTTGACCTTCTGTCCTCACGTTGCCTCTCTTAAGTCACCAGTGCTTGTGGAAACAGGACTGCCACCCTCCTCTGCATGGCATCTGGCACCCTTCTGTGGTCCCCTCTGCAGACAGCCACATCATGGTGGGTTGCTGAGGGGGTCCTAGCAGTGCAACTGGCTTGGAGACAGCCTGTGCCCAGGGAAGGAGAGCTGCCAGGTCCCCAGGACAGCCAGGCAGTACCCGCTGGCACCTCACCGCTCTGAGCCCTCTCAGGAGGAGATGCTGGGTAAACACATTTATTATTCATTTAACCACAAACCAATATTTGCTTTCAGTTGAGCCAGTTTGTGTAAATGAGCCGGGGGGGGCTGGTGCCAGGACCCAGACTAGGCTGGGACCGCGTGCTGGGGGCTCTGCCACGTGGCACCCGCTCGGCTGCCAGGGCGGAAGGCAGGGGCAGTGCCCACAGCGTGTCCCGCCGGGCCCCACGCCCCCCTCCACCCCCTTTCCGGCTGCTCCAAGTCCGGCCAGACACAAGGGCTGTCCCGCTGCCCGGCTGTGCTGACGGCACAGCCCACGCCAGCCAGCTCATACCGAGCACTCCAACGCGGTAGTTCAGGGTGATGACAATCACGTTCCCATAGCTGGCCAGGATGCTGCCGTCTATCATGTTCCCCGTGCCCTCCATGTACGAGCCACCATGGATGTACACCATCACCGGCTTGGCCCCGCTGTCCCGGATGTCTGGAAGGAGAGGTGGTTAAACACAGGACCCCACCGATGGCCGCAGCACCCTGCCCGACAGGCAGACCAACTACAAGGGCAATGCCAGCTGCCAGGACCGGGGAGGGGGCTTAGGAGCCAAAGCCAGAGCTCTCCTGGGGGCCACGGCATGGACCCCCAAAGCCAAACACCACTGAACCAACCCTGCCAGCCTCTCTCTGGGAGGTGGCTATTGCTGCACTGTCCCCACACTGCTGTCCCCTAAGGGGTCTGAGCATGTGAGGGAGGGATGCTGGCTGGACTCTGCTGCCCCTCCCCAGAGCTGGGCTCTGGCACTGTGCGGGAGCCAGATCAGGTCTGCTTCGGGTGGGAGTTGCAGAGTCCAGCCCCAGGATGCAGCCCCATGTCTTGTCTTTGGCTGGACCCAAGCGCTCCGTGAGTCCTGGAAGCTGGCATTGCGGAGGGGGGCAGGGATGGGGGTGTGCAGGACCTAGAAGGTGGGGGGGCCACTGATGTGTGCTCCAATGTCTTACTCTCCCACTCCCCATTCCCCTGGGAAGGCAGAGACCTGCCTGTCTGGATGTAAACCCATGGCACCCCAGTGCCCAGACACAGACATGGCGATGAGGCAGACAGTGTATGCACGTGTGCGTGTCAGGGAGGTGAGCACGGCATCTGGACGAGGACAGGGCATGAGGCATGGAGTGAGGATGGGGAATGGGACCCCGAGGGATGGGGAGGAAGGACTGAGGGAGCCTAGGGGACAGGAAGCAGTCACGCTCCCTCTCTCGACTTCTCCTGTCCAGGGGACATCCTGCCCCTTCTGCCCCACGGGCTGGTGATCCCTCATGGAGCCATGGCCGCCCACAAGGGAATAACAGCCACGCCTGGGCTCCTGGGGCATCTCGCCCATGTCACACAGACGAGGCAGCTGCACCCGCCACGGGGACATCGCCAGGTCCCACATGCCTGTACTGCCCAGCCCCGTCCTGGGCTGGCAATCCAACACCGATGGACTTTGTCCTCCCTCGTGCTCACTCACACCCAGCACCTTGCTTGGGTGGGCTGGCAGTGCCTGCTTGGCCTCAGCTGCCCCGGGGCAGCTGCTGCTCCCTGCCTGCCTTCCTCAGCAGTGCAGCAGTGTCCCCCACAGCCCACCAGGGCTGGGACGCCTGGGGCACAGCCACACCGACGCTGAGCTGTTCATGCTCCCTCACACCCACCTAACCCCTGCCCATGTCCACTCCTCCCTGTGCCGTGCCCATTGCAGGGGGCTGCAGGCCAGGCTGATGGATATCTGTGGCCATTCTCACCTCCAGCTGTGGCCCACGGCATGGCTAAAGGTGGCCTCCTGTAGAGAAAACCTCTTCCCTTCAGGAGAATGAGGCTATGCCAAACCCAAAACTGTGCTGGCTCTTTTCCTACTGCCAGGATGTAGCCAGACAAATGCACAGACCAGGGGAGCAAAAAGTGCTTGCAGCTCCTCCCGGACAGACATTGCCTGAGTGGCAGAGCTACATCAGGACAATTTTTTCCAGGGCCACCTGCTTGAAATGTGAGGGGCAGGAACATCCGTGCCTGTGCCCAGGTCGTCTCCTCCATCCTGCACCCACTCACTGCCATCCTCGCAGCAGAATGGGAACAATGTACAGAGATGTACCAGGAAATAAACAGCTCCAAATTGCTGCAGCACATTTTGGTGTGTGTGGATTTAGCAGAGTCGAGTCACTTAGGCTGAATGCCAGTTTACGCCCTGGTACAAGAGATCGTGGGGCACAGGTTAGCCCGAGTAAACAAGAAGGTTTTAGTACTGCCAAGGAAAAAGTTCTTCATCTATTTCCTAGATCCTAAAAGCCATCTGCCAGGCCTTGTTCGAGCTGCCCTGGCCCTTCTGCACACCATGAGGTTTTACTGTCCTCAGGACATTGGGGCTGCACATTGGCCAACCCTTCCTCCTACCTCCTCATCACATCTCTGCAGACAAGCACATTGACTCCATAACCTGCAGACGAACCACCCTGTTTTACTAAAAATAGCCTATTCTGCAGCTTGCTTAGCCCTGGCATACATCTAGAATCACATCTGCTTGAAAGCCCATTGCTCTGTCTTGGCTGGTGCTTGCAAGCACGGCCTCACTTCCTTTGGGTGAGGAAGGAGAGAAGTTAACAGAAACCAAGTGGACCCTGGGTGTCCTCTGCATGGCCAGATGCCCTCTGGGTGCCAAGTGTTCAGGCTGCTGGCACAGCCACGGCAGGGCCAGGCAAGGGTGGGTGGGGAGGTTGCTGGCTCCCAGATGCATGTCACCGACTCTGGAGGGATGAGGCTGGAGGTGTGATGTGACCGGGCTCAGGGTGAAATGGGCCCAGGTGCCCGAGGGCTTCTCTCCTCCCAAGCTGCCATGCTTCCTCCCTGCCCTCGCTCAAACTGAGCGGGAGCAAACTTCTCCTAAAGCGGAAAAACCCCATGAGCTTTCCCCCCCATCAGGAGGAGGGGAAGGTCCTGGGTGCCCTGCACAGCCGGCCAGCCTGCCCCCCACCCCGCGCAGCTGCCTGGCACGGCAGACAGACACACACAGGGCTCCCTGGGGGTGGCAGCGGATGGCGGGCACACGGAGCTGCTTTGCGTGTCATGCAGTGGCAGCCTCGAGCACAGAAATACCTTCGTCTTCATCACCGTCATTATCCGCTAAGTCCTCGCCCTGTTTCTTAGCGCTGGCTCCTAGGGACCAAACACGAGGAGACAGAACAAAAAGGAAAACAAAAGGAAATAAAAACGAAACAAAACAAAACAAAACAAAAC
>WEKY01024093.1:531095-557365 GCA_013390045.1 Picathartes gymnocephalus
AAAAAAAAAAAAAAAAAAAAAAAAAAAAAAAAAAAAAAAAAAAAAAAAAAAAAAAAAAAAAAGAGAATTCAAAAATAGCATGATAGCAGAGACAGTGGGGCCATGCCTGTGCCCCACAGCACTGCTGGCTACTCACACTGCACCTCTCCCAGAGCCAGGCCAGTGTAGGGCACGGGCAGGACTGCCCCAGGAGTGTGCCAGGATGCCCCTTCCCAGATCCTCCCTGGGGAGGGCTGGGGTGGCAGAGAAGGCACGAGTGGGGCTGTGGCAGCATCAGTGCTGGTGGTGGATGAGTCTCTCAAAGCACTGGGCGATCCTCCAGCATCCCAGCCTGGCCCCCACCTGGTCGTGCACCCTCAGCTCCAGGCAAGGCTCCCTGTCCTAGCAGCCAGGTGTCAACAGGAGCCCTGCTCCCAGCTCTGCTGCCCCTGGGGACAACTGTCCTCTGCAGAGATCACACCAAGGGCTGCCTTGCATGGCCACTGGCCGCCAGGCAGGGTCCTGCCCATCACCCCCACATGGTGTGTGGCCCCTTGTTGTGCCTGGCCACAAACCACTGGTACCACTGCATGAGACCACCACAGCACGCAGGGATCCCTCGTGACAGCTGCTGCCCTGAGCTGTCTGGCTCCATCCTGCATCAACTCCCTTCTTACAAGACTAGTTCCATGTTTCACTGAGGATTGCAAAGGCACCAGTCAGCTTGACCTGACCAAGGCAGAATCTTAAACATATTGGTTTCTGTAACCAATGAATGCCTTACAGTTGTTCTGTGTCCCTTCACCGACCTGCAGTGCTGGGGCATGGGCCAGCCCCAGCTGGGCACAGTAGAATGTTGCTGTGGATGGCCTGCAGTGAGCCTGGCACTTCCCGAGCTGCAGCCAGCAGGAGCCAGGAAAGGTGGCCTGTGGGCTGGCAGGGAGCAGGGATGTTGAAAAATTTGTGCCAAAACCCTACTCCTGCAAAGGACTGCATGCCAATGGGGAGACAAAGGCAAGTGGTGCCATCCCTGTGCCCTGGAGCTCTGAATTTCAGGAAGAGGCTGAGTGTTCTCATCACCTTAGAGCTGCAGACCAACGCCTGAAAGTCCTCTGCTCCCTAATGCCTGCAACAAAAAGTTCCCCAGGTGATGGTGATCTCTGGGGAGACAGCAGGGTTTCCTGCAGGCAGGACTTATCCACACAGTGCCTGCGCTGCCCAGTGACTTTCCCCTGAGATGAGGGGCTCTGACACCCTGCCAGGCACCTGGCTGATCCCAGGGTCCTGCTGCCACCACCAATGGCCCCACTGCCACAGCAAGGGCTTTCACAGCCCCCAGCAAAGCTCCCAAGAGAAAGGGGCAAGCCCTTGGCTGCATGGAACTACAGAACTAAATGCACAAAACTGGTCAGAAAGACAAAACTGGGGAGCCATGCTCACTGTCAGTCTGGGAGTGGCATTCTGCAGGTGACACCGGAGGTGGATAACAGAGATGGCAGCATGGAGTGGGACAGGATTTGAATTTAAAAGGCATCTGTGATGGGGAAAGAAGAAATCTGAAATGGCTGTGAGGCAGCTCCATCAGGGTGAGAGGCTTGTAGAATGCCTTAAGCAGCCATGACCTGCTGGAAAAAGTCTGGAGGAACAGTGACCAGAAACCTAAAAAAATCCAGCAGGCATGAAAAGTTTGCAGAAGGCTGGGTCACACAAAGCCTAGGAGCAGAGGCATGATGGGAGCTACAGCAGCATCCCAACACATGAAAGGCTACTGTGAGGTGGTGAGGTGGAAGAGCAAGTCCCTCTCAGGCAGCCCTGGGGCTACAGGAGGCAGGATGAGAAGAAAACCTTTCTGGCAGAAAGGGCAGTGAAGCACTCCAAGAGGCAGCCTGGGGAGGTGTTTAAGACCAGGTGGGACACACTGCCAGAAAGAGGTGAGGTAGAGCTGCTCCTGCCCAGGGCAGGGATGGATCTGCTGTCTCCTGTGCCGTTCTGATTTCCTCCAACGCAGAGTTTACCTCCCGACCTAACCCCACCGGGCTCCAGCCCCGCCTCCTCACCTCCTGCTTCACCAGCCAGCCATCCTCTGAGCATCTCACATCTTTCCCCTCTTTTCACCCAGCACCACCCCCATCCCTGTCATCTCTTGCCCCAGCACCTCAGCCCCAGCATCCCCCCGCTTCCTGCTGCATCCTTCCCACACTCCCTCCCCAGAGCACCCCCAGCCTCACACTTGGCCGGGCACGTGCAGCCACTCAGCCTCTTTGCAGGAGGCTGCAAGCTTGACCTACTGTGTCTTCATTAGGAAGAGCTGCAAGCTCAGAGAGCACTTAAATGACAAAGTACTCATGCAATATTTGTTAACCAGTGCTATGCACCAACCTCTTGGTACTTCTAAGGGATAGGGATTTTTCTCTAATGAAGACCACAGTCAGCGAGCCTTCATCCACACCGTGCTTCAGAGTTGGGAAGCTGACCACAGGCAGCTGGAGATCATTTTCCACTGCTAAAAGCCCTGGTGCTGTTAAAGCCCTGGAACTGGCCAGGCTGCAGCCCTCCAGCCTGGTCTCCTCCAGGGGACAAAAGTATGTGCAGATGAGAACGAAGGAATCAGCTATGGGGACTTGTCAGGTTGTAAAAGAGGGCAGTGGACACCATCTCTGTGACCTGAGCAACTGTCCTGGCTGAGCAGAGAGGGACCCAGCTGGAGACTGCTGCTGCAGAGCTTAGGGGTGGCTGGGACAAGCCTAAAGCTGAGCTTCAGGCACCACAGAAGAGATGGCAGAAAGCAGCACTTGGGAAGCTAAGCAAAGCAGGAGTGCAGTGGTGCAGGCCAGGGGAAGGGGAACAGCAGTGGCATGTGCATGTGGCAGATGCAAAGCACAAGCCTCACCCATCAGCAGGAAGGTGCCAGGGTGGTTATGGCCAACACAGACTGTTGTGACCAAGTGGGCTTTTTGCCTCTTGCTGCATTGTTCATCTCCAGCACACCCCACCAATGCCCCACAGCTGGTGAGAGAAATCACAGCTTCACTTCCCTCACCCAGTAACACCTTCCACTGGCTACTGCCATGTTCAGGGACACCCAACCCAGATCTTCCTCTGCACTAGCAAAGGCCACCACGCAGAGCCCTGCAGCACCCACTCTCATGGGGATGGGTTTAAGCCTCTGGATTCACAGCTGGAAAAACTAAAAGGGCTCATGGCTCTTATTCTCCTTACCCATCAAAAACACCCTCCGCTAACCCAGGAGGTGAATGTCTGTTGTGCCACTTCACTTTAAGCTGACTGCAAAGTGACATTGTTTGGGCCGATAGGAAGGATGCATATGCTCTTATCTGAAGGCTCTAGAAGATTTAAGTTCAAGTTTAGTTAAAAAAAAAATAAAATCACTTTCTCTGTAACGGGGACATCCATGCTGGATTTTTGCTATCTTAAGTAAACCATACCAACGGCACAGACACCAGTGCAAACAGAGATAAAGGAGGGTAAGGAGCCTCAGTCCTTGGAGCCTTCATTCTCAGCAAGGTGTGGATAAGAAAAGAGCAGAAGCCTGAGATGACACCTTTCCAGATCCGAATGTCTGTTCAGGACACCCATAGGCAGCTCCAGCACTCTCTCCTCAGAGTGAGCTCCCTGGGGCACACACTCCGGCAAAGCAGCCACAATGCTGCAGGGAGCAGGAGCCTCTGATGGCTACGCGCACCCAAAGGTACGCCTGCTGCTGGCCACACCGTCTCAGCTGCTTCTCTGGGAGTGACAAGGAACAGCACCAAGGCCTGTGCAGCTGTTGAACCTGCTGCTGCACAACCCCACAGGCAGGGACAGCTCAGCTGGGACCTGTGTCCAAGGGCCCTTCCAGCCATCAGCCCTTGCTCCAGGACTGCAGCACACCTTGGTGCTGCCCTGCCCCTCCCTGTCCTAGAATGATGCAGAGGAGTTATCTCCATCCCTGAGTGGACTCTGTAAAAGCACTGCATCTTCTCACGCTCTGCTGCTCTGGCAGCACAAACATCGACCCTCACCTTTGCAGATCGCTCCCCGGAGTGCAGGCGGAGCACCAGGGCGGTGGTCTGCCCACAGCCAGCTCTGCAAAGCAGCAGGCTTCGAGGGGGCTGGGAAGAAGCTTCCAGCAAGGGAGCACTGCAGAATTTGTGCAGCTGTAAGGAAGCCTCAGCTGGTACTTGGACAAGTCAGCTTCTTGGAGAGCAGGGGAGAAGCCACAACGCTTTTCCTGCAGAGCTGCCGAAGTGCTTCCTGAGCCCAGGAGCTGCTGGGAGCTCCAGCCACCCTCCCACAGCAGAGGAAGACACTGGACCTGCACATTTGTCTCTGCAATATTACAGACTCTTCACAGTCCCAGCCAGAGAGATTTGGGCATTCGCTAATGAAAACCAGGAAAAGCTGCTAAGTGCAGGGCACCCACATTTATCCCCTCCAAAAATGACATCCACCTCCTCATGCCCTGCAGTATGGCTTGCCCAAGCTGGTGATGTAGGGAAGGAAAAATCATCTTGGCATCTACCGCAGCCAAAAACAGGCTGGAAGTGTTGGCAGCACAAAGCATGGGGCAGAGCTGCATTTTGCACATAGGTACTGTACTCTCAGGGTGTGTGTGTGTACATGGTCTTTGGGTGGGCAGCACTATTTTTGCAGCAAAATCTGAGTCTCAAATGAGCCTTAGTGCTGTCAGGTCCCCTGGCACCATGCATGGCTAGCTGTTCTCAAAGCACTGCTGCCCTGTATTGCTCCCAGAGAAGGGACCAATGTGTATGGAGGAGACTGGCATTTAGAAAATTTCCATATAGGAAATTACTGTGGGCAACTGGGCAAGGAAACAGGGATGTTTTTCTGTCCCAGAGATAAACAAGCACGACTGATAAATTCTCAATCCTTTGTCTGCTCTGAAATACACTGAGCTTAGGGGTGGCAGAAGTCATGAAAACTCCAGTAAGGTGGGAGCTGAGGCATTTTCAACCACCAAAATACTGTTCTGTGAGAGGAGAGCTTATCACTGCTTGTATGCGGCCTTAGAAATAGTAATCATGATTATACCAGAATGAGTCAATGTTCAAATGTTCAACCTGAGGAAATCAGCACTGCAGGTACATTACCCTCTCCCCAGGCATTACTAACCCAGGATACACCATGAGGGGTGGGGGAGCTTCTGTGTTTCATCACAGGTGACTCAATTAATTCAAGCCAACAGCTACCAGACCCTGGCCAGAGCTGGAGGGAGGTGCCAGTGTCTGGGTGCTTTAATTCCTGGCATGCCACACCTGGATGTCCAAATGGCTGGCACTGGGCATCTGCTGGTCCATGAGTCAGCAGAGCCCGGTGGGGGCAAAGAGAATGTCACCCATCACCTCCCTGTGAGGTGACCAGAGGCAGCCTCAGATGGGCTGCAAAGAAACCCTGCCAGTGAGCGGAGCCAGCGGGAAGGGAAACCCAGGAGATGAGCGCACCCAAGGTGTTTTGTCATGCCTTGTACCATCCCCTTCTCCAGCAGGAACCTGGAGCCTGCTTCCCTGGCCCTGGCCGGGGTCTGCCAGCCCTGGCAGCCGGTGGGAGGGCCGGGAGAGGAAGCGCTTTGAAGTGGCTGGTGATCACTGGCACAGCCGGCTCCGGAGGCAGCGTGCAGAGACTCCCTAATGCGCCAGCCCTTTCAGGGGCAGCCTTGGCACTCAGAGAGATGGCGTGTGAATAGCCAGGACAGCAACAGGAAAAGCAAAGCAAAGAAACCAAACAACAGAACTGGGGGAAACGGCTGGAAGGAAAGCGCTCCCCAAACCTCCAAGCCCAGCTGCACTGGCCCCGCCAAACCCAGGGGTGCAGGGAGACAGAGGCTGGGATGCAGGGATGCTGCTGCTGCAGGACGCCCAGGACAGCAGCCTGTGCTGGCCAGACACCCTGCACTGAGCCTTTCAGAAGAGCTTGGCTGTCTGACCGTCCACACGTTCATCTTTGGGATGCACAGAGCAGCCAGCTCTCCCTGCCTGCAAGGGGGCTGTGGGGAGGGATGGCTGAGGCATTGTGTCTGATGTGGGGCTGAGCCAGCTCCCATTTGTACATCTCTACTCCCTTGTCCATGTCACTGGTTGGGAATACAGGACCATTTAGGGGCAATGGGGGAAGGTCAGTGAAGGCAAGGCAAAGCAGAGATGCGTCTGAACTGGAGGTGCTTGGCTGCCCATGGGGCAGCTAGGGCTCAGGGAGGCTGCTGTGTCATGGGCTGGAGACCAAATCCTTACTGGCAGGATTGGCACTGGCATGGGGGTATGAGCAGTGGGGAGTGGCCTTGGCAGGCACGAGGGTCAGAGCAGAATCTGCAGCACTTACACAGCCAGGAGAGGCTTTATGCTTTTAACCAAGGAGCTCTGGATGCAAAATGATCAGGGATGCAATGGGGGAAAAGCTCAGCCCAGGATGGACTGCAGTCCCCCATCACACAGGTCCTTCCCTGAGCAGGTTTGTACACCCTCAATGGGGTAACCCAACCTAAGGGATGGATGCCTTTAAATGCTACCTGCCATCAGAGGCGACCCCTCATGGCCAGGGACTGGGAGGCTGTCAGTGCCAGTGGGATGAAGGTGGGAGTGCAGGCTCAGCCCAGGAGAAGCTGTTCTGAAAGGCCTGGAGCAACACAAGCATCCTCATGACCTGATCCCAGACCTGTGCTCCCAGCTGGCCAGAGCATCCGTGGGGCTCCTCCCACTGGGAAGCAGGAGGTGGCAGGGTGGGCTGCTTGAAGGGTCCACAGTCCGGGTGGCAGCACAGAGAGGTGCTGGAGGAGTGCTGCAGGCCAGGGGCCAGCCTGGCACCCTCTCACTCTCTCACTCTCTCTCTCTTTCCTCTCTGTGCCTCTCTGCCGGTCGGCTTGCTACATACCTCCTTTCCTACATATTTTCTTGTTGGGCTTTCGGGTGCATTCCTTGGAAATCCGTTTTACTGTAAAATGAATAAAAGACTACAAAATAACAGGAGGCTCCACTGGTGGGAGTGGGCATGCAATCACAACCACGCTGCTACCCTCCCACCGCCCCCGGGACCGCGGGAGGTGGGGAGGGAGCGTCGCCATGGGAGGAAAACTCTGGGCCAGCCGTGCTGGGCGGGAAGGAAGGCATGATGCATTCCGTGGGCCCCAGAGACAGAGGAGTGGAGCCAGCCAGCCTGGGAGAAGCCACTGGCCCGCCAGGCTGCTCTGCTGTGCGCAGCGGACCCGCTGCGGGTCCCTTCCGGCCCGCTGAATATCCCTGGGGGCTCCCGTTGCGGTGAGGCTGGGGCGGGCGTGCGGGCAGGCGCTGCCTCCTCTGCCCTCTACTTACAGTTCAGGTGGGATCCCCTACAAAGGAAAAGGTTAGACAAGGAGGCACCCAGCGCCGCTCAGCCTCACCCCAACAGGACCACGCCCCGTGGGTCCCCAGCACCCCAGGCTCATCGCTCTGCCGCTGTCCCACCGGCGGACGGAGGAGCAGCCAAGCGATGTGTCTGCCGGTGCACCCCAACCTCCCATCCGTACCAGGGCCCAGAAAAGGGCTCTGTGGTCCCTTTCTTGCCGGAGCATCTTCCCAGGGAGAGGCAGAGAGTGTTCCTCCCAGCCGCAGCCCACGCCCACAACTAGCGCATGGACCTGGGGAGGGTGGGAAGCAGGGAGGAAGGACGAACTCGAACCAACTCAAGACAGAACCTGGCACTCGGCGCCTGTGGGGAGCACAAATCAGCTTGTCACTCTGTGGATCTGCGGTCAGAGAGTCGGATTCAGATTTAGCAATACAAGAGAGGAACCCGTGACGATGCCATGGAGGTGGAGGGATGGGACCGGGAGGCGTGGAGGAGCAGGAGCACGCGAGACAGAGATGGTAGCTGAGGGCAAGAGGGCAAGCTGCGTGGCCAGAGAAAGCTTTCCACAAACAGACAGCATGCTGCAGGGTCCACAACCGCATGCTTCAAACACAACACCCAGGTGAGACCAACCACTGCTGGGGAGGGGTGGAGTGACCTCCCCTCACTCTCCTGCGGTCACCCCAGTGGGGACTCACCATCCTCCGTGGGGATGTAGATGTTGAGGTACAGACAGTCCTCGTTGGGGTCCTGGATGTACGTGGCCACGATATCCAAATTGGAGGTAAACCAGATGGGCAGCATGATCTCGGGAACGGCGTTGTGGATGTTCTGGGGGCAGACTGGTGAGAAGTGGGTAGCGTTCCTGATGCCCGACCAGGATGGTGGTGGCTCGGGGGGCATGAATCTCTTCTCCCCGATGGGGGGAGCAGCATAAGGAACCCCCAGGTACTGGTCCACGGGCCCCAGGATCTCACTGGGCAACGGCACGCGCACCCCCCGTAACTTCCCATAGTGCGTGTTGACAGTGGGTGAGTAGACCTGGCCCTCCATCTGCACAACCATCGAGGCAAAGCTCAGGACCCAGAGGGTGAGACGCAGGTCCCAGCTGGCCACCAGCTCAGGCACTTGGAGAACAGGGGGGAAGAGAGGCCTTCTCCAGAGTATCAGCCACATTGTCTGGGAGAAACAGCACCAACATCCAGGCCTGAAGCTCCTGGGGCGAGGTCTCAGAGCAACCCCATCACACCAAGCCTCCGATGTGCCCACCAGGAACAGAGGGAGCAGAAGAGACAGGAGTCAGGAGTGCGCAGCCCAGCCACACCTTCTGCTGGGTGAGTCGGGAGCACGGACGCAGGGAGATGTGGCACCAGCTCCTCACAGCCTCCCAGCTGCCTGCTGCTGCCTGCCTGCCAGCGGCCCAGCCCAGAGGTGACTGCTGATACTGTGGAGAGATGGAGGGAATTAACAGCAGACTTGCTCTGGAAGAGCCAGAGACCTGCAGTGCAGAAGGAGACAGGACCTCTGGCTGAGCCTCACACCCTTGGGTGCTCATTAGCTCTGCCACGACCCGGGCGGGTGGCTCTGGGAGCAGACAAAAGCGGGCAGGACAAGCAGAGCATGTGGAGACACACAGAGTGTCTGCCCACGCCTGCAGAGCCTGTCCCCAGCGCTCAGGGGCTGCCCAGAGTATGGGTGCCAAGATAAGCAGACAGTGCTATGTCCCTCCCCATGAGGAGCCTGTTGGACACCACTGGTGCCAAGCACAGCTCCGGCACAAGACCCCACTGGCGCCTCTCCTCTCCTGGCTGAGCCAGAGCCGCCTGTGTTCCCACACCACGCAGCCTGTGCTCCTTGCCTGGGCTTCACCACAGCACTGCTCCCCTGATCGGGTGCCACCACCCCTCATACACCAGCAAACTAGACCCACATGTCCTAGCCAGGCACCCATCTCGCCCACCAAACCAATTCCCATCAGCTTTGCCCCTCCACTGGCCAAGGCAGTGAGACCCCAGGCAGGAGCCGGGTGCTGGGCGGGCAGGAAGGGAACAGCCAGGGCGCTGGTGGGATCTGCCCTCCCTCCCACCCGCTCCCGGCCCCGGCAAGCCCGGGGAGGCAGAGCTGCGCTCCCACGTCCCCGCCCGGGCTGGCAGCATCAGGAGGAGCAGCTGTGGCAGCCCCCGTGGGGCCCACGGGGAAGGGAGGGCACTGCAGATGGGGACCCGCGGATGTGTGTCAGCGAGCAGAGCTCCTGTGCCAGGGAGCCCTCGCTGGAGGCTGTGTGGATTCTCAGTGCTCTGCCCTTCACCTTCCCGCACCGCCTGTCGCATTTAGGGCTTATGTAAGTGCCCCCCGCCTCGGCTCCCCCCGCCAGCACCGCTGCTCCCGGGGGGCCCGGGCACGGGGAGCTGCCACCCGTGCTCCCCTCACCCCGGCCGGGCGAGCGCAGCATCCTCGGCGGGCGGATCTTCAGCCGCGTCCCCGCGAAAAGGCGGTGGTGGCTCAGAGGATGCTCACTCATCCTGTCTCAGCCACATGCCCTCACCCTGGCAGAGACGGCAGCGGCGGTGAGGCACCTCCGTTTTGCCCCAGGGCATCCTTACAGGCCCACCCGGTATATCTCTCCCAAGCTCAGAGGGGAGCAGAGTTGCCTTGAAATTATTGGAGCACAAAATAAGGGCTGTATGCAGATGGGAGTTTGCAGCTCTGGTGGAGGTTCAGTTGGGCAGGGATTCCACAAATAGAGAACACCTCATCCAATGGGGAAAATCCTCAGGGAAAAAACCCACCAACACCAAAAAAACCACCCCATACCTCCCAGACAGACAAACAGAAACCCACAAAAAAACCCACCCAAACAAAACACAATCAAAAACCCCCACAGAAGGTGTCTCAAATCTGTACTGCACATGTGCAGGCAACTCACTGCTGGTCATTAAGGAAATGGGCCCATGCTGTGCCTGCCCTCCTGATATGCCCAAAGAACTTGGCAGGCTCAGAAATCAGGGTAACACAGTAAATAGAAACACTCATCTCAGAAAATCACATTACTGCATTCAGCCCACCCAAGCAGTGAGGCCTTGCAGGGCTGGGCATGCAGGCACCTCTCCAGAGCCTGCCAAGGGAATGCAGGCAACGCCAGACAAGGAGGGCAGTACATCTCTGTACATCACTCCCCTTCACATCCTCCTGCCCCACCAGGCAGCGACAGAAACACACCAGCAGGACCACAACAGTGCTGCGTTATCCCCCAAACAGATGCCAAAGCCTAAGAAATACAAGCTGAGTCAAGGGCCAGAAAAACAGCTTGGACACCCAGAGACCCCAAGCTCAGCTCTGCCCACCACTGCTGGAGCTGCCTCTGCAGTACAGTGCCTTGGCTGCCCTGTTCTGCCTGCAGCTCGGAAAGAAAACCATCATTCATCTCTTACTCCTTGCCGCAATGCTCCTCCCTCAGCAGAGAACTGACCTTTGCCTAACAGCGGCATCCCAGGGGTGCAGTGCTGGCCTGGGACCCCCCAAGGCTGTATTCCCAAGCAGGATCTCAAAGGTGCTTCAGACCCACTGCTCTGCCTGATATTGCTGGAAGGCAAACTGCCCAGTGCAAATCTTCTGCTCAGGTTCCTTCAGGTACCGCAGGTTAGGATAAAACTAATTATTAATGACTGTCATATCTAATTTGTATGACTGGAAGCTACAGGCAGCTTCCAGTCTTTATGATAGTGCATACAGTGCTCCCTGCAGAGCCATTTCAACCGATCCGTCATCATTTTCTGTCTGCAGGAACACCACAGCCCTGCCAGAGGTGGTTCACCAGCTCATTTCCCAGCTCCAGAGCTTCCTCATGGCTGCAGCCACATGCTGCCATGGGCACTACTGCTCCACCAACTCCTCCAGCCAAGGAATTTCACGGCACCAGGCAGTGCCACTACACAGCTGCCCAGCTGGGCTGCACACACCAGTCACAGGGCTGAATTCACAACCCACTTTGCATCCGTGGAGCTTCCGCACGCCCACTGTAACCATCCTGTCCTGACACAATGAGGAATCTCTTCTTACAAAACACAGCCAGAAAAACAGCTTCTTGCTACAGCTCCTCAGAATTATGCTATGATGTTATTCCTCTGGGTTTTTGTTTAATCCAGCTCTGAAAAAACACGGAAATCTGAAGACAAAAAAACATAAGCTAAGACAGAATTAAGTACACATTCTTAACTTAAACAAAACGATGCTACAGGACTTAAAACTGTCTCCAATTACGAGTTTTACAAAGCATGAGGCACAGAGGTGAGTTGCACTAGTGATAGCCAAATATGTCCAGATATGGAGATGCACAGTCAAGGCCCAGCAGTCCTAATGTTACCCTGGAGAGCCACAATGCCTTAACACTCAAATACAGCTCACGGTATTTTAACATTTGTAATTCCACATTTCGTTCCATCATTTTTTAAAGACTCTTGGCCTCCATCGGCCCATGTCCCCGCAGCACAGAATAAAGGCACCCAAACAATCTCAGTGACATGCTTCTAAGCCTTCCTATGTTTGGATTTTTTTCAATTACAAACCCAAAAAACAATGCAAGCCCTATATCTGAAATTCCCTGGGTTTCAAATGCCTGATTTGGGATAATTACAACACTCCTGTAACACATCTTATACCCTCATATAGCTGTTCTGTACTCTGTGCTTTCTGATGTAACTTCATGTTAACATAACATTTAGGACGGGAATTTAGCCTTAATTTAATGCTGACAGACTGCCATAAAAACCCAAGGTTAATCCCTTTCACTGTGGGTTGTTGCATGTGCCTTGCATTGCTGCCTGCGGCCTCAACAGCTCTTAAGCATCTTGGTCTTTCAAAGCATGAGAAAGAACTGAGAGACCCGAGAAAGGACACTTCGTTCAGGGAAGCAATTCCCTTCACATCCCATGGGAGGTGGGAGCAAAACTTTCCCAGTTTTGCCGCCTACAGCGCTCTCACTCTTCCCTGCAGCAGGGAAGCCAAACGTGTCCCCCAGCGAGGATGGGCTGCTGCCTGCCTGCAGCCCCGCGCCAGGAGCTGTGCCTACCAGCTAGAAATGAAACCGGGCTGGGCAGACACAGCCAAACTGGGAATGCTCAGACAAGCACTCAGTGAGAAACTGGGAGCACAAAGACACCGCAGGCATCCCCGGTCGCTCTGCCAGGCCGCTGGTGGGTGAGCAGAGGAAGTGAGGCTGCTAGCTGTTGGGGATGTTATTCATGTGCCTTGGAAAACAAATGCTCTATAGGTATTTCCATGGCCACACTGTCTGCCAGACGGCTTCCTCCTCAACAAAGAGACGCTCTCCATGGAAACCTGGGCGAGTAGGATCCTCTGGAAGCCTCTCTGGCAGATGCATATTCAGGCATCTCAACACCAGCCAGACAAGCCGGATCCACACCTCCTCTGGCAGACGGCCGAGGAGATGTGAGCAGACAGCCTGCTCTCGTATTGGACCCTTCATTGGGGCCCAGCCTCCTGCCCTGGAGCACCAACCCCAAGTTCATCACACTGATCTTGTGGCTGTATGTGCCATGAGGTTCAGAGCCAGGACAGATGGAGACCTCAAAGCACCCAGCTGGCACGGATGGATGATCTCCTTCCACCAGCAAGCAGACAGGATGTCCCACTGCACCCTCCAGCCACCGTGCCTTCTGCAGCTCTGCTCAGCATCTGACCCCATTGTACTTTGCTGAGGGCCAGCCCAGGCACCCCAGAACAAACATGCACCCAGCAAGCAGCACGAGAAACCTCTGCCTTCTCTTCTCCAGGTGAGCTCCAAACCTTTCCACCAGCCCGTATTCCAGGAGCTCAGGCTGGTGCTCAACTCTCAGGCAGCAGCACCTGCCAGACCCACTGCCCACCTGGCATCTTCTCTCCTCCACTGGGCAGCAATCCCAGCTCTCACCCAGCCCCATCCCACCTGGCTACAACACTGCAGAAACCCCACAGGAAACCCTGGGGAGCACCGAAGCTGCAGCACAACTGGACTGATGTGCTTGTGTCCCTGTGTCCCAGCAGCCCCTCAAGAGTATCCCCGTGCCTGCAGGGCTCATCCCAGGTCACCCATCCAAGCCACAGGCAGATGTTTCCTGGTCCCACAGCACTGTGGGGACATTTCCCAGGTCCATCACAGAGCTGGTGAACAGTGATAGATGGCTCACAGTTAAACTGAAAGGGACATGTAGGGTTTCAGAAAGGTCTGCCCTGCTGCTGCTGGTGCTCTGCTTTCCCATGAATGACCTAAATGACAGAACAGAGTGTGTTTCAAAATCTGCACGTGACACCCCAGCACTTTAGAGGCCAGGATGGGAATCTGATATGCTCCTGACAGACTGGAAAAAGGGCTGAGAGATGATGGGCAGGACTGTAAGGCATTAGGAGGTAAAAAATCGCACAAACAGGCCATGGAAGAAAAGACAGCAGC
Source organism: Picathartes gymnocephalus (assembly GCA_013390045.1). NCBI lineage: Eukaryota > Metazoa > Chordata > Aves > Passeriformes > Picathartidae > Picathartes > Picathartes gymnocephalus. Next base: position 544,861 of record WEKY01024093.1, read on the forward strand.
AGTTCTGCCACAAGGGTCACGAGGGCTACAGGTGAGTACAAACTGAACGTGAGCCAGCATATCATTGCCACAAAAAAGGCAACTACAGGAGGATGTGTGAAAGGCCAGCTTACACATGAAGTAATTACGCTCCTTTCAGCTCAGAAAGACACACCAATAATTTTATTGTTGTCCAGAGAACCAGTTCATTTCCCAAAAGACTTGGACTGAGAGAGGCCATGGGAGACAAGCAAGATCATCAAAAAGCTTTGGAGCAATGTCTGGAAGATTTGGATTAGTCTAGACAAGAAAAGTCACAGGGCACAGTTTTATAACATGCAAAGGCCAGTGCAAAAAAGTTCAGAACACTCTGCCCTTTTGTGCTAGGTAGGAGACACATTCATATTAAGAAAGAAAAGTTAAGTGTACACCAGGAAAAGTTAAAGCACTCCATGGCTATCTGCAAAGGGTGCTACAGGGCAGATGGATGAACCAAGTCACCCCCTCCAGCCCAATCTCCTACACTTCTCATTACCCTGGCTGGCAGCTCTGGTCCTGCCCTCATTCATCCAGCATTTGTCACCATCTGGGTGTAACAGCCACCCTGGCCACAAACCCTTCAGCATTTAGGGTGCAGAGCAGAGCACTTAGGAGGCTTCCTAGCACCACGGAGCCCAAAACACCCATTCTTCACTCTGCAGAGGCCTCTCCCAGAGTCCAGTGTTCCCCACCTCACCCTCCTCCTGAGGCACATCTGCAGTCCCCCCCAGGATTGAGACACCATGGTCACTCTGACAGGACAGAAGGAAAACAGTTACAAACCTCGCCCTCGTTTGCGTGCAAGATACGTCCCTATGCCTCGCCTTTCCCAGCTCCTACCCACAGTACCACCGATATTTAAAGCCAGCTGAACGTCAGAAGCCTATGAGACACTCCACTGCACATCCTTTGCCCTGGGGAGAGGATGAGGGACCACGTGAGAAGTGTCAGTTAAGTTCCTTAATGCTGCAAGAACATATGTGGGACAGAAGCTCTTTGACAACTCCCAGACACATGCCAAGATCCTCGAGAGCTTCCATTCATAACAGAAGAATGTTACTCAAAATCCCTAGAAACAGACAATTTCAAGAGCCACTTCTGCGGTGGTGCCAAAGGCCTCCTGCTGCAATATGGCCTGTCACCATTTGCTCCATGGCATTTAACGACTTCTTCATGAAGGAGCCAAGCCTGCCTTGGGAAGGACACCAGGGGCAAAGCAGACCTTTCCCTTGCCCACATTTCAGCCTTTCCAGCCATTTTTGGTGTTGAATGTCAGCACACTGCTCGATGCCCAGCTCCGGAAGACACGCTACCCAGCAGGTGAGATAACCTGGATCATTTCCAACTCTTGTTTAGCATCAAGAGCTCCAAAAATGCAGGAGGTTTCTCAGTGTCACTGAGCTGTGACTGGTGGTGCTGCTGAAGGACAGCCCGTGAGCACTGCAGCAGGGACAGTGTTGGGGTCAGCGCCCAAAACTGCTGATGCAAGAAGAAGGTGACCACTACAGAGGATCCAAGGACAACTGTGCTTGAAAGCCTGGAGTCTTTTGGAGTGGCCTATATGCTCACCTTGAGTTAGTCTAGATTTTGACTGACCTTCCCACTCACTGCTTCCCAGGAGCCTGGTGGAAAGCTGAGACAGGGCCACGTGGCACAGCCAGCAGCTGCTGTGTGAGCAGGAGGCTCTGCCAGGACAGGAAGAGGCCAGTGGCAGCAGCCTCTCGGTGGACTGGCAGGTTCCCACATGGCTCAGGGATAGCTGATGGAAGTAGGCTATTTATTGCCACGTTCTGGATAGAAATAATCTGGATTATCTCACGTTATGGCTTTCCTGACCCCAGCATGAACACACAGTGGCAGCTTTTCTCTCCCTCACCTTGCTATTTGCATTTTCAACGTACAAACACTCGCCTGCAGGGGCAGAGGTTAACGAGAAGCACTGTCCGAGCGCTGCTGAAGCCACACTCGCTGCCCAGCCCGAACCGCCGACAGCGAAGGAAGCGCCTGACTCAGCCCGGAGGATCTCAGAGCCCTGGGACTCCCCGCCCCCGGCAACATCTCGATGTGGCATCGCTCTGTCTCCGTCAGGAGGGACGGTATGGTGGAACTGGAGTGGTTCCCGGAGCCCCGCGTGAGGCTGAGACTTCCCCGCACTTCGCGGGAGCTGTCCCGTCAGCACCGCCCGGGACCGGCCCTGCCAGCATCGCCCGGGATCGGCGCCGCCAGCACCGCCCGGGACTGGCCCCGCCAGCACCGCCCGGTACCGGCCCCGCCAGCACCGCCCGGTACCGACCAGCCAGCATCGCCCGGGACCGACCCGCCAGCATCGCCCGGGACCGGCCCCCGCCGAACACCCCGGCAAACCGCAAACCGCAGCTCCGGGACCAACGGAGGGGCGACCTCGAGGCTCCTGACAACTTCCTGAGCAGAGAAGCGGAGAGGGAGGTGCTGAGGTCTTCTCCCTGGTATCCAAAGATAGCACGTGAGGGAACGGTTCAAAGCTGCGCCAGGGGAGGTTTACACGGGGTATTAGGAAGCATTTGTTTAGCCAGAGGGTGGTCAAACACTGGAACAGGCTTCCTAGAGAGGTGGTCGATGCCTCAACCCTGTCAGTGTTTAAGAGGCATTTGAACAACGCCCTTAACCACATGCCTTAATTTTAGGTCAGCCCTGAATGGGCCTGGCAGTTGGACTGGATGATCATTGTAGGTCCCTTCCAACTGAAATTATTCTTTTCTATTCTATTCTATTCTAGTTTCACAAATAAATGTCAGAATTACTCCACCTCTGGCTCTGTGCAGGCAGGTGACTGACAATTCAAAAGTGCATCCACAGAATCCTGGAATTTCCAGACGCGTACTCAGGAGTGAGCTGACAGACAATCTGCTTTCAGCAAGCCCTTGGCACCAGCACAAAGTTCATGCCAAGACAACTTGCTCGCTCTCCCACACATCACAAACAAGCACCAGGCACCTACTCTAAGGCAATATAATCTCCCTCAAATCTGTGATCAACACTCCACAGCTAGCAGCCCAAGTGCAAATCTCACCCAGCGAAGAGAGAGCTGACTCCACCAGCAGCATTCCCCTCACTTCCTTCTCCAGCTTCAGGAAGCTGCACATTGACATTATCCCACCTGCTCAGCACCATCCCCCTCACATCTGCCAGAGCCATGTCTCCTATGTCCTCCCCTAAATAATTGCCCTGGAAACCACCATGGCTAACAGGGCCCATTTTTAAACTTAACATGGATCATTATGACTGAACCATGTTAGGGAACAATTAGGCTCTTATCAATAAGCTTCTGAAAGTCCAAGTCCAAACACATTTATATTTCTTATGTTAGCAAAAGCAGGTTTGAAGTCTAATAAAGAAAGGAGACTTTGGTGACCCACAGAGGCTGGCTCAAGGACACCCCCATTTCTGAAATGCCTGAAACTAAGAGGCAAGTATGAAACCAAGCTGCTGATGCAATATCCTTTCCCAAAACTCTCTCCTACCCCAGCTTCTCAAGCTCCTTTCTGGGCACCCAGCCATGCCAAGGACATGAAGCTCTCACAACCAATGGGCCGTGGGCAATTTGCAGAAAGCTCTGTCCTACCCATACCACCACCTGTGCTAGAACAGCTCAAGACATCTCACACAAGCTCCCAGGAAAGCTGGGAAAGCATCAGTGGCTGCAGGCAGGGCGACTGTGTGCACAGCCAATGCTTTCCATGGACTAGCATGGACTGGGGGAGGCTCTATAAATGTAAGGAGGTGGGCTGGGCAGAGAGGAACTGACTGCAGCTTAAAATACTTGGACTTCCTGCAAATGTGATTAGGAAGGGTGGGCAACAAAATCCAAGAGTGTTCTGAATGGGAACAGCTACATCCAAAATAAGTTGTCAATGTTTCATTTTTACTGACTCAATGCAGGAAGCCAAAACCACTTAATCAAGGGTTGAAATCCAGACGGTGGCTTTGGAGCCTCTGGTTTTAGCAGCAGAGCCAGTAAAGGACTGTGTCTTTTACCAAAACCTGCCCCAACCACGTATTTCTGCCTAACATCATTCCACTCTTTATCAGCTCAGAAAGGTTTTGCATGGCAGAATTGTGAAACAAGTCATAGAAGTAATCTGAGCTAAAGGTAATAAAACCCAGGACAAAGAACAAAGATGAAGAAAATAGCTGGAGACAAGCGGGAACTAACTTTTGCACACAAGCTGAAACATGACACAACAAGTTTTCTTGTGAAGAGATAAGGTTACAAGTTATCTGGCAGTGTACAAGCACCGTCTTTGTGCACCACGTGTTACCACCTTGTCTTGTACCATGAGACACCAAGCCCATGGAGCAGGGTGGCTTTTTGGGGAGAGCACATCCCTGTGCAAGGGAGGGTGTGGGCCATCCCGACAGAGCCACTCCTGAGGGTCACAATGCAGGCAGCAGAGCCACGTGTGCTCCCTCAGGATGCAAGAAACCCCAAGCACTGCAGTCCAGCACCAAATTATTTCCTTACTGCAGAGTCTTTGCTCAGGAAAGCTGTCCCAGGAGATGTTTGAGCTCACAGTCCACACCACCTCCACCTTGTTACAATAGTCCCTACGGCCAGGTGAAACACCAGACAGGCTCTGCACAGACCCACGTGCCCAGGGCTGGGGATGCAGGGCTGTGCCACGCCACGCTCACGAGCTTCCAACAGCTGGGAGAGCTGCAGGTCCTGTCCTGTGCCAGACAGATGCCCCAGCTGAACTCCAGCCCATGGCCCTACAGTGTGCCCCAGCACATCCCACTGGACTCGAGATGCTGAGTTTTATGTTAGCATAAGTGGCCCTGACCAAAGACCAGACGTGATTTTCTGACCATATTGGAAATGCCCCTTTGAGCCTAATGGCATCAGCAGTGACCCACTGCTCCATGACACTGCAGCTTGCCTGAGGGCACAGTTAGTCCCAGCTCTGCCGTGGCTGGCCTGGGATGCCAAAAGGCTCCCCTCCTCACAGCACTGGACTCCTCATCTACAGCAGAGGGCTGCTCTAGGCAAAGCAGGGAGAGGGATACCCAGACCTGGACCAGGGCAGGAGACGGGGAGCAGTGATTCAGGTAGCAATGCACAGGTAGGACAGAGCACGGATCAGTGCAAGCTGCATTTGCTAACGCTTTAATGCACGTTCCCTCTGCTCCCACCAGCAAGCTTCACTGGAAACATCAGAAAGATCCAAATATGGAGGTGGGAAAACGCCATTGTTGCTGGAAGCACCTCGGATTCCTCCATCCATCCACACCACCACCCTGCAAGCTGCCGGTGGCAGAGGGCAGCAGGTCCCTTTCCCTCCCAGCTGCACCGCAGGGCAGGGGACACCATCCCAGGGCAGCACCGCTTGGCAGGGCTCCTGCGGGAGCCGGGGCCGCACACCCAGAGCCAACATGACACAGCGTCAAGCAGCCACATCCTGCAGCAGCCACCGCTCCTCGGGGTGACGTCAGCCTCCGCAAGGGCTGGCAGGCAGGACATGCTGTGCGTGCCGGCCGCGCTGCTCCCCGACACCGCCTGCCTCCGGCACACGCTGCGGCCTGTGCTCCTCACCAGCTACCGCTTATCTACAAATTGAATTTCACACTTGCACGCTCCAGAATAAGGCACAGGTGCTAGAGAAGCCGTCCTCCCCCTCTGCACATCTGCCTTCCCCCTCGCCCCACCCCGCTGCCGAGCGCCGGGATCATGGCTGGCTGCTGTGGAGGAGCTCCAGGGCAAAGCCCCGCCAGGCACAGGCGACATCGGGTCACGGCGGGGCTTGCCACGCTCGGGGCAACATCAGGGCGAGGGGAGCCCTGGGGGCCCTGGCACAAGGGCCACCCACGTGTGCTGCTGGCACGACACAGCGTCCAAAACCACCCATCTGCAGCTGAGTAAGATAAAAGCCCATCCCAGAGTTACTGGTTTCCCCAGAAACCCTACAGGCTTTCCCAGGAATTCTGGAAACGCATAGATTTGGTATGCGCTCCAGTAAGCAACCTTGTCACAGCCAGAGACCACCCTTAGCACAGGTTGTGTGCACAGCTGGTAGCCCGGACAGATGTGGTGCCCCTCACCTCGGAAGGGCCTCAGGCAGCCCAAGGGCATGGTGCAGCTCATGGTGCAGCCCAAACCCACGACAGCCTCTACGCAACTAGAGGAGCAGCCTCCTTAAGCAGAGGAGCCTGCCCTTAACAAGGCCATCAGCTGCTCACATTCCCAAACCAAAAGCAAAGCTGGCGTGACTAAGCAGAAGACCATGGAAGCACCCTGGACTGGACAGTCAGCCTGCAGCCACGGCAGCTCCACAAAGTCTTGCTCATGCAGCCAGGACTCACGAGAGACTGTAGGTCAGGCAAGCCAGCAGCTAGAAGGGAAACCCATTCAAATTTAATCCAAAATGTATTTTCTATTTTCCCTTGTAAATTTATCCTCCCATATTTTCTACCTTCAAGCACAAAAAAGCAGAAAGCCTAAAACCTCTGGCAAAAAATCCTTTAATGTGTTTTACTGCAAATACCACCTCGTGTTAAGAAATAAGCTGGACCGGAGCAAATCAGGCAGCCTGGGGATGCCCTGTTTCTCCAGAGGGAGCAGACCAGAATGAAGCAGGACACATAGGCATGCTCCCTGCACAAATCTGCAATCTCAGATTCTCATCCAGAGACCCCAGTGGCAACACAGACCAAAAAGGCAGGACTGAAACAGAAACTGTCTCTCTCTTGAGGCACAGGACAGCTGCTATCCAAGGGAGATCTTGGTTTGTGGTTGCAAGGATACCCTTGTGCTGCTGGCTGGACACTTCCCTCAGTCCTTCTGGAATTCATAAGCATGAGGAACAGCATCCTCTTCATGAGCAACAACCTCACTTGACCTCTTCCTGCTGCCTGCCAGCCAAAACCCACTGGGGACTGCTGGATCCCCAGCTCATCCCTGCATCCTCCTCCCCAAGTCCACTTCTCCCACAAGAAGCCAACTGCTCCCCACCCAAGGCTTGCATCTCCCTGTTGTCCTTGCATGTCTCTGGACTGCTCAGGAGCTGGGGAACTGCCTTTTGGCATCCCACATTTGCCAAGGTAAGGCTGAACTGGACCCTTACTGGTAGCAGGACATGAGTCTCTTCTCATTTGAGGATAAAACCAGGAACAAAACTGACACTGATGTTTCCTGATGTGCATGAGAACAGGCAGAGACAGGGGATTGGAGGAGGGGGAGATGAAGATCAGATCTCTGATGATCCCACGGTGCCTATCACGTGCAGCAAGTACCAGGGAATTGGGACAGCTCTAAGATGAGACTCCAGCTCTGCTGCCAGCGTGTCCCTGTGCCCAGGGAACCAGAAGAAGCAGAGCTGTCAGGGAACACAGCAGGAAGGAATATTGCCATTCATTTTCAAACCTGAATTAGTACCTGATCAGTAGAAAAAAACCTCTCAGAGGTCTCCAGCAAAGGGTCCTGTGAAGCCAAGGCTTGGTGCTTAGCACAGGTCCTGTATCTCCCAGCAGGTGCACCTCCATCATGTGGGGAAAGCAACCCATGCTCTCAGCGAGGAAGCAGGACTGAGCATGCATCTGTCACCCTGTGCCAAGCTAAGTAACAGAACTGCACGGGGATAAACGCATCCTTCTTTACCAAAGCCCAGTGCTCCCTCCTGGCTCCACACTCCCTGGTGGGTAGAATGTTATGAAAATAACAGAGCAGACCAGAAGTCCACCTTGCTCTGCATACTTGCAAGCAGTCAGAAGCACAAGCAATTCACAGCTCAGCAGCTGCCCAAGCCAGAGGTGGATCTCAGTGTATTTATTAGTGCTGGGGGAACCTCTTGTCCTTCCTGAAATCATCCTATTTCTCCTGAAACTAATGCAAGGTTTCGCTGTTCATGACACCTTGTCCTGAGGACTTCTGTGATTTGATAGCACATCTGCAAGAGGCAATGCCCCTCCTCCTGTTTGGCACCTCCTGAGAGCTTAATTTGATGTGACCTTGTACTTGTATGAAAATAAACAATGAACAGTTAACCTCTATCACTTCTCTCCTGGCCTCCTGTAGACACATCCATCTTCTGTTTTTTCTTTTCCAGTGTGAAGAACCCTGCATTATTTAGTAATTTTTTTGCAGAGAGGCCACCAGACCTCTGACCAACTCTGCTGCAACTTCCAGGCATTTGCCTCCACAATGATCTCAACACCCACACATCTCTCCTGAGCTCTCCGTGGGCAGCTCTAGAGACAGAGACACAGAGCAACCCCTGTCCCCTTCTCCTCCATCAATGTCCCATGAGTCCTCAAGTTGCTCAGTGGTGCCTGGAGTTATGTGAGGGCACAAGAAAGACATGAAGACAGTTGGAATCACACATTCACCTTCACAATTCTTTTAGCACTGGGTGCCAGCACTAGCACATAGACAGGGCCACCTGCATGGGGAGAGCCACGGAGACATTTTGGCCACATTACAGACTTGGGCGTCTTCTCCCACTCCTTTAGAGCAGCACCAACTGCTTGTTGAAGGCCAAGTCTCTGCAGCCCCTGATCACCACAAAAAGGCATTCTCAGCAGTCCCCTCCCCAAGCCCATCTCAGAAGCCTCGTGACCAAACTTTCCCCAGCCATCCTTGCCCTCAGCAGCCCAGGCCCAGACCCAAACAAGGCTCATGCACCATACAAGCCCTGTAACACGCTCTCTCTGCAACCTTTCCCAAACTTTGCCACCTGCTCTGCTGGCACGGCCAGAGCATCTGGCCATCAGGCAAAGTTTCAGCTCTGCTTGCCAGGCACCTTACAGGATATGCTCGCACTGAGATGCAGTTTGAAAATAACAGATGTTACTCCAGTGTTCTGCATTTTGCAGTGTCAGGAACAAGGCCTCTTTACCAACAATCCTCTGAGCTCCTTGCCAAGGAGGTCTCATCCCAAACAGCGCTCCCCAGCACAAAATCTTGCTCGCAGACAGCCCGTGCCATGTGCTGTCCCTGCTGCCAGGCAGACAACATGGCAAAAGGAATATATTGCAAGAGCAGACTTTCCACACACAACTTCAAGACTTAGCAGGAACACCAGTTTCATCATGGACTGCAATACCACATGACTACTGAGCCCAGACAAGCCTCCAAACTGCACATGACCTCCCATCCAAGGAAAACTTGCAGGAGCTACGCAAACCAGACAGGACCCGGCAGCTGCAGCCAGAAGCACCCATGTCTTTCCACTGCTCCCTCTTCATCCCCATTTCCTCTCAGTCAGACTTGCTCCAGGGTCTGAATGATGTGGGTTCAAACTGGCAGCTCTGGCAATTGCAGGACCATTTATTCATTCCCCTCACACCCACAGCAGAATCCTGCTGAGGCCAGCAGCACACAGTGCTGGTCACAGCCTGCTCCCTGTCCCCAGCTCCAGGGAGTATCACGGTAGGAGACCACCAAAGCATTCAGTCCCCCATCCAGCACTGCCCAGCTCAGCTCAGCTCAGTCCTCAGACCCAGCTCTCCTTGCGTGCCCTGGTACCAGGATCCAACCTGCCTCCTCCTGCTGACGTGCCCTGCGCTGGCTGCGACCACTTCCCCTCGGAGCCGACCCGGGAGCCACAACGCCCTTGGCTGCCTTTCAAAGCACTGTCAGTGGCAGCCAATAACCACAGACCACCGGCGGAGGAATCTCTGTCTGGGATCCCACAGGGAGCTGCTAACTTCTATCCCAGTGGCACCGGGAGTTCTAAGGACAGAGCCAAGCTGTCCCTGCCCCATCCCTCTGCACTCGGTGCACAGCCCCAGGATGGCAGACACACAGCCCCTCTGTGCTCTGCTCTGAGATTCCACAGGCTCCTCTGCAGCTCCACAACTTGTTGCACAGACACACACTCCATGTTCCATCCCCACCACTTCCCACCATCCTTCCACCCCTCTACTGTTACTGGATCCCTCCACCTGCCACCAGTGCAGCATGGACACTTCCACCCTGCTCTGTCTGAGGCCACAGTAGCTCCTGGACAGCCAAGAGAGCTTCCTTTCTCCCCTGCCTGCTGCAAAGAAATAGCTTCTAGAAGGCAGGATACAGGAAGATGGCAGCAAATTGCTTGGGAGGCAGCAGACTCACTGTGGCTGGGGGAATTTAGGAGCTGTCTGAGCTGATGCTGTTTGGGAATTGTTTAAATGGAGCTTAGAGACTTGATGACCTCGAGGTCCCTTTCTTATCAGCTGTCCTAAAACACCTCCTCCCTTGACACAAAGGCCAACATGGACCTGCCAGAGGATTTTGGCAGTCATTATCTCCTTTCTTTTGTTCGTGGATATGATCCTGATCAAAAGACACCTGGAACAAATCCCTGTCTGTGCTGGACATGAGCACCCAGACCAGACCCCACAGAGAGCCAGGACAGACACAGCCACCACATCTGGAGCCTCAGCACAGTGCTGTGCCAATTCTCACGCTGCCTTCTGAAGCTTTGGCAGGCCCCTGTCCCTGGGCAGCCTGCTCAGTAGCTCCACTCATGACCCCCACATTCTGGCTGCCCTCACCACCCTGCTCTCGAGCACCTCCTCTCCAGCCCTTTGGGACAAAAGCCTCTACACGGGGTCTGGAAAAGAGACAGCCCCAGATGAAAAGTGCAGGGCAACCCCCTTGGCATGGGCTCAACCTTCCTCTCCAATAAGGCTGTCCTAGATGCTCACTGCTGTTGAGTGTAGGCAAATGGAGGCTGTGCAGGGCAGCACCACGCACACCCTGCCAAGATGGGCACTGCAGCTCCCATTCCCTCAGCACAACGCTGTGCAGGGCCTTCACACCCATGTCCGAGGGCTGCCCTGCACCTTGGCAGCCTCTGCTTGTGCTCTGGAGGTTGAGAGCTGCATGTTTGCAGGTGTCCAACCAAACTCCACATCCCGACTGCACACGTAACCATGGCAACTGCACATGCGAGTGGCAAAGCCTCGAGCCCGGCTAACTGCAAATGCAAATGAAGCAAACACATGCACAGTGCTAGAAGTGTGACCTCTAAATGTCAGCCTTTAACCATTTTGCAGACACCAGCTCTGGTGGTGGCCACCTGCAGCCTGCAGAGCAGGAAGAGGTCTGGTTCCAATGGGGACCTCTGGGTGCCCAGCCCTGCACCAGGTGTTGGCATGGGCGCCTGGGTGCACCCCTGGCACAGGCATTTCCCAGAGCTAAGAGAGACTCCTGCCTTGGCAACCAGCAGCTCCCTCTCTGAGGACACATCCTCTCCTTACCCAGCTGGCAGATGCTCCCAATTCCACAGAACACCCTGGTTTGCAGAGGAAGGAAGGTCCCATCAGGCTGACACAAAGCATGGCCAGCACAGGGGCTCGTGGGGAGCTGGCTCTGCCATCACCTGGGGCCAAGCCAGCAGCAGCATCAGATGAGGCACTCTCAAAGGACGGAGGGAAAATCCCAGCCTTTCAGGGATGTCATGTCAGAGCCACCTTCCTAAGGGAGGTCTGTGGCCTTGGGAAAGGCTGCCAGTAGAGGCAAAAGGAGTTGTCACTATTTGGGAGAGTGTGGTCCAGAAACTGACTGGCTGGACAAAAGCTTCAGGTCCCTTATCATTTCTCTCCCTTGCTGCTGACAGCACCGGACGCAAACAGACCCCAGCACCGACCATCGCCCACAAAGCCTGTCCTGCTCCATGGCTTGGAGCATGATGGAGTCAAGCTCAGGTGAACGGTGCCAAGTCCAGCCACAACGCACATCGCTGGGGCCAGCAGCAACCCCTGCACCCACCACCCCACACAGGAGCGGATGGATAGATGGGTGAATGGATATCTGGGCTGCTGCCCCGCTCCGGGATGAGCACAGCCAGCTGTTTGATAGCAAGCCTGCCTCCAGCTCGGTCCTTAGCCCAAGAGAGAAACAGGGAATGTCCTTTCACTCCAGGAGCCCAATGGCTAATGTCATTCCTAATGCTATGCCAAATAAACTCAGCCAAGGGGATCTCCTGCCTGCCCTTGACCCAGGGATGCTCACATCAGCAGCCTCATGCGTGTCAGCACCAGGAGCATCCTTGCACCCCAAATAACCCACTCCCCAGGACCTACAGCAGTACCCCCAGTACCTACACCACACCACAGACACCCCACAGCCCCGGGGAGGATCCCAATCCCTGGAGTGAGAGCGCTCCAGCCCGGAGAGCCCCTGCTCCCGGCTCTGTGCTGGGTCTGACGGGCTGGGCCGAGCGGGACCGGGCGGCCCGGTGGACGCGGGGCGGGGGCCGGGATACGGGCCGCGCAGCTGAGGCGGGCGCACAATCCCCCTTTCAGCACGTCGCCATGGCAACCCGCCGGCTCGCCGCGGCCGCTCATCCGGCCCCGTTAACCCTCGCCGTTACCCGCCGCCGCCGCGCTCGCCGACGCCCGACTCCGGGACCGCGACCCGAACCGGGACCACCCCCCGCCCCGAGAGCTCCACGGCCGGAGCGGCGGCCATCCCCAGCCCCGCGCCGTGAGGCCGGTCCGGTCCCGTCCGGCCGCCCTCCCCATCACGAGC
>WEKY01024093.1:557521-603732 GCA_013390045.1 Picathartes gymnocephalus
GTCCCGCAGCACCCCTTCGCTGCCGCCGCGCTGCCCGGCACCGCCGCCCGGCACCGGCACCGGGACCGCCCTGATCGGACATCCCACGGCCCCGCCGCCGCGCCGGCCGGGCCCAGGACCGCACGCCTCGGCACCTGCACCGCCCTGGTCGCTGCGCCGAGGGGATGCCGAGCGCCGCGCAGTCCGGTACCGTGCCCTCCGGGTACCGGCACCAGCCGCACCTGCACCCCCGGTATCTCCTAGGCCCCCGAAACCTGCCCTGCTCACGGCGCCGGCACTGCCCTGCTATCGGCCCTGGGCGGAGGGTGTCACCCCCGCCTTCCCGACCGGGACACCTGCTCACCGCACCTCCCCAGTAAACGACCCCATCTGCGGGGTCATCCCGGCACGGCCCCGGGCATCCTGCACTGTCCTGTGCATACGGCATCCCGCCCGACTGCACCCTGTGCCTGCACCGGTCACTCTGCATGGGTCCCTTTCCACCCTCGCATAGCCCTGGCCGTGCTGCCCCGGCACACCCCACAGCAGCTGGAGCACCCTTCAGCCCTGGCGTATTTCCCCACGGCCAGGCGAGCCGTCCCCGCCTCTCGTACTGCTCCGCAGTGCCCAGCAAGTCTAGGGAGGATTCAGCAGGTACTCAGTATGGGGTGCCCCATCCCAGCCTCAGCCTTGGGGCCCGGCCCAGCTCTGCCACGCACCGGGCTGCAGCCTCAGCAGCCACAGCCCCACAGGCTCCCAGCAGCACCGCGCAGCAAGACCCAGCACCTCTGTCATTCTCCTTCCCAGCATGTGGGTATTTTCCCCTCCCACTCATGGCCTCCTGGCAGGAGCCGCCTCTCCTACAGCCTGCCGCTGCCCACAGCAATGTTTCAGTCTTGCCTGATGGGATTACAGAAATCACTTGAAACAGGGCATGGATTTGGGTCTTGATGGATGTATCTGATTGCTGCCTCCCTCTGCTATTGCCAAGGTAGCATCAGCTGCGATGCCTTCACAGAGCAGGCACCGTTTCCTGCTTAAGATGTTTGCATGGCAGCGTCAGAAGGGCAGTAATCAATTTCGAGTCTCCCACACACCCCTGGCGCCTGCACTGAATCTGTGAATGTGCAGTGTCAGGGAGATCCCTGCATGCCAGTGCAGGCTGGGCTTCACCTGCCCCGGTGCCTTCCAGCTGCTGCTACAGAGCAGGTCAGAGCTTTCCTGCTTCTCCTGCCCTGCTGCCTCTCCCAAGGACTGCTTATAGGTGGTCAACAGCTTGACTGATTGTGTCGCTGGCTTGTTATACACAGGGTGTATATAGGGTATACTGAGCTAGCTCACCCTATTTATATGTGCATATATATATATATATATATATGGTGACCTGCAAACTGCCACCCACTATGCTGTTGAGCACGCAACGTGGTCCAGCACTGCCTGAGACGGATGCACAACCCTGCACACACCCTGTGCTTAAGCAGGGTTCACTGGCTCCAAGAAGCATCTGGAAGGGGGCCCTGGACTGATGCTGAGCTGCCCTGAAGCAGACAGGGCTTCAGGTATAGCTCCCTGGGTCCCACTGACCAACAAAACCAGTCCAGGATGGGGTCATGAAGCACGGCTGCAGCGGTGCCTTGTGGCCCACTCCCCAGCACGAGCTCTGCAGGAGAGCTAGGTACTCACACAGCTGCTCCACGCCCAGCTTCAGTTGCTTGACTGAGCAGTGATCGATTTTCTTGCACAACACCAGTTCTTACAGTGCCTGACAAGCCACCTTTGCCCAGGGTACGGTTCATGGGGACCCTCTCTGCCAGGCTGCTGGGTGGGGTGGGTGTGTAGGGCGGAGCCTGCTTCAGCCCATCCATGCACCCCAGTGCTTCAAGATTTGTTGCAACCTCGGGCTTCTCTTCCGATGCTGGGCACAGCCCGTGTGGCACCGCCTTCAGGGAGCCCAGCATCAGAGGCACACTCCCACACCACCCCCTCCCTGGACTGGTGGCCGCAGCAGGGCAGCTGTGTGCATTACTCAATGGGCAGTGTGTATTAAAATGCCCCCGGTTGCCTCTGGCTCTGTCACAAGCAGCGTTTAGCCACGGCTCGGAGAAGGAGCAGAAGGGCTGGAAGCTGTCAGACCTGCTTAAAACGGCCGCGGCTCAGTGCTAATGTGCAGCACAGCAGCTGCAAGGCACGCAGCCAGGCCAGGCAGAGCACAACTCCCCAGACAGCCCTGTGCTGTGACCAAGTCTTCTATGTCCCCCTGAAACCTCCTACACCCACTGGAAACCTCTGGGCAGCCACCGAGGGTTGTGTGGGATCTGAGACATGGTGGCAGCCCTGCGTCTGTCACCACAACAGAGCTCTAGAGTGCTGCTCATCCCACACAGACCGGGCCTGCCAAGCAGCTGGCACAGCTGGGGGAAGCTTTTTGCCAGAGGAAGAGCAGGGCCAGCCCTGTTGCTGGGCCATGCAATAAAGCGTCCCGTAGCAGGAGGCACCTGGCCACAGGAAGGGACAAGTCATCCCCTTTCTCCCAGGAAGGCAGGGTGGTTCCTGGGCAGCTTTTAGCAGATCCCCCCATCACAGAGCACACAGCAGGAGGTCAGCACCCGACTCGCTGTTCGCCCACTGCAGCACTCCCGTCTCGCCACAGCTGCCGTGCAAGGGCTACCCCACCGCCCCCCTGTCCAGCCAGCCCGGCTGTGCTGCCTCCCAGCCCGCTCCGGCTGCTGCAGAGCCACCCCCTCCCACCTCCGGCGCAGCAGCGATGCAGGAGCATCCAAGATGCCGCTTGGCGCAGGCTCAGCCGCCTCGCAGGGCAGGCAGAGGAGGGGGCTGTCGGCCACGGCCGTACACACCAGGAAGAGGGGCATGTTGTGGGCAGAGACGGTGCCCAGTGTCCCCAGGCTGTGCCCCCCCCCCTCCGTCCCCCCTCACCAGCAGGATGAGGGGAACAGAGTGAGCAGGGGCCGCCTGACACAGCCATGGCCAGGAACAGGGCTTCCAGCAAGCAGATTCCCTGGCAAGAGCACCCTGAGGGCAGGAGGAGATGGGGAATGCAACAACCATCTCAGGGCAGTGCCACAGGCTGATCCTCACGGAAGCGGAGAAGCAGGGATGCACAGAAGGAGCAACCCACTGTCCTCATGAACAACTGAGGCCCCTGCCTGAGGCATGGCCAGCAACACCTTCCAACGGTCCTGCAGGCACATGGCAAGAGCCTGGCATAGGTGCAGGTGTCTGGGGACAAGTAGGGCAGAGGGGGCTGCAGTGCCAGGCAAGCAGAGAGCAGCTCCACATGTGCTCCCAACGAGGGAAGAGCTCAGCTCCTGTTCTTGGGACAGCAGATGCAGGCCCATGAACCAGGACAAGGGGCACTGGCATCCCTCACAGCTCCCCGAGATTGCCTTCATGCCATGGCCCACCCTCCAGAACTGTTTATTTGCCCTCAGATGAAGATCAGGTGCAGCTCGTTGCTGAGTCCTTGTGGCCTCACCCTATCCCACACAGATGGGACAGAAGGAAGACATTGGTCAAGAAAAGCCACCACAGGCCCAACTCCTGAGGAAGAACCCAAGAGAGAAGAAAGGTGCTGGTGGCTTCCAGGTTCAACAGATAGCAGGAGCAGTGAGCACCATGACCAGACCTCATGCCAGCAGGCTGCACTAAGCAGGGCAGAAGTTCAGAATGCACATCTCGCATGCAGAGAAAGCACCCTGGCTGTCGGGAAGGAGCTAACAGAGGAGCCTTCGTGCTTATCAGCCAAATACTTGCTGTGGTAAGAAGCAAGATGCAGCACTGTGAGTGCACTCAGTCTGCAGCTCCTCCTAGACTGCAGAGGTAAGGAGCTTGAGCATCTCTGTAACTGCTGTAGTGGGGGAAGCTGGGCTTGTTAGAGTTCAGAATTACCCTGCAATAGAAGTCCTTCTTCACTTTACACCAGTGTCCTGGTGGAACACGCAACGGGACTACCAGCAAAGCTCTTAATCAACATATAAATCCTGCAAAGCTTGCACAAACCTCTGCAAGTATGTGAACACCAGCTTATGAAATAAACAAGGAAGAAGAGCTTTCCTTCCCAAATGAAATTGTTTAGCCTTCACAGAAGCTGAAAATGCAGACATTAGTTCTATTGAGGAAGAGATGAAGATCATGTGTGGAGGGTGCTGCTGGGCTGTACTGGGAGGAGTGCTGAGGAGGAAAGGCAGGCTCTGAATACACACTCAGTTTGCAAAGTAAGCTCTCTGTATTCATCCGAGAATGTCTGCAGTATGGAGTTCATCTGGTATAAATAAAGTACAAAATTTTACAATGTCTTAATCGTTATTTTAACAAAAATACTAAAAACTGAGTAAAAACTGAAACCAAAGTGGGAAGGGAGACTACCAGCCACAAGGGATCTCCATAAACATTTGTAGAAATTGGATAGTAAAAACACTTTCTCTGTACAATAAAATGCTCCTCCTGGCATCTCCCTGTGAGACAGACAGCAGCAGCACTGGGGGCACAAGGACAGAAGCTGGGGGCTGCCCCAGGGTGTGGGTCAGGCTGAAGAGGCTGTATCCATCCACAGTGATGTCTCCCTCCTGAAGCAGGCTGAAGTGCCACAGGTCAGTAGCGTCCAAATGGGTTGTTGTTCTGCTGTGTCTGTGTATCTGTTGAGGTCAAGACAGAGTTAAACAGTCGCAAGGTCTAGTTCAGAAAAGAGATTCCCCTCCCCACATCACCAGTGCAGTATGAGGAGTGTCACAGGCCATGAGAAGGAAAATATAACCATTATGGTACTCCCTGTGCTGCAGATCTGCCTGAGCCTTTGGGCAGCAGCACAGCCAGGATCCCACATTCTTCCATGAAAAGAGAGATATGTGCCAGTCCTGATCCTGAAGTTTCCAGGGAAAATCTCCCCATCCATCCCTCATGGTGGAATTGGAAGACCATAACAAAACCCTGAAAGGTGGCAAGCAGCTGGGAGGATGAGTTTATGGATGAATTATTTCTGATTTTGAAAGAAAATTAGCCCCATAAAATTACACAATTTCTGCAGCCATACAAGGTGCTGAGCTAGCTAGTGTCACTCATCCTAAGACACTCCCAGAATGTGAAGGTTTCAGAGAAAATTTCCCTGGCTTCCTATCAGTATCTCTGTACAGGCCCAAAGGACTTCCAGATGCCAGAAAGGAGGAAACATGGTGAAGTTACATTCAAGAATCTCATGAACTTTCAAGCTGCTGGGACTGCTGTTTTGTGATGTAAAATGCTCGCGGTATATTTGAGTACTGTCTGATACACAAAATTCTGTAGGTTTTTTCCCTGAAATAACATCAGCATGTGTGACCCTAAGGCACTGTCCAAAAAGAGATGAGTGTAACCTGGCTGGCCTGCTGCCTTCTGAACTCTTCTGGACATTCAGGGATACCCTGGAGCCTCCTAAAACAACCTATCCTGGGCCCAAAACATCCTTGTCTCCCCTCCAGATGCAGGCTGGTCTTGGTTTACTTCCTGCTTTCCACTCCAACCCTGACACTACAAATAAGAACTCCAGATGCTTCCAGGGGGAGGTGATGCAAACCCATCCCATGTGCTTGGAGAAAGCATGGAAGCTGAATGCTGACACAAGGCTGCATTGGACCCATATATCTATCTACAACAGCTCCATTTGCTGTACAGAAAGGCTACAAAAATACGGCTGTTCTGCTATATTCAGATTATTATACAAGGTCTTCCTATACTTGAATGTCCTGAATGAGATTCTTTGGCACAGACTTATCATTTGTGAATCAGGCTAGTGGGAAGCTTAGCACATTAAAACCTGGTTTGGGGAGGTTTTTGGTCACAAGGACTAAGAATTTTCCATCAGGGAACAAGTATAAGCACAGTTTCCAAGTCCCCCACTCCACACATTACCAGATCTGGCACAGTCTCACACTCAGTGCAAAATGAAAAAAAAAACTATCAACCGTGCTGTCCATTTCTGAGCATTTTCATAGCATTTCTGCCACTTTTACAGCAGAAGAGCCCAGTAAGGTGACAGAAGACAATTGCATCAGGGAATTCAGATGGGAACACCAAAGGCCCTGGGTTCTGTATCATGATCCTCCAGCCAGTAATTCAATATAGATTATAGGAATATAGTGCCAGACTGAACAACATCTATGCCATTACCCTGTCTGTGACAGAAGCCCATAGACAACCACAAACACAGCAAGTGTGCAGCTACACTTCTCAGAGTATCCCTTCTGCCTCCAAGAAGTCTTGTCTGGCTCACAACACAACCACACAGTGTCTCTGGGTCATCCACCAAGTGATTGCTCCAGGATTACAGCCTCCCTGCGCCCCTCAGAAGTCACCTGCAGCAGAGAAAGTACCCCCAGTTGATTTTAAAGCTGTACACTGGATCCTTTCAGGAGAGCTGTGTGGCAGTCCCTACAAAGGCTCAGCTCCCTTGTCCCTCTGCAGGCAGCAGGAGGAAGGTCTGGAAGGTTGCTCACAGGCTGGCAAGCACTGCCCTCCCTGCTGCTGTGCCCTTTTGGGCTGGTAGCTCTAAGTCCTGATGCCACCTCCCTGCCAGCATAATTAATGTCCTTGGACAGACAGTCTGGCTTGGCCTTGCTTCTGTACACCAGAGTACCTGCAATAGAAAACAGCAGGGAGGAGACTAGCAACAGGATCAAGAACACTCAGGCTTACTGGAAAGCTGCTGTTGAAGCTGTCGAACCAGAGCAGCTGTTTGCTGCTGCTGCTGTGTCTGCTGAAGGCCCTGGCGCTGGAACTGCAAAGAGAGAAACACAGTTATAGCCACAGCACCTGGCTGGCAGCCTCAGCACTCACACAGGCCCTGGGAAGCTCAGGGAGGGAGAAAGGGGGGATGCAGGTGGAGCACTGCTGGATTTGTGCCAGACTGTCATGTCCCTGTGCCTCGGAGGGAACACTCACAATGGGCTGCTGAGGGGGAAGAGCCTGCATCCCCAGCCCTGGGGGCTGGCCCTGCGCCTGTGGCTGAGGCACTGTGGACACCTGGGGCTGCTGCTGGGGCTGGGGCTGCGGTGGCTGGGCCTGCTGCTGCTGCTGTTGCTGCTGCTGTTGTTGTTGCTGCTGCTGTTGCTGCTGCTGCTGTGAAGACAAAAGAGAAGGGACCATCAGGGAACCGTCAGGGCAACACACACAGCACCGGGGCACAGCAAGGGCTTCCGGAGGAATGAGGTCCCATGCAGTAGAACACCCTCATACACCATTTTCCTTACAGGTACCTAAATTACTCAATTTCACCAAGACTTCACCCCAGGCTGAGAAATAGCAAGAAATACAGGGACAGCAACAAAGTTTTCTGCAAGATGGGGTATCGACAGATGACAGGAAGAGAACTCTGAGTCTCTTGCACCTTGTTTGCTCATTACTAGGAGCAAACAAGGTGCAAGAATAGAAAACTAAGAGCTCAAAAGGCTGGCTGGTTCATCTCTTGTCTCCTGGTTAAGATCAGCAATAATAAGTAATGACTATTTGCCTGACTCATTCTCAGATTCTTTTCAGAGGTAGCAACAGAGCTCATATAATCTCCTTACACAATCCACTCCAGGTCAGCTACTTCTAGTACTGGAGTTTTCCCTAATCTCTACCCTGAATCTCACATGTTGTGTTTTAAGGCCATTTCTGGTCCTACAGCCTAGGGTATTTTTTGCTTTTTTTTAAGATAAAAAATTTGGAGACTTATTTCTCCTGTTGTCTTTGTCTCTCTAATGCAACACACCCAGCTATTTCAGACTTTCCTTCTCAGTCATGTCCCTCAACTCTTCAATCTATCTTGCTGTCCTTCCCTACCACTCATGACAGCTGGTGTTATACTTCAATAAAAGGATGTGGATAAAACTGGATTCAGTGCTCAAAACTAAATGTTTACAGAATTAGTTATGCTGAGAAGAATATTCAGTGTGTTCGAGTCAGAACATACCCAGAAATCTCAAGGTTTTTCATTTCTCCTAATTTTCAGACAAATTCTCCCATCTGTCAATGCAGTTTTTAACTCTCTAGATAAAAAAAAAAAAAAAATCCTAGCAGAAATAAAAAAATACTAATGCTATCATAATAAACCAAACATGGTGATAGTAGGTACAGTTCCAATCACTGGCTCAAAAGGACAAGGTTCAAACCTTGAACAGACTTAGAAAACAAACAAAAATACAATCAGGAGAAGGAACAGTGTCTTATGAAAGAGGGTTAGAAAAACCTGACCTTTGGAAGCTGCAAGTGCTCCCTAGGAATGTACATGGGGTAAATAACAGTGAGAAAGAACAGCCAGTAAACAGGACACAGTGGACAATAATAATTTATACAAAAACCAGTCATGAACACAGTGAGGCTTGGATCAAGGATTCAAGCCAAAGGGAGCAAGTTTCTAGAACAGCCTTCCAACTTAAACCAGTTTGGTCACAGGTTTCTGACATGTATGCTGTGACCTGGGCACACAAGAAAGCAGATGACTGACTAAATGAACCAGGATACCAATTTCATGTCCTACCTTCTTGCAGCAGCTGTCTACCAACCCAAACAAGACAAAGTAAAAGGCCACCCATCCTTCCCACAAGCCACTGCATCATGAAAGTCAGCTCTAGCACCAGGCATCCGGCACACCTCAGCTAACACAGCAGGAGTCACACTAATAGGATATCTTGGGCCTTTGTGGGTTTTTCAAGCAACCAAGCAAAGTCAGCTAAAAGGTGAAGGTGTACATGAAGTTACTGAGCTAGGAGAAGTGTTAGCAATTTGTCTGAGGCATGTTCTTCTAAATATGAGTGATGGAGAATGCTAAAAGAAACGTAAAGTGAATAGTCAGGGGGTGCTACTTATCAAAAGGACTAAAAGCTGCTGACCATGCCAGAGGCAGTTCTCTTGTCCAGTGCAAGGCAGCAATTCTCAGATACTGCTGACTGCAGCTCTCTGCAGGAACCACTGTCTTGCTCAGGCCACTCTCTGAACAAAAAGACTCAGCACTCTGTGCCATGTAAAGAAAGTCTCCCCATATTCCACAGGTTTGCTAGGCCTTGGCATAAGGTAAGGGATTCACCAAGTAAATTATTTGTGTTCTCTGTCAAGTCAATACATTTCTATAATTCCTAGAAATTTATCTGTATTTCAAGTAAATATTTAATATTCATAAGACCATAATGCAAATCCATGGAATACTCATGTCTGTTGACTCATGCCTTGTGATCTTCTTTGAACCTGGAGAGCTGGGTCTAACAATTGGCTTTGGATGAGTTTTTCACCATCTGCTGTAAGAAATGGAGTATGTGGACTGACTCATGCCAGATTTTTTGCCATTGAAAACTGCAACCAGTATTTATTTTGGCCTTGAGAAATGCAGATATGCCCCTAAAGATGATCTTGAACAACCTTGCTGCTCTTTTGTGGACAGGGAGCTTTTCACTTTGTTTCTAGCTCCTGCTACGTTTGTACAACAACTAACTTTCTGCACAATCTACTGGCTCAGCTGGAGCAGGAAGAGGTGGGACACAGGCCAGAAGACTGAAGAGACTTTTAGCTCATGCTGGGTGACTGGCACAAGGCAGTGCAGCAGGAGTCTCCATCAGGAGTGGCCAGCTCTAAGGAAGGGAGAACTGCCTAGCAAATTACCACAGACAGCCCCCAACAGAGTGACATCCTTCCTGACAAAGAGGGGCAGAGGTAAGCAGCACTGGGCAAGCCTCCTCCAGCTCCAGCAGCCTTCCTCCTGTCAGCAACCACTCACCCTCAGCATCTGCTGTTGTTGCTGCTGCCTCAGGTACTGCTGCTGCTGTTGGTCAGGAAGAATCTGGCTGGGTCGAATTCCTGAGGGCACTCCCTGCGGACCCAAATGGTTCATCCCACTCATCATGGGGGTCTGCTGTATTGACTGATGAGGAAATCTGCAAGAGAAAACGACAAGGCCATGGAGTGAAGGATTCACAGGCAGCCAGCTTCTTTAATCCAAACACAACTTCTACCATCAATGAGACAGCCCAAACAGCCCCCTGCAATCCATGCTGTCTCTGCAGAAAGGTGAGGGACACAAGGGCCTCTCAAGGGTTTAATACAACCTGTTTTTCTAGAAGCCCTAAGTAACAGCCATCATCTCACTGTTCTGCATGGCTTTCCTGCTGGATTTATGCCTGCTCAGGAACAGTGGAAATCTCAGATTTAGCCCTCTGATGGTGATCTGCTGTTTAGATTTAAAACCAAAACTATGACTTTCCTAGGTAATTTTTCCTCATACTTTTCTATGCCATCTTTCTCTGGCTGGTAACACAGTTTCCTGCCTACAACTAGCGTTTCCAAATTTCATCTTCCTTGTTTCTTCCCTGGATAGAAAGTTGGATAAAGATGTTCCTTTGAGAAAGCAAAATACAGCACGGAGAATGGGGTTTTCACAGTTTGCTGCTAAGAGTTGTGTGAGCAGAGCAGGGAAACCCTTAATGAAATAGAGCTTATTAACATCCCATAGGGCAAGAGGTACCTCTGTGTGTTGCCCAAGGTGTGCCCATAGCCAGGGGCCTGCTGGTGCACGTAGCCACTTGGTCTCTGCTGCATCTGTCTAACAGGATCCACTAGAGCAGGATTAGAGGTGGGGTGGGAATTCTGATAGGGCTGACCAGAGTAGGTAGGAGGTACCATCGTGCCTGACTGGGAGGGGTGCTGCTGAAGGCCTATGTGGGAGACATAAGGAGTGTAACCCTGAAATGAAACAAAAAGGTCTTTTTTAGTCATGGGGTTAAAAAGCATTACAGAACACAGGACATCAGCCTCCTGTAAATACTGTCACAGGGAAGCTCATCAGGGAGAAGAAGCAAGAGCATTCAGGGCTTAGCAGCAAAAACAAAGCTGCTGCCCTGTGCTGGAGCCAGATTCCAGCCCTACCTGCAGTCACTGCCACTTACCTGGGAGGGCTGCAGTGCTCCGTAAGATGGGGTTGGAGCCATTTGGCGCACGGGCTGCTGGCCCATTATGCCCTGGCCCTGCTGGAAGGCAATAGAGAAGTGCTTTTTCCAACATCTCCAAAGGGCAGGAACACTGCTGCTCTCTTCTCAGCAGCTCCCACTAAACCAGACAAGTGGCGTCACTGCTTGATCTGAGGTTGCTTCTGCCTCACCCTGACCTGGGACAAACAGGCCACTAAAACACTAAAATTCCTTGCCACCCCTAGCCAGGACATTGCTCTCTCATTACCCAGCAGCCACCCCATGACAGCCTCCTCCAACTGTTAGTGACATGGGCCCACAAAGCCAGTGGCACCAGAGGAATAGATCTTTCCAGAGCAGATACAGAGCTGGGCAGTTCTGGCTAAAAAGGACAGCATTGAACAACCTGGGCATGCTATACTGTGGAGTCAGCAACAGCAAGAGCACAGCTCTGACTTACCAACTTTGCTTGCAGCTGCTGCCTCAATATCTGTCCCTGGGACACTGGGGGCTGCTGCCTGTACACTGCAGGCTTGTAGGAGGGGTCAATGCCCATCATGCTCCCCATCCCTGGAGGCAGCACACCACTATAGGGAGGGCGACTCTGAACCAGTTTTCCCAGTGGCATGCGTACTGGTCTGTAGGATGTATCCAGGCGAGGGCCACCTGCAAGAGGACGAGAAACAGGCAGAGCAGTCACAGCTACTGCTGCACCTCACAGCTCCAGAATGACTGGTCATCACTCTACTTAGACATCACACGCAAAAGGAGAAAGTGGAGGGACCTGCATAAGACCATCTCACAGAAAAGGTTCACAAAGAGATGTACCATGTTAGGCTCTCCTGTGCACCCACCTGCTGGAAGAGGCTGATTCTGGGCATAGAGACCCACTGGTGATTGCCCATATGCCAGCCTCGACATGGTGCTTCCTGACTGGTGGTGCAAGATATCTGTAGGCATACCAACTCCATATGAAACCACTCGGCTAGGGCCCAACCCAAAGTCCTGCAAAGACAAAGCAGTAAGAAAGATCAATGTGCACTGGGAATTTATAAATGGAGAAGGAGTATTAAAAGGCTGAAAAGTCCACGGGAGGATGCCAAGGATGTTATCTGAGCTAGGCAGCCTCCTTTCCTCCCATCAGGGATTAAGAAAATATTTGCCTTGCCCCAAGCTAGAGAGAGCAGGATAAAGCTCCAGTAATCCCAGCTGAGAGGAAACATATCACATCTTAACCATAACCACCACCCTCAGGCTCCTCAGGAAGACTCTAGGGAGTGTTCTGTGACTAGAACTGGCGGACATGGGACATTCACAGCTGTGGGACACTTCGTTACCTCAGTTTTGCTGGCAGATTGGTTGCGTTTCTTGGTTTTGCTCTGTTTCTTCTTGCGTTCTTCAGTGGAGGTGGCAGGATTGGAGCTTGTTTTATCAGACTTGGCTGGTTCTGCAGTTTTCTTCTCTGGCTCTAAAGCCACAGGTGTCGGAGGCTCTTCCTCTTCAGGGGGCAGTGGCAACGGCTCCAGGTAGTAACTGCGGGGCTTGGGTTTCAGATGTGTGTGATACAGAAGAAGCCTCTGCTGCTCCTCAAACCTGGACACCTTGCGATCCACCCGGACTGTCCCGAACCATCCCCAGGAGAGCGGAGCTGAGTGCTTCAAACCCTCAAAAAGATCCCAGGGGGAAATCTTCTGCTTTGTAGAGACCTGCAAACCCTTTAAAGCAAAAGAGATAAAAACCTTCAAGTCCCTGTTATTGCTCCCATGAGGGTAAAGGAAACTCTGTGCTTTCCTCAGGCTCTACTCCAGATCTCTCAGTAAACAGTCTGAGCCTTTGCTAATGGTCCTTGCTCCTCCAGGTGGCAAAGCTGTCATTTCTAAAGGCCTCCTTCAACAACTGTCTAGTCTGCTTCATCCCATCTCTGCCAGGCTCCTGCACACTGGCTCTGTCCAGTAACTTATGTGACAGGGATTATGTGTTTCTCTTTACACTTCATATAAACATAAATACAACCCCTAGATTTAGTTAACGTCTTGGGTCACAGCAACATGCTATCACCAAGCATTAACACCCCAGCTTTGCCCTTTCTGGACATGCTTATGTGCCAGCTTGTCTGCGTGCAGCCAGCCACTCAAGCTCATCAGGGAATGAGGCATTGCATACAGATGCCTCCCAAGCTGTGCAGACTTAAGGCATGAGAGAACAAGGTGACACCTGCACTCAGGAGCTGTGATATAGACAAAAATGCTTCACTTACTTCCTTCTTGAAGATGGAATCAAAGCCAGCTATTTTATTGCCTTTAGTGTCAATGAGGGATCCCTGAGGTTCACAGGTGATGACATCTCGGGTCTGCTTGGGAAGTGGCAGTAGCTGTCGCACCTTCTCCAGGCTGTCAGACTGACGGTCCCCCAGCTCTTTCTGCACAAGTGGAACAGAGAGGACTTGAAGAATTTTTCAGGAAAAACCATCCAAAGCCCACCTATGCCTCTTCTGGTATTGGCCTCCATCCCTGCATTACCTCTCACCTTTGCACCCTTCAGGCCTACAGAGCCATAGGGGCCACCCTCACTACCTCATCTAAACAGCAGAAACAAGACAAGTACTGTTCATGAGACACAGGTAATCTGCATAGCTGGACAACCACAACACAGCACACTCTGGTCCCCATACAGGGCCTGGTGTCTCTCACCCTGAGTTTCTTGACAAGATTCATGTATGCTCGCTTGTTCTCCTCCATGCTGCCCTGAGAGATGCTGGACATATCAGCAGCCAGGGTGCCATTGATGAGAACACTCAGCATGTCCAGCACGGTGGTGAAGAGCTCACTGTTGGTCAGAGCAGAAAGATCAGTCACCTGAAAAGCTGATAAAAAGCCTCTGCCATCACTGCAACACCAAATACTATTAGATTGCCAAGACTTCCACCCACATTTAGAAGTGTCAGTCTTCAGAATAACCTCCCACACTAATCCTCCTTTTCCTTATACACCACACTTGAGTTTTATTCCCACTTGAGTTAGGTGCAGTATCACAGATTAGGACTGGACTCCTCTCTACCCGTTCAGCACCGCTAAAAAGCAGACTCAGCTCTCCCCTGTCTATCTCTCTGCATCTGAAAGCCAAGTTTGCTCTGAATATGGCAGAGTGCACTTGGCTGTCAGGACCTAAGTTGTAGCCTGCTATTACTCCAAAGTCTCTTTCAGCCGTCACTTCTGACAGATCATCTAGAGAAACAGCCAGCTCACATGAGAGAAAGGGCCATGCTAACAACTGCCTTCCTTAGGAAGCGTACAGATGAGAAGTCAGCCAGAAAGTTACTTGTTTGACTGCATGTCCACAGTGCCACTGCTGATGATGTCCAGGAGAAGCACGGCCCATTCAGTTGTCTGTTGTGTGCTGCGTTGGACTGTGTCAAACATTCCTCCCACCTGGCAGAGAAACGGAGTTTAGTCACAAGGACACCAAGCAACACTGAGATTTTGAAGTGAGAAAGGAGCTTAAACCAGAGCTTAAAGGAGCTTAACTCCTACTGAGAGCTGAAGGAGACTGCTGTCAGCAGCCAAACCTCAGATGCAAGTAATAGTGCTGTGGGCTACAAAGGCATTCAAAGGGAAAGGCACATCTACAAAAGAGACCAAGTTTTTGGATTTCATCCTGATGAAACAGAGCAAGGGAGTTTATTCGTGCACCCTGTCCCACGCAGGGCTCAAGACCTAGAAGCAGCACAAGTGTCTCTCCTACTTCCTTGCCTCGGGACATATATAGACCCTCCAGTGTGTGCTTGTTCCAAAGGGAAAAAAAGGCAGAAAACTCTTCACCCCAGATGGTTAAGCTCTTTTTCTGCAACTGCTCACCAAATTCAGCCGCAGTTTCAAGGCCTCGTGCATCAGCTGCTTGGCTTTGCAGTCATCTTGGTACTGATCTTCTCGCCAATTTGTAACAATCTAAGAAATACAGAAGAGAGGATAGACCTCACCAGCTGTATGCTGAAGCTTAGAGAGAGCAGCTTGTACCATTCACTGTCTGGTGACTCAGAAACGGTCAGCTCAAGCTCCCTATACCAAGACAGGCAACATCCTGAGGCCATGCTCCAGAGCCTGTCTGCTGGAGAGAAGAGCTCCTGAGGAAAGTAAGGGGAGAAGCAAGACATCTACGGGGGAGAAACAACACCCTACCTGCTGGACCTGACTGTACAGAGAGGTGAGGAGGCCTTCCCGCTGCTCATCCTGTCCTTTCAAGCATGTCAGCACCAGTGACAGAAATGGCTGCTGGCTCAGGAGGGACATGCTGTGAGAAAACAGAAGGAGCTATACTGCCAGGCTGGGGGATCAGCACAGCAAACACTGCCTGCCCTTTCCCCTGGACTCACCTCTTCTGCTTCTGGCGGTCCCGCTCTTTGCGGGATGATGACCCTAAATGTTGTCCTTTCTCCAGTTCTTCTCCAGCAGCTTTCAGCACGTGGCCCTGCACTGATGTTGGAAGCTTGGCAATCAGAGGGGCCACCAGCCACACTCCTGATCTCTCCAGGGAACTGTGGCAACACAGCAGAGGAAAGCTGTTTGCAATGCAATTTAAGATTCAGACTTGTCTACGAGGGAGCTGCACACTGGCTGCACACCTACCTGAGGATGGGTTTGGATTTGTTGCTGGCAGGTGTAGCACTTGTTGAGCTACTGATATTGTTGACTCCATTACCAGTACAGCTAGCAGAGCTGGTCTCTGCTGACTGCTGAAATACCTCAATGGTGGCCTTGGCTATATTTTCTAACAAGGAGTTCATCTCCTGCAGGTAGGGAAGAAAAAGACATTCAAGTCCTTCTGTGAGAGCACCTACTGCTTGCACGTTTCAACTCAGTGTGAACTCAGTTTGCCAACTTCCCCTGGCTGCTGCTCTTGGGGTCTCAGACTCATTGCTTCCTTCTTATGCTTGGCTTTCACAGGCTTGACTCCCTCATTGTTTACTTTCTCCCTATCCCCCCTTCTGCCAGGCCACCTCCCCACCAACTCACAAGCAACCACTTCACCCTCCCCTGTATGATTCCCTCTGAGCAGAAACTCACATTGCTTGCTGTCTGTTTAATCATGAGCTGCAGCTCCAGCGAGGACTGCCTCATGGTCCACTGGTCCAAATTCTGTAATACACACACACATGACATAATTCCTTATCTCAGTTCAGACTACACCAACCCACACCTTCAGGTCCCACCGTAATGAGTGTCAGACCCCTCAGAGGGCTGCATTTACATGAGGCAATTACTAGGACACTCAAATTCTGTCAGGAGCCTGCACCTGTAAGATGCGTTTAATCCTCTGCCGCTGAGGATTTTCTCCCTCCTCATTGTCCAGGAGCCGGTGTGGATAACAAATCAGCTGCATCAGCCTCTGGGCCTGTGTGCTGCTCAGGACAGGATCCTGCAAGTCATTGCTGTCTTCACAGAGGGACTTCAGACATCGTTCTCCTACCCACTCCTGCAAGACGAAGGCAGAGTCAGCACAGTCAAACTGATGTCTAATTCCAAACCAACGCCCCTGCCTTCAGTCTCAGAGAGATGGATGGAACACATCAAAATCATAAAAGCCTTATTAGTATGCAGTTATGCCTGATAATCATTTCTCTTCATGAACTGAACTATCCTGATTCAGCAGGCGTCAGGCACAGCACAGCAATCGGAACAGAGGAAACAAACTTTGACAAGTCAGCAGTAATGAAACACAGCAGTTGCTCTTTCTTTTGAGAAAATATTGCTGTGATTTAACAGTACACAGCCACCACCATGTCCAGGCTCCACCAGCACTGCCACTTGGGCTCAGAAGTTCAGAAAGGATCACTTAAAATTGTTTGGTCTATTTGCAGCACAACAAAGCTCTGGAGCTGTCCTAAGTTAGGTAACTCAAGGTTGTAGCTAGCACTAAACCAGAACATGCCTTGGGGAAAAGCACACCCCTTAATTCTCAAACAGTGATGGAAAACACACTGCCATACTTAGTAAAAACCAATTACTTTACTTCTCAGACTCCAGAAAGGAATATGACTGGATGCAAGTCACTTATAAAGTCACGTATTATGAGAAAGTAGACAGAAAACTATTATTGCCAGCCTCTCAATTTCACTTGATGCTCCCTAAATGTATAATAATAAAGGCAGCAGTTTCCAAACATGAGGTAGGTACTTCACTCAATTTACAGTTAACCTGCAGCATTTGTTAGTGCAGAAATTTTTCATATTTAAAATTAGGCAAATTCATTAAATTAAAATCAACAGAGGACTGCTATATAAGCACTTCTGCATCTGCAGAGCAAGCTTGATCAGAGAATTGTTCCACTGAGAAGTGAAAACAAAAGAAGAGATGAGGATCCAGCTCATTATGCACGGGTGCTGATGCTAAGCCCAGAAAGCTGGAAAGACTTTTCAGCAGTGGACAGCACTCTAAGCAGTGAAGCACAAAGACTGATAAGGTCAAAACTCTGGTTTGAAATCCTCATGAAACCACAGCCTAGATCATTATCTTCATTCCAGATGAAGTTTGCACTTTGTCAATACATGAGATTTGGTGACCTCTCCAATGCCTATTGCATTTCCCCCCTTCACTGTTGCTACATCATAATTTCTTGATAATAATCTTCTCTTTCTTGCCTAGGTAATACACATATCCTTTGGAAGACTCTTTCTATCATTTGCTCAGCTTCTTACAAGAACACAGACTCCATTTCCAATCCACTTTATTGGTATAAACAAGTAAGAAAGACATGCTGGAGGGAAGGGATGCCATCCAGAGGAACCTGGACAGGTTTGAGATGTGGGCATTGGAACAGACTGTGGATGTGAACCTGTGGATGCTCCATCCCTGGAAATGTTTAAGGCTAAGCTGGATGGGGCCCTGAGCAACCTGGTATACCGAAGGTGTCCCTGCCCATGATCTTTAAGGTCCATTCCAACCCAAACAATTCTATGAGTCTATGAAGAAACCTTTAAATTAATTATAATCTGCTCCTTTTCCCCATCCCCTCACAATGAAGTCTATTATAAAATATATACCTTAATCTGAGACTGAGAAATCACAGCCTACAATTTAAATCATTGGTAGTGCAAGTTCACTGCTCACAGTGGAGGTGCTAACATTAAACATAGCTCTTTACCAGCCCTTTACAGCTGCAGGAACCCTGCAGGAGCTCCGGCACAAT
Source organism: Picathartes gymnocephalus (assembly GCA_013390045.1). Taxonomy (NCBI): domain Eukaryota; kingdom Metazoa; phylum Chordata; class Aves; order Passeriformes; family Picathartidae; genus Picathartes; species Picathartes gymnocephalus. The sequence continues at coordinate 575,608 of WEKY01024093.1, forward strand.
TTGTTGGAGCTCTGGCACAATTTGGTGGTAACTCATGGGTGTCTACTGGAATGCTGACTTCTTCATAACAAGTGCTGCCAACAACTGGTATGAGCAATGACACCTGACACTGCTACTCCCTGCTGTGCACAAACACTTTTACTTTGAATCCTTCCTACATAGACTTTGATCAGCAAGGGAATATCTACTTCTGTAAAAGCTACAGTCAGGTGTCAGTGACATCAAGAATGTTGAATTTATACTTGAAAATAGGTAGTTACAATTCTTTTTTGGTAAGCTGGTAACATTGCTGTGCAGTAAGACAATTAATTAACAATAGCATGAGGACAACACACAGCACTAATGGCAGGTTTCAGATTGTAACACCTTATCTTTCCTGCTGAGAGAATAAACTTACGACCAAGGCTAAGGACACCCTTCAACATCCATTTTCATACAGCATGGTAATATGCCCACTCCACTCTGCAAGCTTATTGGCCAGGTTTCAGCTCCTCAAGTGTCAATTTTTCCACAAAGGAATAAATACTGGTACTGTCAGATTAGGCTAAGCAAAAGCTTTTGTTGTTGTTGTTTTAATTAACTAAACAGGGCAATGCAAAGCCCAGGGATACATTAACAGGCTAGCTGCAAGCAACACTTAGGCTGCATTCTGAAAAACACCATTTGTCATTTTAACAAACCGTCTGTCTGTCTTTCTTGTGCTGATCTTCTTTGCCTACAGCACACATCTCAGCATACCACTCCCAGCACTCCCCTCCTTGGACATGAGCCCTGTGCTGTTGCCAAAGCAAAGGGGATGCAGTCCCTGCATACTGCAACACCTGATTCTTGAGCACTGCTTGTCTCTGTGTTTTGCTAACAGTGAGCAATTCTCAGTACTGTCACATGACAGAAACACTGCGGGTTCATCACTGATCTTTCAAAGAAATACCTGCCAAACCTAACCTGAAGAAAGGCATATGGAATATATCTGTGCAGAAGGGATAAGGACAAACCTAGAGATGAGACAGACTCACCTGTTGACATATGCTCCTCAGTACATACTTGGCATAAATATCCAAGCTAGCTGTTTCTACAGTTACTACCCGACCACCAGCCTTCCTGGTGCCCAGCTCATCATCCATGAGATCATCAACACCTCCAGGGTGGGAAAAGCCAGAGCCTTTCAGTTCTGCATCTCCTAAAAGGAAAGCACAAGTGTCACGTAATCAACAACTCTAACCACAAAGCCTGACTCAAAAAACATCTTGAGATTTTGTAAATTGTCCCTGGGATCAGTGAACTCTCTGCAGCCAAGAGACTCAAAGCATGTTTACAGGTACAGACAAGCCCCATATTCACCAGAACAGATCTCCTCTGGCCTTCTGCACAGCCAACACGTACAATATAGTGTCTTTCTCCCACCTCCCTGAAAAACATGCTTATAGGTTCAGGCTAACACAGGTACACACCCAGAACAAAGACAGCCTTCAGCACTGCAAAGACTGCTCCATCCACAATACGATTCTGGGAAGCTGCCAGTAAGTGACGGTCACAGGAAGAGCGGATTCCCACAGTGGGTTTGTCTGCAAAGAGGACAAAGGGGAAAGGCAATACTTAGCAAGAGAGAAAGGCACAGACTCCAGAGCTGCCTGAATTATGTGCCAGCAAGTACCATAAAATCCAACTCAGAGAATCCCGAGGCCAGTTCCTTTCCTAACTGTAACATGGGGTCCATTTAATTAAGTTTCAAGAAGCACAGTGCCAATCACATTGTGACAACTGAACCATGAAATCCAAATGGGGTGCAGAGCCTGTGTCATGAACTCCAAGCTCCAACAGTACTCTAGACCTAAAATACAGGCTGGATTTAGAAATCTGAGCTATCAGGATACTGGTGAGAAGCCAAGAACAGAGCTTCCTGGAATGTTTCCATCATCACACAAAAAAGGAGTGCTGTAAAACAGCAGCTTCTGGCACCAAGTTAAGAGGCTATACAAAGCTTAAGACATAAAAGAAGAAGTGATCATTACTCTAATGGCGTAGTGACAGCAAGGCCACCTCTACTGGCTGGTTTCCTGCCTCCAAGAACCTTCTCCCCAATGCCTGGCTACCATGGAGTAAATGGAAGGATACTGTTCTTTGTCCTATGAAGAAAGCAGTGCATCAGGCTTTGCCTGCTTTATTCAAAGCAAGCAGGTTATGATCTTTAACCATAAGGTCTTGTATCTCTCTTCTTGGGGTGCAAGGGCCTCAGTACTTCCACAATAAAGAAAGGCTCTAGGTTCATTCACTTACTGCCGTCTTGCTGGCACGGGTTCAGCTGTGGAGTCTTAAACAGATGGAGTAAAATCCGGCAGGTCAGACGTGCTCCTGGTTCTGAGTCCTGTTCACTGCAGGCTATGTAAAGAAAACAGACAACTGAGATTTCTTAAGCACCAGGACAGTTGACTCTCAATCCAAAAGCTATTCAAAGTGCACTGCCCTGGAGCAGCCAGCAGAGAAGCTGCAGCAGCCTTATTGTATTTACAAATATGAAGCATGTGCAGCAATTAACATGCAAGAGAGCAAATCCATCAGTATTATCCCTAGTGACATGCACTGCATTCTGCTTGCTCCATCTTTCCAACTTCACCGTGTCAAGAGTCTGGATGCTGCAATCCCCAGAGCAGAGACAGGAAGGCTGGTGGCAGAGTAAGGCAGTGGCACAGGTGCTCTAAGCCCAGCTGGCTTCCCTAGCCAAAATGCTAAGCTGAACGTTATTATCAGTGGGAGGCATACTGCTGGAGTTCAGGGGTGAGTACAATGGTCACACAGTGAGGCTGATAATACCTCCCCATGCTTATTTCAGCTTGCACACAAACTCGAGAGAGCAGGGCAGTGAAAAACCTTAGCACAACCAGTTTTTGGTAGAAATCAAAAGGCCTGAACTTGTCTAAAGCATACATTTAGTTATTAAGTATAAAAGAAGTACTGGAGGCACGTTTCACTACTATAGAGTTCACCAAGTATCCATTAAGCACAGGCCTTTGGGCCAGAACTGAGAGTCAGGCAGGTTTGTGCAGGGATGCACTTACCAGCATTGAGGAGTGAGGGGATAGCAGCACAGCGAATCAGGTCCTCCAGCAGCAAGCACTGCCGGGCAATGAGAATTGCAACAAAGGTGGCCAAGGAATCATGGAAAGATAAGTCACTGACCTGAAAGAGAGGAGATCAGCCAGTGATCCAAACAGCCTCTACCTCATTCCCTGTGTCAGCAATTCCTAGGAGTTGGGGGGCAGAAGGGCCCATAACCCCTGGTCAATGTCCATGGCCTGCCCAGGCTGCAACAAACACCAACGGCAGCCCCTGGTATTCAAAGCCTTTTCCCTGCCCTCAGAAGACAAAGGCTCCATCCCTTGTTCACTTTTGCCTTCTCCCAAGGGATCCCTCCACTCCTGCTTCAATTCCTTTTCCCCTTTTGAATGTTTGCACTTGCATCAACATTGCAGAGGAGATCATTGAAGCCACAGGTCCCATTATTGGAGGAACAGCACAAAGCTTTGAGCACACCCAGCCACTCGGCACTTAGAGACTTGCAGTAGCCAGTTAGCTCAGCACACAGGATAGCAATGTCGTTCACCCTGTTAAATAAATAATGAAAAAAGCAGAGGGTCAGCTTTGCTACTCATGCATGCCCATCAGGTCAGCGATTTTCTAAGGGACCCCAGCCTTGGCTCCTCCTTCTTCACACCCCAAGACAGCCAAGATACGGCTACTGGCTTCCTCAACCTCACCTAAAGAATTTCTTTTCTCAGTAGAACCATGAAAGCTCTGCATCTCACCTGTCTGGATCGTGGTGTCCCACACACACGTGCATTAGTGCATTACAGACAAAACTGTAGCGGTTGGCTGGGTTTTCATTGAGGCTCTTGCCCAGGTTGGTGTATGTAAAGTTATGTGCAGATGGATTTTCAATAGTGTCAATCATGAACTCTGGTTCCCATAGCATGTTGGAGTCAGATGGCTCAACATTGCAATAGATTGTGTTCTTCACCTTGGAGCAGAAGTCACTAAACAGGATAGAAAAGAGATCAGGAACACAAAAAACTAAGTGGCCACTGAACTCTGGTGAGCAAAGACAAACCCTCTCTGGGCAAGAACATGCTGAAACTCAAGATCACCGTGTACCAATAAAGACATTTGTTATTTTCTATTCATTGCTTTCTGTGTTTGCATTCTAAGACATGTTGAACATCCAGTTTGTTTTCCACATCAACCAGAACTTTACAAAATTTCTATCAGTACTCCTCTTCTGTGGGGAGGAGATTCAGTTTCCCCATAAGTCATTCGAAACCTCTGGTAACCACTCACCCTCCTTTGGGCCTAAATCCACTACATGCTTTTTGGAGTTTGCTGTCCCAAACCACAAGGCACAGTTGTACCATGACATAAACAGGGGCCTAATGATGCTCTTTGTTCTGTTTGCCATTCCTTTCCAAAAAATGTTTAACATTTAATTTGCTTTCTGACTGCTACTGTACCCTATAATGACATTTTCAATTATGTACCTGTTACAGCTCAAAGCTCTTTTATTCAACCAGTAGAATATCTCCACCACCACACAGAATTTAGAAAGGAACAAAGATAATCCTATGTGCATTATTCTATGTTTAACAACACTGAATTTCATCTGCCAATTTATCACCTGGTCACCATCAATGCACCCTACTTCAACAACCTGCAGCCAACTTCTATTACATGCTAATGAACAGTTATATGAAGTTTTGATATCACCACTCACACTTCTGAGGCATAAAACAGCACAAGCATTAGCAGAGTCCTTCAAAAATCCTCAGTCACTCCTTGTTTCCATCTTATTGTTTGCCTACTAGAGGATATTCCCTTTTATCTGTGGCCATTTACTTTAAAGTTTTGCTGAACAGCTCTTGGGAATTCAGTTAGACTAGTATGAGATTTCTCATTTCTGTATGTACGACAACTCCTTCCAAGAAGGCCAATACGATGAACTATGACAACAGCAATCCCTCCTGCTCTCAATTCAGTCCAGAGAGAGACTTCTAATGCTCTCTGTAGCCAGGAGTTTGGCCAGGTGATATCAAGGCAAAAGCCATTCTCACAGCTCCTCACTGTGGGGTAACACCAAGGGTCAGATGTCCCCACAACACACCTGCACTGGAAATACTAATAGGGAGCAGGGACTGAGAGAGAAGACAAAGTGAAGTACTGTACTGGGAAACAGGGCTCTCAGGAGAATTACCCCTTCACAGGATCAGGTAAGCAAAAAGCCTAGGAGATCTGTGGATCGCATCTCTAGCTACAGGAGCTACTGGAGGGACAGTTCCCAAATTAAGAACTGCAAAGGACAGAGGGCCACAGCATAAAGTCAGCCCATGGCACAGAACCAGGGGGCAACATCAGCAGAGCAGAACCCCAACAGGAGCAGAAAAGGGAGGGCAAAGTAGCACAGGAACAAACCCAGAACCAGGCAGAGAAGGTTCAGAAACAGCTCAAGGAGTATTAGACAGCAGAGAACCACCTTTAAGATGAACTGCTCCTCATTTTAGCAGGAACGAAACTCTCTACATCTATCCTCCAGGAGTGGGGTAGGTACAGACCTGTGGAGGTGCAGAGGACTACTGAGGTAATTTACCAAAAGGTAATGATTTAGGAATCAAGATGATCTTCTAAATCATCGAGAGGATCTCAAAGTCAATTCCATCAAACAAGATCAAAAGCAAAGTTTAAGTCAAGGCGCTATAGTGGGCAGTACCCACTCCATCTCAGCTGCATCAGACTCACCTAAAGAGCTCCCCAAATTTACTTTTGAGGTGACTGCAGGAGGTATACAGGTCATAGAGATAGGCCAGGATACAGCGCTCTGCTGAGGAGCCATCCGAGCGGTTCATGCCATGTTTCACCACCCCACACAGACTGCAGAGAGACAAAAACAAGTGAGCTGAACCCTCAGGCACCAAGTAGCTGCCTTTAGGAAGGACAGAGATCTCCCTGCCCCTTATGAAACCCCAGAATATAAACTACTTCCTTACACACAGCAAAGGGGAGATGCCCTTACCCTTCGAAGACCTGAGCCATCTGGTCCTGGTTCAGGATAAGGCAGGAGTGGTAGTGCCGCAGCACAGCCACGATGCACAGGCACAAGCTGGTGGTATAGCTGCCAACAAGGTCGGAGGATTTCAACAGCAGTTCTGCCTCCACCACGCTCAGTTCATTCAGCAACTGCACCCAATGACAGAAAAACCCTTCAACAGCCACAGGGGTAAGGTATGGTCAGAAAGGGAGGAGGCACACCAAACCCAGAGCCTATAGGAGCTGCCAGGAAAGGCAGTGCCAGGCACTTGCTGCTTGGGGATGTACCCCAGAACAGATGGCAAAATGTCTCAGGCAGTACAAGGGGCTGTCAGGGCTTGGGTATCAGAGGGTGACTGGGATATGGCCACAGGCAGTAACAAGCACCTTCTTTGGTAGTTCTATCCTGCATAAATCTCACTTTGATATCCTTTCCAAGCTCACAGCCACAGTTCGATCAGCTAGGCTTCAAGAGACACCTGGTGCTGCAGAAACAGCAACAGGATTTTAGCAAGATCCAGAAGGCAGCTTGAGCTGCCATGTGCCAAGGATCTTTTCAGGGGAGCAAGGTAGGCAAGGTGCCAGGGACAGACAATCCCCTTCTCACTCAGAATAAGGCCCTGCTGCAACCAGGGACAGAGATGCAATGCAAGTCCTTTGGAAACAAGCCCAAAGCCTTTGGAAGAATAATCCTCAGAACAGAACATGCAAGACTATCTGCCACGGACAACCTATTCCTAACAGCTGCAGCCCAGAACTATCACAACAACCATATAATCTGACCACCTCCATGACACAGGTCAGAGGGTGACCAATAATGACCAGAGCAGGCCAACTATCACAGCACAAATCTGCTGCCTCTCAGGTGGACGAATCCCTCCCCAGGGAGCACCTGAGCACACTGCCCTTACCTGGATGGCAAAGTCGATAAGACCACTGATATTGAGGGAATACTCCATCAAGTCAAATATGAACTGCACGTGCTGTACTAGAGGCAGGTGGTATGACATTCCCAAAGCAAAGCTGGTGATCTGTTCCAAGACATTACGAGATACCTGCAAGGGCAAGACAACAGACAGTCTATCTCCCCTTCCAGAAGGTCCTCAGCAGGCTCATCTCCTTTTTTCCCTCCAGGAAGCTGCTCTCAGTAACACAAAGAGACACAGCCAGGGCCCAAGAAGGACAGCAATCTCAGAATTTTCATACCTGAGATGTGACTTGGTGCTGATCAAAGTGAGAAAGGTGCTGGAACTTTGCAAAGATATCTTCAGCTGTTGGGAATGCTTCTGGCTTGCTTTTTTTCCTCTTCTGGCCTTCCTCCCCACCTACCAAAGTTGGAAAGATCAGAAAACAGTATTAGTCTGTTTTCATCACCAGAGGATTAAACATCAGCCATTACCTTCTGATAGTTCCCCAGCAAGATCACCCCCTGTCATGAAGCACACACAAAAGGCCGGAGTCCTAGACCTTAAGTTGATAAGGACTACCTTTTATTGAAAAAACCCCATCAAGGAATCCCTAACCTAAGAATGACAGTAGGGTTAACATCTAGTTTATCCCAAATAAAAGCTCTCCTTGGAGAAGCCTTCTGTCTTGATTTGGAGATATACCTATTCCCTCATGAGAACAGGCATTCTGGACTGGAGATACTCAGCCACAAAAGTTTCTTTGTCAAAGCACTCCACCTTTTAAAGCATCATCTTTTTATCATATTTTAAGTTGCCTTTCAGGCATCAGACTAAGAAAGAAAAATTGTAGCCAGATTTTCAGCTTTTGGACATCAGAGGCTCCCTGTTGATTTTGACCCAGCTATCCAAACTTCCTATCCAATGCATTTAGCACGTGCCTGAAGTGTAACGGCATGATACATTTAGCAAAATCTTTGCCAAATATGCCACGGCAAAGTATTTTCTGCTTCTTGTGCGAGGATCTAAATGTAAGAATAAATAAAATATGAAAAGCCACAGTTTTGGCCAGGGTCTCACTCCGAACCTTGTATGACTCAATTCTCTTCTGAAGACAAGTTAATTAAACAGACACTGCCAGCAGGAAACCAACTGTCTTACTTGCTGATTTGTCAGAAAACAGAGCACCATTCCAGACTCATTCACTAGTACCTCTTACCAGACACTGTAGATTGTGTAAAATCCTTTCACTGTGAGACTCCAGACAAGGGCATCAGCCAACTGGAAAGATGCTTTTACTTCAGAAAGGAGTGCCTCAAGCTCTACTAACCTGTCTCTGCAGTGCTCTTTCTGTTTAAGACTTTTAGAATGTCTTTGGTTATTTTCTTGATCGTATGCCGAGCATCGTCCCGTTGTTTTCCAACCCCAAAAAGAACTACCAGCCTTTGGTTACACTCATGACTGCATGACTCCTCCTGGGAAACCAAAAGAGACAACTGCATTAGCAACTACAAAGTTGAATCCTATAATCTTGTTTCACATCTGGATCTCTGAAAGAAAAAGAAAAGCTTCATCTCAGAAACTTCTCTGGGAGTAAGCAAGGAGCCATCGAGAAAAGCAGGAGTGCTCCTCACCCACCCACAGCAGCCTCATGACCAGTGCACAAGGCAGCAACAGGGGAGCAGTCAGGAATGGGTCTCGTACCTGAGGAATAGGGAAGTGTGTTGCATACTGGATGTGCCGAGGCTGGTCATACAGGGATGCTAGCATTCCTTCCACACACTTATCCTTCAGCAGAGTCTTTGCTTCCTTTTCAGGATCTGGCTTTTCAGGGGAAGGGCTGGCTTTAGATTCACAATGCATTGGTGGAGAAAACATCTGGGGAGACATAAGAACAAGAAAATGTAGTTTTTCTGCAACAGTAAAGATTGCTAAAGGAATGTACATCTGCTCAGGCCTAAAAAGGAGCAGGAAAAGGACGCGTTGGAAATACAGCCAGTTCTTAAGGCAATAACCAAGGTAAAGTGCTAAGAGACTATTTCTATTTTTGCTTCTGGTCCATGTTGTATATTAAGTTAAACACAACAGGAAATAACACAATAGGAGTAATAAACTCATGGCTTAGAATTTCGGAAACAACCCCTTCCACAGAAGAAGTGAGGATCCTTGGAAAGCATAGAGCTTTACATCACACTTGCCTGACACGTACCTTGAAAAGTCAGAAATGGCTGGATAGATGTAGGTACTCAGGAATTTTTCAAGCACCACAAGGTAATGTTACTACTAAGTGCTTCAAAGTGTTCTGCTACCATGAGCTATGCTCACAGATATGAAGAACTGTAAACCTGAAGAAGTACTGAAGGCCACACAGTAGCATAAAAGCAGACCAGTGTTTCCTCCCAGGATCAAGAAAACCTCTGCAACTGGTCACTCCCAATCTGGTGCCATCATGGTCATTCGTTTCCCATCCACTTCCAAGCAGTCCACTTCCTACCCTGCCCAGACACTGGGCTGGCAGGAGCCAGAGCATAAGAGGTCTCAGGAATGACTAGGACTCACTCTGCTCTGATGAACGCCAACCTACATAAATAGGTTATATGGACCTTTTACAGTGTCAACTGCCTCACAACCCAGTCACTTCCAGCAGATACAAAAAAGCAAGGCACATGCTGTTCCTGGGCTCACTACAACACACTGACCCTACTTACTCAGTAACAGGCAGGAAATGCTGGAACGTACCGAGAAGTCTGTCTTTTCCATGTCATCAAAGAGCATGCTGGGGTTGTGGTCAATGTCCATGGGCTCTGAAAGACCTGTGTCCTGGGAACAGACAGAGCAGCTTCACATCTCAGTGATGCATCAGGGAACAAGACAATATTTGTTGAATACAGCATTAATGTTCATGTCGGACAGTGACAGCAATATGCCACCACACCTATGGTGCCCGGTAAGTTGGAGCCTGATACACCTCAAACATCACGGACACGCCTCACACAGCACCTCATGATATGCTGCTCTGTTTCAAGCCATGCAAGATTTTCCTATCTACCCTTCTGTAATCTGCAGGTCCTTTCCAGTCACTTAGAACGTAACCTTAAATTGAAATGCTAAGGAAATAGGTTGGGGGAAGGAAGAGCCGGAGTCAGTGTAATAGCAAGGAGGTAATAGCAAGGAGGCTGCAAAGCTGGTAAAAACAGGCAAGCACACCACAGAGATATACAGGAGGGCCAAGGTGCTCGTGCTCTCACCTCCAGCTTGATGCCACTGCTTCCCTCTGTCTCCTTTCTGTCATGTTCCTCAGCAGGGTCATCAAAAGGTGAGGGAGGGCGAGGCCCATGAGAATCCATGGCAAGATCACCCCGGGAGATGAGCGTGCACATGTAGATGTTGTGGGAGAAGACATCATGCCGGATTAGCTCACAGAACAGCAGCACCAGATTAAAGAACTCTACCTTCTCATTTTCCTTCCCAGGATCAGCTGAAAGGACAACACAGACAGGGATATGAGAGTAGTTCTGCACCACTATAAGCAATACCAGTCACCTAACACAGGGCAAGGGAAAGCATTTCCTGAGATGTCAACACAGTAACTGATACACAGTTCTGAGATTACAGCAGGGACTAAAAGCAGAGAGTCCAGTTTCAAAAATTAGCAATTAAGTAAATCAATAGCTCTCCAGTGACACAGCCCAGAAGCACTGGACTTCAGCCTGGAAGTCCTACTCCTGGGTGTACAGACAGCTGCCTGCATCATTCAGACCTGTTATCCTATCCCCCTTAAGCTGTCTGCAGAACTTCCACTGAGAGCCAGAGCTCTGCCACCAGTTAAAAACCTCCCTCTAGTTCTCAGCCTGAAGTAACTTCTGATTAAGCTGAACTCATTTATCCTTGGTCAATGCTCTGTTAACAGAAGTGCCTCTGCATCATCTTTCTGTCATCTGGCCCTGCATGCTGCTTTTCTTCCCTCTGCAAGGTAAGTTCTCAATTGAAAGGAAGCCAGATAATTTAGATACACCCAATACCTACACACAAGAGAACTGCACACAAACTGAAAGTTTGTAAGAGAGGGAAAGCTAGAAACTGAGAGACCACAAGTTCTTATTTACATACTTAGCATAGGAGCTTGAGTGTCAAGGAACTGCATAAGGACATCCTGAAAGACAGGAGCACTGGCTGCTGAGAGAGAGCCTGAGGAGATGGAGCCCTTCTCATCCACAACTTCAGAATCCCCACATCTCTGCAGAAACAGAAAAAGTACCAACTGCTGACACAGAGGACAAACTTCCTATCCATATATCTCAAAAGAAGAAGTCTTCAAGATAATTCCTCTATCTTGCTCTTACAAGCAACCCACCACGCAGGTTTCTGTAAGCTACTTCAGTCTCCAAGTATGTCAGTGCTTCCGCAGAGGAATCGGCTGTCCTTAAATGTATCCAAGAAATTGGATATGCACCATCCCACAGGATCATTTATGACCTACATTGGGTCAGATGGAGCAAATGCCATAATTAGCAGCATCAGTGACAAGAGGCACTGTGCTGATCAGCCTTTGCCTGTTGGTGTAATTGGAGTTAGGTAACCTCTGCTCTCCTTTACTGCTCCCAGCCTTCCAGGAATGAGGACCTACCTCAGCCTCGATCTCTGCTTGACGCTTCTCCAGGAGTTTGGCCACAACCATGGCCCTGTGGCGCCCAGAGCGTTTGTAGCTGACAGCCCACTCGCACAGCAAGGCCACCACTGCATCATCATCTGGGGAGATCTGGGGGAATATAAGCACTGCAGTGAGAACCTGAGCCAAGCAGAAGAAGGGAGCAGGTATGACAGCAGGTCTACTCCCCACAGAACAGAGCCTGAAGACTGCTATGTTCCCCTCCTCCTAACAGGGAGGACAGATGTCAAGCTAGAGCCCTCCTTCTGACTCCATTTTGCAACACAAGGTCCACAGCCCATGACAAATCTCTAGACTGACGGCTTCAGAAAAATATCTCTCTTCCAGCAGCCCATCTATAGAGTGCTAATCACAGCACTGAGTAAAACACAACTTCTCAACACCCACATACAAAGTACATGAACAGTCAGTCCTGCAGCTCACTTCCAGGAACGAATGCATTAGTGGATGTACTATAGTCCTACACATCATAAATACATCACCTCCCAGGCTAAGGGAAAACTGAACTATGAGCTCCCAGCAGCCAGCCCAAAATGTGACCAGGCTACTACTGACATATCAAGTCCCTAGCACCAATCTGGTATGCAGACTGACATCTTTCATCAGTGAATTGTCTCAAGCTTACATGTATTTGTTGGACTTTCTGGAGCACAGAATCCTCCCTTCTCATTTTAGTACCTCCCTAACAAGGCTGCATGAAATTTTTTTCAATGGAGATGATGTCTCTTGGCCAAATGCCACTACCTAGTCAGCTCTCTACAGACACAGGACAGTAGCAGTGGGATATAAACAAGAATAGAGCCACATCCAAGACCAAGGCCCAGCAGCAAAGTCCCAGAGCACCTCATGACTGTCTTTGGTTGGACCCAGCCCAAATATCCTGTTATACAAGGAATCCAAAGAGTTGCTGAAGTCAGATCTTTCAAAGCTGTGACTGTCCAGAACTTCTAAGGTATGCAAGACACGGCCAATAGTGAAACCTAGAAGAGAACAGAGAAGAGAAATGTGTATTTGGCACCTGGTACAACAGACTCCATAAAGCAACACCACATGTGTTGCTAAGGTCAGTCAAGGTCAGAAAGGCCTACACCTCATACCAAGACCAGTTCCACAAGGAAGAAAAGATGTGTTGTAGCTGTAGGTGATTTTCTTCTAAGTGGAACAGAGGGTTTGGACCCTTTATCCAAATGTCAGATGGACCCTTCTCTAAGGGAAGTCTGATGCATTCCTGGGACACAGGTTAAGGACATGAAATCATGAAATTTCCTAGCCTGGTACAGCCCTCAGACTCTTACCCTTTACTGGTCTCTCACACAGAAGGAGATGAAATCGCAAGTGTAGTCCAAAGACCATCAAAAGGGACTTCAGGACCTTGGGACCAACCATCAGCAAGGAATTCTGGAACACAGGTTATTTTCTCTTCCATCCTTCCAGTTACAGGCAATGACATTGGAAGAAGCAGATGGGCCCAGTTTATTAATACATGGCTCCATGGCTGGTGTTACCACCAAAATACTAGGTTTTTTCTGACAATGGGAGGGCCTACACAGCACGAGGCATGCTGGACTGTTCAGTGTATGAGAAACTGGTTGGACAGTCACATCCAGAGGGTAGTGGTCAAAGGCTCAGAGTCCCAACAGACATCAGTGACAAGTGGTGACACAGACAAAGATCAAGTGCACCCTCAGTAAGTCTGTAGGTGACACCAAGCTGAGTGGTTTGGTTGACACTCCTGAAGGATGGATGACATCCAGAGGGACCTGACAAGCTTAAGCAGTGGCCCATGGGAATCCCATGAGGTTCAACAAGGCCAAGTACAAGGTGCTGTCCTGGGGCAGGGTAACCCCAGTATCAACCCAGGATGGGGGATGAACAGATGGAGAGCAGCCCTGCTGAGGACTTGGGGATGCTGGGGGATGAGAGGCTGGACATGACCCAGCCATGTGCACTCACAGCCCAGAAAGCCAAGTGTGTCCTGGGCTGACCAAAAAGCAGCATGACCAGCAAGTCAAGGGAGAGGATTCTGCCCCTCTGCTCCACTCTGGTGAGACCCCACCTGCAGTGCTGCCTCCAGCGCTGGGGTCCCCAGCACAGGAAGGACATGGACCTGTTGGAGGGAGTCCAGAGGAGGCCACCAAGTTGATTAGAGGGATAAAACACCTCTCCTAGGAGGAAAGGCTGGAAGAGTTGGGATCCTTCAGCCTGAAGAAAAAGCTCTAGGGTGACCTAACTGTCACCTTTCACACTAAGCGGGGCTTACAAGAAAGCTTGAGAGAAACTTTTTACGAGGACAGGACAAAGGGGAATGGTTTTAAACTGAAAGAGGATACAGTCAGACTAGATATTAAGAAGAAATTCTTCCCTGTGAGGGTGGTGAAGCAGTGGGACAGGTTGCCCAGAGAAGTTGTGGATGCTCCATTCCTGGAAATGTTCAAGGCCAGACTGGATGTGTCCTAAGCAACCAGATCTAGGGGAAGGTGCCCCTGCCCATGCCAGGGGAATTGAGACTACTTGATTTTTAAGGTACCCTACAACACAAACCATTCTATGATTCTATGAGAAGTTTCTGCGAGCTCATGGCTTGGGCTCATTGCCCAAGGAAAGTTGTACCAGTGAGGCAAGGGTCCACCCAGCTTAATATTCTGACTCTCACTGTGGCCAACAGCAGATTTTAGGGGAAAACATCAAAGCATGGCACACAGACAAGAGTATAATTCCTTGGTACATATTTCTAGCTTCCAGTAACAGAAATTCCCCCCCTATACCTAGAGAAATGGACCTTTACAAGATTTTGCACTGGAAAGAAAAAGAGCCATGTCTTACTGCTGACAGTAAATACACACAATAGTAAATAGGAAAAAATAAAAAAGAATAGCCAGACAGGAATTTAGTCGGAGCAGCACATAAGACTGGGGGAGAGAAACTTTAACCTACAGCAAGTTACCTGCTGTGGTTTCTTGGCACTTGTCAAATGACCAGCGAACCTCCACAGCCTGGCCACGTTCCTTTATCTGCTGCTCAATTTCACGCAGCTTTGCCCGAACCTAGAAACAATGGACTTGTGTAAACATACAAAAGGATGCCTTGGAAGTTCTGTGAACAAAGAAATTGACAGCAGTTCTACTTAAGGTTAGATTTTGCCCATCTTCCAAGGACATCACAGTCTGGCTTATAGCAGAATGAAAACACTTAACTCCTTGGGAGTGAGACAGCACCCTCTAGATCTGCTTATCACACAACATAAAAAGAAAATTCTGAAAGAGCTAAGATACCGCTGTTACCCCAAACCACAAGAGCTCCCTTTACTGAAGGCTGCTCACCTGCTGTGTAAAGGCTGAATTTCCCCCTGGCATGGGCAAATTGGATGGGGCTATAGGCAGGTGGTCCAATGGAGAGCCAGTCTTTATCCTGCTATCAGTCAAGGAATAATGCCATACAAGGGCACTTGGGCAACACAAAATTATACTCTGCAACAGATAGAAAAGTCAGTATCGCTGAGCAAATTAAGGTCAAAACAATTAAGTTACATTTCTACAGAACTAATCACTACTTTAACCTATTGCCCAGGCACTCATTATCCTCTATACAGCATATTTATGATCTGGGTGGGTATTTTTTCGGTTCTAAGTTCTGAAAGACCCTTTGGATCATACAAACACACACCTCCAAGGAACAATCCAACCCTCACGGTCCAGAAGCAGAATTTACATTAGTGACTTACAACTGTCATCAAGAGTAAAGTCTGAGAAGAAATATGAGGTAACAGATCCAAATTAATTAAACCATATTGTTTGACAATAACAAGTCTGATTATTATAGTAACAATACCATGCTATATGCATTCTTATTCTCTTATGATCTTGTACACTCACATAAACACAGACAAAACTTCCCTGAACAACTCCTATGCTATTCCCTTACAGTTTCTGGCTCACAAAGTTGTTTTAGACACTCAAACCAAATAATCTGTTTATCTTGAGAATATTTCAGCAAAAGTTAATTATGTGCACTCTTAGAAATTCACCTGTTCTCACTGAGACATACTAAAGATCAGACTATCATTAACCAACGTCAACTTTTGAAGCAGGTTGTGTTCAAACTTCAAATCAGACAAACATTTGAGGTGTATATGCTCATCTATTCTCCCTATAGTAAGATCACCAAATACAAGATTTTTGTATTAAAGACATATTTGATCACATAAAAAATAGAAAAAAAACCCCTCTAAACTTCTTCAACAGAAAGCAAACAAGACTTAATAAGAATGCAAAGGGGTTATTTATAACCCTACATTGCTCTCTAACCCCTGCAGAAAGATCCTTACTTCTAGCCAACGGTACTATAGGAATTTTCTTTCTCTCTCTTTTTTTCTCTCTGAGAGCTGGCTGGCTGCTTCTTGATTCTGTCAGGGCTCTTTCATCTCAAGTTTTTCTCTTGAGCAGCAAGTTTCCAAGCTTTGTGCTCTCTTCCTCTCCAACTCCTGCTCCATCCCGCACTCTCTGGAACCTTCTCTGCTTTAAGAAGTCTTCTCTCCCCTGGAAGAAACAATCTCCATTCCTTCTGCATGGAGCCACCTGACCTAGTCACTCTCCTCTTGAAGGAGAAAAACACTATCTATCTTGAATGAATGCACACACAGAACAGAACTCGCCTCTCTCTTTCTGCCACAAGGACAGTAAGGACTGAATCCCAGTGTCACAACAGCACCTGTTCTTCAAATACCTATCAATAAGGCTTTGGCAACCTTGCCTTTTTACTGCAATGTAAGGTTTAATCAATCCCACCTATAAAGATTATGAGTTTAGAGTAGTGCCTTTTCAAAGCCTGCTGCCACTCCTAAACCATTAAATCCTTCCATAAAGTGGGAGAGGCTGTTTCTTGTGTGTGCTGTTTGGCTGTGGGGGTTTTTTTTTGTTGTTTTTGTTTGTTGTTCTGTGGAAACTTTTTTTCTGATAAGGGGATGTGTTTAAGAGCTGACAGAATTACAAAGCACTTTCATTTCTAGCATAACTACCTTTCCTGGATGACAACCTGCTATGGACATACACAATGGGAAATAAGTCTTTCTTTCTTTCTCATCCCTTCTTTTTTAAAGCTTTCCCAGCCATGCGAGGCAACTGTGAGTAGAGCAAAACACTCTATTCCAACCCATTTTTCTTATGCAAGTCAGTCAAGGGCACTGCTACAGCACTGATGTCTGACAAAAGCTCTGTAATACATCAGCAAAGATAATCATGGTTTGATATTTCTGTACTTAGGAAGCTGCTGACTCAGACTGTAATGATCTTCCTGTGATGGGACACAATGTAAATTGTGCCTGCTGACCCCAGAATCACCATCACTTAAACCTACCTGAAGGATACAGCTGAGCCCATACACCACTGGCCGGTGCTGGGGGCACAGTAGTAAGTCACTGAAAGGGCTGGGAGGAGGATTCCCTGCAGCTGGCTGAGGGGTGGGAGTTGAAGGAAGAGCATTCCCTGTCTGGGCAGACAGGATGTGTGGTGGGTGCCCTCCAGCACCATCCAGCTGCATAGCAAGCCTGCGGGTGCAGAAGTAGGCCAGACGTCTGGACAGGTAGGCAGACTGCACAAACTCTCCAGAGTACTGCAGGGAGGATGGAAGGAGAGGAAAACATCCTTGTCACAAGGAACACAAGATACAACCCTGACCTTCCCAAAGTACTACACTGTGTGACACTGCCTTGAAAAGGCAGTCCCTTTCTATAGAGAGCTCCTTAGCATCATGGATCACCCACTGGCTACTAAGCATCAGAAAAACCCTTGAAATGCTCTCTGGCAATGACTTCATGTATAAAAATGTACCCACACCCAGCCTTCCCAGAGCTTCAAAGGTTTGCTCAGAATCTGTTGCAACAGAAAGAAAGAAAGAAAGAAAGAAAAAAGCAAATTCTGTGTACTGCTGCACAACCAGTAGAACTATCACAGCTGTGACACAGCCAGGGATTACCAAATCCAGTGCAGGGAAAAAGGGTAAAGGAGAATAAAAACCAGAAGAGAGCAGGACTAAAAAGACATCCTTGCATGAGCTAAGAAGGATGCTCCCTGGTGTTCTTGGTGCAAAATAACTCGTTATCCCCTTAGGCAATAGGAAGGGAATGGCTAAAGCAGAAGTCAGCACTCTCCTAAAGCAAGCTGAGTGCCTATTTCTCACCCGCAGCAGCAAAGGAAGGAGCATTTTCAGAAATTCATCTTCTCCTGACCGTATCTTCTCAAAGCACTCAAGGACCCATGTCAGGAATTCATGCCGGTCCAGCATGCCGTCCTGCAGAGAGACAAAAGCAGAGCAAATGGATGGAAGTTGAAGTAACCTCCACTAAGGTAAGGAAGAGTAGTAGCAGCTTGCTTTCAAACTGTGGAAATAACTCTGGAAGTTTTCACAGTTCTGTGCTACCCCTGTTCTAATACTGAGCTCAAAACTACATCTAGTCCTAGTGGTTTATTCACAGAAAGAGCATTTTGCAGAAATAAATCACTTGGCATCCACTCCCCACGCCCTCCTCTGCTACGCACGCACCCGACACCCCCCACCAGTCCCTCACCTGGAACATGAACATAGCCAGTTTCTCATTGTAGTCCCACTGCTTCAAAGCCTGTTCCACCTCTTGGGGCATTGGTCCTGATGGTGAACCACAGCCTTGCCCTGGGAGCTGTCTGTAGAACTCTGCAATTTTCTGCAGCTGCTCTGACAGATACTTGGTGATGATCTGTGTCCATTCTGGAGGAAACAAGTTAGCATTGAGCACTGTGGCAAACAGGAGCAGGAAAAAAACAGGATGATGCATAGGTGGAAACCCAAAAAAATCAGAACACAGTCAGGGGATCTTTTCTAGACCACAGCAATCTGGAGCAGGCCAGGATGCAAAGGATGTTGGATCCAGTAATGCTTAATGAAATTGGAAACACAAACGGGGAGTAACATACCAAAATTCTCTGGTAAACGTACATACTCACTTGGGAAGTAGCTAACCAGTCATCACTAAAGTACAACTTTACAGTCTTTGGTAAGAAAAAAACAGGTTAGGCAGCAAAGGAGCTCAGTAGAACTTAATAGGGAGAAAGAAAACTAAGGCTCCCATTTATGGCTGCTAAGACTTATTTTTCAGTGTACTCTCTCAGGTGGGCCTGTTGTTCAGTTACACACATCAGAACCCAAGGACTTATCAGCAAGAAACAAGTTTATATGGATTTCCAGGCCACCTCTTAAAAATCAAGAGCAGGCTGAGAAGGAAACATCTCTGATGTACAAAGCCAGTGCTTCACACAGAGTGCTTACCAATGAAGGGATCAATGACATGACGCTTTTTCACCTTTGTTTCTGTGATGGCAGCATAATAGGCACAAGTCATTTTGATGAGCCATGCTGCTCTCATTACTGGAACAGTGTATTTTGCCAAATAACCAAAGACCTCTTCCTTCTTGCTAAAGATGGGCACCTGTAATGTAATGGAGAGGGAGAACTGAACCAAGCACTTAGAATAAGAACTGAAGCAGCTATACCTGCTGCAAAGGGAACAGAGAAACACAGTACCTCTAACTCAAAAAAACCTGCTGCCAAAATTCACCTGCAGTCAGAAAGCAACAGTACTAGAGCTTCATTTCAGTATAAATAGAAACAAAACAAATTGAAAGACAGGCAATGTAATTACATCACTGTAAATCCATGCCCTGAATCCTGCAAACATCTTGGAGGTTATCCTCCAGAGAGCACATAAAGAGCCATGAAAGATACAGGCTAAGGACTGAGTGAGCAACAGAGTATCTGCCATACAAAGTGAAGACAGGACTCCTCACTCCGTATACAAAACCGTGTAGTTACAGAAGTCTCGTAATATCATGAATACTCAACGGAAAACTGTGAGAAACAGAGAACTGAGTACCACAGTAGGAAGGAATTAATTAATCCAGGATTAAAAATTCAAGATACAACATAGGAGGATACCAGTGAAATCAGCAGACTGCAGGACTATAAACCAGGAAGCAATAACATATCACAGGGAAAAGTACAGCTGTGGGACTCATTTCCACACAATGCTCTGGAGAGCAAAAGTATGAGTGTTTTCACAGAGGAATGAAAAAAATTCACAAAAAACAGGGCCATTTGGCAGGTATCTTCAAGTCCCTGAACTACAGACAGTTCATTTACCTGCTATGTTTCCTACATTCTTCCCAATTACTCTCTGATGCCTCAAAGTCAGACTACTTGGCTACTGACAGTTGCTCTTTCACATCTAAGTTCATGAAAATGGATGGAGCTCATTGCAGGAAAAGAGGGGAGAATGTTGAAAGGTTCAAGCTTTCACCATGACCTCAAGAAACCAACAGCCAAAACACAAAGAAGGACTAAGTTTATAAAGAGTCAGATTCTAGGAAAATCTGATTACTTTGTTTTTCCCCCAGGAGTGACTCAGACCATTTTGCAACTGGGAGCTGTGTTTTCCCACAGTGCATACCAGATTCACAAGTACCTTTTTTGTAAGCCTCCCCTGAGAGAGAGCTATCTCCCTCGCTATCAGGCCTACACAAAATGCCAGAGTAAGATCCTTCTTTCATACTCAACAGAATTCACAGCTATAAGGGAAATATCTACCCCTAGAGTCCAGGGCATAGAAATACTGTAGCCTGGCCAAGACCAAGTGATAGCACACATACTGCTGAAAAGCAGAAACACCTCACTGCGAGAGAAGTCTGGGAAGTCATTTAGGTGATTATTTTCAGTCATTCTCACCATGACTTTTGAGAGCTTGAAAAACCATACTCAAGAGGAATGTCCTAATCTAAACAACAGACCAAAGGCAATAGTGGCAGCTCTTCCAAAAAACGACTGAACCTTCAAATAAATCAGTCGTGTCTTACAAGCCAAATGGCAAAGCTGAACACACTTCCAAATAACAGACAAGAGACCACTTCTCTAAGTGTGGATGACTACAGTCACAGCACTACAAATCCTACATCCACTCCTCAAGCTGAAAGCTTCACAAGATGTATAGACAACAAACTTCTCCAAACAGTAAAAACCTTCAGAAAACCTCCAGAAACAAGCACAGACTAAATTCTCTGCGCTCTCAGGCTGCCTCTCCTATAACATACCTTCTTAGCAAGATGAGTGAGGGGCTTAGTTCCAGCCAGATCTGTGAACCAGTTGTTTATGGCACTCTGAGAACGTGCTGTCACCAGCCAAAAGTTATCCTTCTGATTGACCTGGGGTTTCCGTCTCCCTGTGTCAGGCAGGGTGTTGCACCGCAGCTTTTCTGCAATAATACTGCTAAAATTTGAGCTGATCTGGAGGAGAAGGAAAAAAAAAAAAAAAAGGATTAATTATATTTCAGAGGTCAAATACCTGATCAGTGTGCTTAAAATCTCATTTATCATTCCTACCAGAAGTCTCACCAGTATCAACTTCTGAAACACAAAAACCTGCCAATAACTCCTTTGTTACACTTGCAGAGATGAATGCTTCTAGACAACTTATATAACAACCAAGTAGGGACTCAACCTGAGATTGACACAACCCTTTAAAAATACTTGCCAAACCAGGCAGAAGGCTTCTCAGACAAAAGTCAGCCAAGGAAAACAAATACCCTGTGCTTACTGATTGCCTTCCAACTCAGGTCATTACTAGTTGTTTTGTCAGGAAGTCAACATCTTGATTTCAGAGACTGGGAAAATGGAGTTGAAGCATATTATATAACTCCCATTTTTAAATTTACAGATGTTTCACAAAATTGTACTTTTCTTTTACCATGGCCATCATGTAACCAAACCGATAAGAAGTTTCCCTCTCCTAGTATCATAGCCTTCTGCTTGAATTGCAGAATATAAGGAATCCTAGAAACGAAGACTGCAGACACAGACCTACCCTGTAGGTACTGAGAAAGAGGTACTGAGAAAGGCACGAACCTGCTCTCCCAGAGGTGGAATACAGTTCTAAATGAATGCAGAACTTGGATTCTACAGAAACGGAGGGTCAAGTCCTAAAAACACCCATATAAAATGAAAAGATCTCCCAGCTCTCGACACAGGGAAGGAACGAGATCCAGGACTGCCCGGGATCCAGCAGCCTGCCCTGCCAAAGCTGCCCCTCGACTGTCGGGACGTCTCTCACCTTTGCCGGGTTGAAATTGACATTTTTGGCACTGCCGTGCTCGTCCCCAGAGACCGCTGGCTGGTTATTGAAGCCTTGCTTGACATTCAGCGCAGTCAGCTCATCCTGCGGGGGAAGGACGGTCAGCAGGGCTCGGCACGGCCCCTCCGCGCCCACCGCCGCAGCCTCTGTCCCCACCGCGGGGGCTGAATGAGGCGAGGCCCAGCTGCTCCCCCGACCTCCCTCAGCCCTCGCTGCCAGGCACCGCCCAGGGCAGTGCTGGGACACGGCGACCGCGGCTCCCCCGGCCCTGCCAGCGTCCTCCAACCCCGGGGGACCGCTTCGCCCAGCTCCTGACCCCCGCGCCGCTAACCCGGCGCTTCCTCAGGTCCGGCCCTGGCACGGCGGTCCTGCACCCCGAGTCCCCCCAACACGCCTGGCCCCCGCACCTCCTTCTGCTTGGGATCCTGCGGGTACACGTCGGGCGGGCCGAGGCGCGGGCGCTTGAGCGGGCGGTGTTCGTAGCTGAGGACACCGAAGGCCGCCATGGCGAGCCGGCCGGGCGGGGGCGGCCAGGCCACAACAAGGGCCGCCTGGGCCGCCCGCGCCTGCGCGCTGCGCGCTGTGCCGGGGCAGGTGGGCGCCACCGAAGCTGGGTCGAAGGAGAACGGAGAGTCCCGAGCGATGCCGGAGACGCCCGAGTGTTGCCGAACACTGCCGGAAATAGACGGAGAGACCCGAGTAGTGCTGTGACTGGACCGAGGAAAGACGAAGAGCACCGGGCGCAGACGGAGAGATCCGAGACTAGACGGAGAGACCCGAGCGTCCCCGAAGCAGTGACGAGGGAGGACAAAAAAAGCTGAGTGCCGCAAGAGACTCCCGAGCAGTGCCGGGAGGGCCCGAGCCCGCGCCGAGCGAAGCCGGAAAGTGTCGAAGAGGGACGGGGCAGCCCGAGGGGCGCGCGCGCGCCCCCCGGCGGAGGCGCCGCGCCGGTGGCGTGTCCGGACAGCGTCAGGTGACACACACTGGCCGTCCCACTCGACCCCAGCCCCGGCTGTCCCCCGGCCCCGACACTGGGACACCCCCGGGACCCCGGCCACCAACACCCCCGGTGCGGCCATCACCGCACCGGCACCAGGCCCCGCGGACACCGGCCGCACTGTCACACACACACAGCCCCGCTGTGACTCTCTCCCTGCAGCCGCCCCCTCCGACTGCTTCAGTGCCTCCCAACGATGCTCTCAGGGATCCAGGCGGGCTGGGCGTTGGGATCCCCATCCCAGCCATGCTCCTGGGGCAGCCCAGTGGCGGTGATCCCTACAGCATGGCAGCGTGAGCCATGGGAACGCGGCAGGATGAACTGGGGGCTCCAAGAGGTATGAGGCATGGGACTTGAGCAGGAAGGCTGACGCAGTCCTGGTGGGATGAGCTGTGGGGTGCCAGTGGGATGAGCCGTGGGGTCCCAGTGAGTTAGCTGTGAGATCCTAGTGGGATGAGCCATGGAGTCCCATTGGGATGAGCCGTGGGATCCCACTGGAGTGAGCCGTGGTCCCCATAAGGTGGCCCATAGGGCAGCACGTAGGGTGGGCCCCCGGCGCAGGCGGTGCCGTGGGGCAGGAAGCAGTGTGGTGCGGAAGCAGGCAGCCCTGAGCGAGGCTGTTCGCACACGTCCCTGGTCAGCACCCCCATGGCGGTTCCGGGCGCCTTCCTCGTGCCTCTCCTCCCCCTCCTCCTCTGTGGGCTGGGTCCCTACCCTGCTGCTGCCCACAGCCAGCCAGGTAAGGGGCCACATGGGAAGGCCACGGGCCCCTTTTGCGGGTGGGGCTGGGGAATGGAGCTCCCCAGTGATGGCGGGCGAGGAGGACAGGATGTGGGGCTGCGTGGGCTGGCGCGCTGTTGTGGCACACACCAGGGACCCTGCGACCCCCCAGTGCGACCCAGGACCTGCGGCACCTATATGGCCCCTTGCATTGGGGCTGCCAGGAGGGTCAGGCTGTACCAGGGAGCCCTGTTGAGGGGTATCGTTGCTCCCACGGAACTGCTGGAGCATTTCTGACCCCACCAGTCCCCTGGGTACGGGTCCTGCAGTGCTACCGCCCCATCACTGCTGGAAGATCCTACTGGTCTGTGCTGCGTGTGGGTGCTGGCCAGTGCATCCGCACCAGCTGCCCTTTCCTTCCTGGTCACCTCAGTAGTACCGTGCACAGGAAGTGGATGGGAGACAGAGACTTTTCTTCCCACCTGGGACTCTCTTCCCAGCCACTCCTTTCTGAGAAAAAATCCACTCCTTGTCTGGCTGTCAGTAAAACAACAGCTGTGTGTGGAAATGCAGCCCCTCTGTATCTCTGGACCTCCTGGGCTGGCGGGAAGGTGCCCTCCATCTCCATGTGTGGAAACAGCCTGTTTGCTCTATTGTGTTACATTACAGCCCAGGAAAGCTTGACTGGCTTTCTCCTGGCCCTTCAGTGCTGGCTGATGAGTTTGTTTGGTTCACATGGAGGGAGGCTCATAGGGATATTCAGGGATCTGCCATGTGCCATGTCTCTCCAGTGCACTCCTGGGCTCTGGCACAGCCACCCAATACTGCCATGCCCAGCAGTGTCTGTTGCTTGCAGAGGTGAAGTGTGTCCTCTTCAACGAGGAGTACATGAACTGCACGTGGGGGAGCAGAGAGATGCCCAAAGTCAACTACTCCCTCTTCTACTGGTAGGTGCCCTGCCCCATGGCCAGTCCTACAGCAGAGTGTCCAGCAGTGGGTCCCTGTGCAGGGGCTGCTGCCAGCACTGCTGGTCCTGGCAACAGGCTGCTCCTCCTCCCCAAGCCCATGATGGGGCAAGCTATGTCTCCAGGGCAAGCAGGATGGGACGTGTTGGGGAGAGGGAACCCAGCGAGGGCTGGGGCGTGTGAGGCCTTGAGGAGTCCTGGTAACCCACTGTGACACAGGTACAAGAACGTGTCTGACAAAGTGGAGTGCAAGCACTACCTGCAGGACCAGGGCGTCAGGGTCGCCTGCCACTTCAAGCAGAATGAGCTCATCCAGTTCAAGCCCTTCCATGTTTACATCAATGCCAGCGTTGGCGGCAAGCCCTCGGTGATCACCACCAAGTCCATGGAGCTGCAGGACCTGGGTACAGAGTGGTGGGGGGAACCCCCTCTCCTCTGCAGGGCTGTGGGTCCTCAGAGCTCCCCTGTGAGCTCCCAGCTGGCAGCAGGGCCGTGGGGCATGGGGCCAGCCCTCACTGGGCATCACCTGTCCCTTGCAGTGAAACCAGAGGCACCTGTCAACCTGACCATCCGCAACATGAGCAACAATCAGCTCCAGCTGACCTGGGCCACCCCGTACCCCAAAGCCAGGTGCTTGGAGCATGCTGTCAAGTACAAGAGTAACAAGGACACCAGCTGGACGGTGAGAGCCCTGGGCATGGCACGCCTGTGGCTGTGCCTGGGGGTGAAGTGTGCATCAGCCTCCAAGGTGGTCTCAGCCAGCAGCATGTGGCTCGTGTCTCTGCAGGAGCTCTTGGTGAACGGAGATGTCTTCTCCTTACCCAGCGTGGACTATGAGAAGTCCTACACCTTCTATGTGCGCAGCAAGATCAACAAATACTGTGGCAACACCCAGTTCTGGAGTGAGTGGAGCGTTCCTGTCATCTGGGGCAGCAACTCCACCAGCAAGGGTATGTTCTGAGGGCTGCAGTGGGATAGGATGGACTGCAGCATGGCAGGGCTCACCAGGTGAGGGATGGCCAGGCAAGTAGGGAATAGCCTGAGGCAGCAGCTGTAGGGGCAAGACCCATACGGGCATGTGGGGTGCAGGCAGCAGCACCCTTTGTACTTCTGGAAGCAAAACACACCCCACCTGCTGACTTTTGCCAGAGTCTTCTTAGCACTGGAGGGCATGGCTGGGCCAGGACAGGGTCACCAGCTAGTTATGGTGATAGGATGGCAGGGCTTGGGGACAGGCCCCTTCTCTGTCCTCTGTTCCCAGCTGAGCTCTGCCATGAGCAATGCTATGGCCACCCACTGCCATGCTGGTGTGCTGTCTGGGGGTCAGTGTCACTGCCGCTCTTTCCAGGCACGGTGGAGGAACAGCTAAACTGGTTTGGGATTCGCACGGTCTTGGTCCCCATTGCCTCCTGCCTGCTCCTGCTGGTCCTGGTCATCCTGCTGATACGCATGGAAAGGTGAGTGTGGGCAGCTGACTGGGGGCAGCAGCACTGCGGCTCTTCCCCTCTAACACACCTCTCCTGCACAGGGTATGGGTCATCCTGATGCCCCGAATTCCCAACCCCAGCAAGAATTTTGATGAGCTGTTCATCACCCACAACGGCAACTTCCAGGTAAGGCGGTGCAGGCAGCCCTGTCCTGGGCTCACCCTTGCTGTGTGGGGTTGGGACTGGGTTCGCTGGCGGCTCTTCTCACCCTGCTCTGCTCCCTGGAGGAATGGGCTGGAGTCCCCAAAGATGTCGTGGAGAGCTTCAAGCCCAACTACAGCGAGAACATCTGCTATGTGACTGAGCTGCCACCCAAGGACAGCCACGAGCCCCTCTGGGACAGCAGCAACCATGCACCACCTCCAGTGCCTGGGCCCCCAGCTGCCCCCGGCGAGCACAGCCCATACCAGAGAGTGGGGAGAGAGTGACACACTCCTGCAGCCCTGCACCCATCATGCCCCACAGCTTTGCTGCCCAAAGCTTACCGCTCCGCAGGCCCTGCTTCCCACTCCTGCCATGCCTCTGCCAAATACCCTGGATTCCTCGTCCTGCTTCCTGCCAAGTCCCCCTCCCTGCTCCCAGGTGCCCACAAGCACACCCAGGGACATGTCCCAGTGAGTGGGCAGCTGCAGCTGAGCAGGCAGGGGCCACTGCCCAACTGATGGGGACACGTAGGATGAGGAGTCCCAGGGGGGACAAGTGTGGAAAAATAATGGAAGATAGGCAAGGAAGATTGTAAACATGGTCAAGTGCCTTGCAGCTGACATAGAAAGCACATATACCATACTCACCATTGTTTAGCCTTGTGTGTTCAGTAAGTAGAATTTCTGTGTTTAGGTAACACAGGCCTGTGATAGACTTAGTGGCACCTTATTTAACATGCTTGAGATTCCTGCCCTGCTGTGGGAAAGATCAAATCACAGTGGTAAGCCAAGACTCCCCAAATCCTTGATAAAGAGGCAAAACCAGCAGGTTTAGTGATCCTCTGGGGTGCACCAAGATCCACAGTGCCTGCATCTCTGCTTGTGTGCCTCTGCCTGGGTGCTGCTTGGGGCATCCTCCAGTTGGTGAGGTAATGAAAATAAATTTCCTCTTTGCCTTTCATCCGTGGTTTTGTGGTTGTTCCTGTGTCCTGCCTGTGCTGGCTCAGACAGCAAGCCACTGTGTCATCCTGGCAGTTCCCTCAAGGCCTCGCTGCTCCTTTGCCTGTGTCCCCAGATTCCAGTGGCAATAAAGCTCTGCCCACCAGGGGTTTGCCCAGGGTCATCCTGTGGAGTCTGGGGAAAGCACCAGTGGAGCCCCAACTCCTCAACACCTCTGACCTCTCACACATGGTGAGGCAGGGGCCAGTCCTACCATCCCAGCCCTGCTGTCCAGACTCATAGGGGCAGTATGTTCCTCAATCAACATCAAGCACATGGATGAGTTCCCTCCTGGCTGTGTCACAGGGCTCCCTGTGCACTGAGGTGATGTGCTATGACCTCATTGGGCAGTGGGCTCTGCTCTGGGCTCTCCAACCACTTCCAGGGCCACCTGCAGCCCCCAGCCACTGCCACTGTCCCTGCAGATGAGCAGACCTTTCTGGCCACCACTGACTGCAGTGCTCAGCAGCTGCTCTTACAGAATCCCAGATTCAGTTATGTTGGAGAAGACGTTGGAGATCATCGAGTCCAACCTCTGTCCGAACACCACCATGTCAACCAGACCACGGCCCTGAGTGCCACCTCCAGTCTTTCCTTCAACACCTGCAGGGACAGTGACTCCACCATCTGCCTGGGCAGTCTAATCCAATGTCTAATCACCTTTTCGGGGAAGAAGTTCCTCATATATCCAACCTCAACCTCTTCTGGCAGAGGGACATAAGATTACAAACCCCATCCTATCACTGCTTACTTGGAAGAAGAGTGGGACCCTCAGCTGGGCCCTGGCACAGCCGGTCCCTGGCACAGCTGGGGCCGGGATGGGGGTCCCTGGCACAGCCGTACCCTGGCACAGGGTATCAGCCATCCCGGCCCTGTTCCCCTCCGCGCCCCGCTGTGCGCAGGAGAGGCGGCAGCGCCCCCCAGCGGCGGGGGCGCCCCGGCCCCGCCCATCCCGGCCGGGGGCGGGGCCTGCGCGCCCGGCACCGGTAACTTTCCAGCCCTGCCCACGTGGTGCGGCGGCGGCC
>WEKY01024093.1:604005-641937 GCA_013390045.1 Picathartes gymnocephalus
CTGCCGGGGCAGGTAGGACCCGCCCCGCTGCCACCACGGGAGCCCGTACAGGAGCACCGGGCTTCGCCCTGCTCGCCGCCACAGGGCCGGCACGGCTGTGGCACCAGCAGGCCGGGGCATTCCCGCTGCCCGCTGGCGGTGCACGGGGCTGGCAAGGCTGCGCTCTCACGATGCCGCACCCGGCGGCTTGGTCTTGATCCTGGTCCTGGTCCCGGTGCTCGTGCCGGTCCCGGTACGGCGGCGCCGTCTCCGTCCTCTTTGTGCGGGATGCGGGAGGCGCCGTGGCTCCATCACTGCCAATCAAACTTGTTTTTCTCTCTCCGCCTGCACTGCCCGCGCTGCTCACCGGGGGCGCTGCCGCCGCCGCCGCCTGCACAATGGGTCCCAGGTACCGGCCCCGGGTACCGGCCGCCGGCACCACCGTAGGGGCCCCTGCCGTGGGCACTCGTACTTCCCCCGTCCTCTCGAATAGCCGGGCAGAGGGGCCGAGCGGGAGGTGCCGCCGCGGCACCGTCTCCAGGGAACGTTACTGGAGGAGCCACCGGTACCGACGAAGCCGCGGTCTCGCCGGGCGAAAGAATGAGCCCCAGGCGGGCGAGGAGCGCGGCGGGGTTCGCCGACCCCTCTCCTGCACATCCCGACGCTGTCCGGACTCCTTCAATCTCCTGCACTATTTATGCGCTCACGGCTGCCGGCCGGGAGCGCGGGAGCACCTTTCTCCTGGCGGCACCGCCGGGCGGGGAGGGGGCGAGGTTAGTGGTGGGTACGCAGTCGACGTGCCTGTTAGAGTCCAGGGGGCTCGGACATACGACAACTGCCCTGGGGAGGGAGGCGATGCTCCCACAGCCCGGGAGTGCGAGTGGATGCAGGTGAGGGGGAGGAGGGCTGTGGCTAAGGAGGATGAGGAGGGTGACACTGGGGCCAGCGCGAGAGGCTGGGGAGGCAGAACTGAGGGAATGTGGCAGGTGGTGCCGGTAGGAGACACCCTGGGCTGAGCTGGTGCCTTTGGGAATGGGCAGGATAGCCTGCCCAGGGGCTGAGAGCCAAGGAGGTGGCTGTTCTGCACCTTCCTCCTCTCCTTCCAAGACATACCTGCCTGGTTGCTTGCTCTATCATTACCTGGACAAGCAGAGTGGGAAGAGCTGGCAGCACCAAAGGCTGAGCCACGGGCTGGTTGCACAGCTCCTTACTGGGGACCACCTTTCCCTGGAGGGAGTGGAAGGGCCCCGGCTCCTCTACCTCAGCCCACCAGGAGGAGAATACCAGTGGCAGTAGCCCCTTGGGTGTCCTCATGGCATCTCATTTCCCCAGGCAGAGGGACTTTGTAGGGGGCTTTTGCAGGTCACTTCTGGCTTTCATCTTCTGTCAAACAGAGAAGCTGGTGCTTTTCATCTCTTTCAATTTTAATTTTGAGTTCTGGGTTTTTGTGGGCCCCTTTTACCAAAGGAAGTGAAGAGGACACTCCAAATGTCATCGAGTAAATCTCTTGGCACCTGAGTGATGGTGTTTCCACCAGAAGTGCAGGATGATGGAAAACAGCCTGAGCTGCTTCCTGCACTGCCTGTGTGGGTGCAACTGTGCTGTCACCCAGCTCATCCCTGCTCTTTCTGCCCCTCACCCCGGGGTGCGCTGCCACACACCCTGTGGCTTTGGTGGTTTGCAGAAGTGCTCTTGGTTTTCTCCTAGGCCACCAGTGTTGCCATGTTCCAGTCATCAGCCGTTGGGTGACTGCACTGGAGAGACAGGTGGACAGTGGTGTCAGCAGGGCCAGAACTTCCCAGGAGAGATTTAATTTCAAGCCTGGGAGAAGAGATGCATCCTTTGCATCCAAGGGTGCTGCCTGGGCTCCCACACGCGAGCAGGAGCTGTGACTTTCTGTGTGACAAGGGTTAGCACCTGCTGTACCCGTACCTCGGGGTGGGCAGGCTGCAGGTGCAGACCCTGCTGTCGGGTGGGAGTTGTGGCAACATGGTCGTTGGAGCACAGCAGCTGCCTGGGCACCTTTCCAACATCCCTGCCCTCTGTTCCCACCACCTTCTCAGGAGGGGCTGGAGCTGTGCTGGACTGGGGCCCTGGTGCAAGGCTGGGGTGGGCATTGCTGGGAATGTCTGGGCCCCCCTTGCTGAGTTGTCCAACTGTGTTTTCTCCGGTGGGCACATCCAGTAACATCTGTGCCCTGTGCTGCAGGACCCACTCCCATGCTGTCTGCTTGGGCAACGTGGGGAGCTGTTCTGTGTGCTCCTGATCACATGGAACGTACCAGGACAGGGTTCGCCTCTTGGCTTGCCAGGGCAGGAGCCTGGGAGCCCCTCCGCTGTCTCCACAGCTCTCTCCCATCTTGGTCCTGGGCAGGACAGTTCTGTGCTGGCAATAAGGCAGATGGGCTGCTCCATTCTGGAATGTATTTTCTGTCATGTTTCTGTCACGTTTCTCCTGGTCTGGCCTTGCACCACAACAAGAAACATCATTCCTAGTTTGCCCTTTGCTCCCACTCACCACGCAGTGCCTTCTCCCAGACAGAGACCAACCTGTGTGTCTTGATACCTGTCCTCCTGCGACCTGTGGCACTGAGCAGTGCTCTGCCTAATAGCCATGAGTATCCCTCTGGCAGCACCAAGCCAGGAGAGGGGATCTCTGCCCCTTGCAGAGCCTGGACTTGGCTGGGGCGTGCTGCTGCAGCGGGGGCTGCTCTGGGGAGAGCTAAGCAGAGTGTGTTTCCTGCAGGTAGTGAAGATGTCCAGCAGTGACCCCGAGTGCCCCCAGTTCCTCTTTGTGAAGGTGCTGGCAAGCCGGGGACGGCTGGAGGCGGTGACCCAGCAGATGGGCTACCACCCACAGTACCTCGACAGCTTCCTGAAGACACAGCACTACCTGATGCACATGGACGGCCCACTGCCCTTTGACTGCCGGCACTACATCGCCATCATGGTGAGCCCTGCTGGGAGCTGCCAGAGGGGATGGGGTCTCTGCTCAGCCCTGTGAGGCTCTCCTCAACCTTCAGCAGACAGCCTATGTCCCGGGCTTCTCATCAGGGGCCAAAATTACGATGTCCTGGAGGCTGAGCGAGAGGTGGGCATGGGATCCCTGTCCTGCTGGGGCAGTGCATGGGTGCTGATGTGCTGCTCTTGCAGGCAGCTGCCCGGCACCAGTGCCGGTACCTGGTGAACCTGCACGTGCTGCAGTTCCTGCGGGCAGGGGGTGACCCTCAGTGGCTGCGTGGCCTCGAATTCATCCCCCCCAAACTCCGCAACCTCAATGAGATCAACAAGATCCTGGCACACCGGCCATGGCTCATCACCAAGGAGCACATTGAGGTACTGGGAAGGGCTATCAGCCAGGGATCAGGATGGCAGTGGGGACAGCAGCATCCCCAGGGGCTGCCAGCACACTGCCCAGCTGCCTGTATCACATTGCTGGTCTGTCCATGTTCTGCAGAAGCTACTGAAGATCAGTGAGTGGAGCTGGTCGCTGGCGGAGCTGGTGCACGCTGTTGTCCTCCTGGCACACTGCCATGCGCTCGCCAGCTTTGTCTTTGGCTGTGGCTGTGAGCAGGACGAGGGGCTGGGGGGTCGAGGCTCGCTGAAGCCATTGTCACTCGGGAACCAATGCTTCTGCGAGGGCACCGCTGGCAACAGCTGCAGCCAGGAGCTGCTGCGCATCAACCGCAAGCGGGTGAGCCCTGGAGGGTGGGTGTGCAGGGGTGGGCGGGTGCCACTGGGACCACTGTCCTCACCCCCAAGCCTGTGTCTGTGCAGTCCCTGGACTCCTGCATGGAGCTGGATTCCCTCCGGGAGCGCATGCAGCGGATCCATGTAGAGACTGAGGGCAGGGATGAGATGAGGCTGCTGCAGCAGGACCGAGAGGAAGGTGAGGGGCAGGGAGCAGAGGTGGGTGTGCAGGGTGGGAGTTCATATGGCTCACCTGGGTGTTTGTTGCTCCTCTATGCCTTACATTTTCCATGAGGTGTGATTCAGAGGGGTTCATGGGATGCATGTGGGCACAGCAAGGGCTGGCTTTTGATGCCTGATGTGGCTGGGAACAAGGCAGCTGAGCACTGTTCTGACCTGTCTGCAGGGCTCTCCCCTCTTTCAGATACTGATGGGGAAGTCACTGGTGCCACCAACCTTGCATGCTACATGCAGGACCCTGACTTTGGATACCAGGACTTTGCCCGGCGTGACGAGGATCAGACGCAGGTATTCAGAGTCCAGGTAAGACTGTCTTGGTGGGCAGCAGCCCAGGCTGCTGCCTCTCCATTCCTCTGCTCTCCTCTCTTCTCCTCTCCATTCCTCATGGGCAGTAAATAGTGGCAGAGTTGCCCATGCAGACTGGCCCTGCTCCTCTAGGGTTGGGAAGAGGGAGGTGACTTCTGTCCCCAAGGGTTGATGATTTTTTTTCACATGGCCCTCATGGAGGCAAGGGTCAAAATCATTCAAAAGCTGCCTGATAAGGGATGTCGTGGTTCTGGTAGAGCCACCTCCAGAGCATATTCACTGAATTCTGCTGCTTCCCAAGGCCTCCAGCCCTTCTTCCTGGGAACGTGCTCCAGGCTCCTTTTTGCAATTGCAAAATCCTCTTGCTGTGCTCAACAGGATTACTCCTGGGAAGACCATGGCTTCTCACTGGTCAACCGGCTCTACTCTGACATTGGGCATCTCCTGGATGAGAAGTTTAGGATGGTGGATGGTCTGCAAAGCAGTGCCATGGCCAAGCGGCAGGGCTGTGAGCCCTCTGTTTTCAAGCGGGGCATCTGGAACTACATCCACTGCATGTTTGGCATTAGGTAGGGAAACCAATCTCATGGTCCACGGGAGAAAACGGAGCTGACCCAGGCGGGAGGAGGGTAGTGCACTCGGTCTGTCATGCAGATGAGCATGGAGAAGGGACAGAGGTGAATCACCTGCCTGGATGTTGGGACAGGCAGAGAGGAGGTACTGAACTTCTCTGGCCAGGGCAGGGGACTTTGGGGACAGGGTTTCAGTGCCTGGTGGCGGTTGCCATGTGTCCCCCTGGCCTGTGGCTGTGTCATGCCCCAGGCAGACCACAAGCCGGGTGCTGGCCATGACTCGACCCTGTGCTCCCCACAGGTACGATGATTATGACTATGCAGAAGTGAATCAGCTCCTGGAGCGAATGCTCAAAGTTTACATTAAAACTGTAACTTGCTACCCAGAGAAGACAAACTCAGAAATGTTTGACAGGTTCTGGAAGCAGTTCAAGCACAGTGAAAAGGTGGGCTATCTGGGCCCTGGGTCTGACTGGCTGCGGTGGGGCTGGGAGCAGGCAGGGGCTACAAGCTGGGGTGCTTTAGAGGGTGTATGGGAGATCTTTGGGCCACCAAACCAGTCTGAGGCAGGTGGGGGGGAATGGAAAGTGGCTGTTTGTAAGGAGTTGGGCATAGTGTGGCATGGGGCTGCCCACTGTGATGAGACCAGGGGCACCAGCAGCACAGGCATCTCCAAGGTCATTACCCCAGTGGTGAGTGCTTCCTGGTGAGCCCTCTGTCAAGCTGTAACTCACAGGAGCGGCTGCTGTGCATGTCAGGGACTGTGCCGCTGCCAGCTTGGTGTGCTGGTGCCAAGTATGCAGGGGACTCCCTGGCACGAAGCTCTGGGAAGCAGCCGCAGCCTACAGGACTAGGAGGAGAGGGGAAGGGGAGCTGCCAGAGCTGAAAAAATTGGTGGTATTTCAATGACAAAAGACTTGCTTGCCCAGGTGGGCAGTTTCGTGCACCACTGAGCACAGCACGCTTCAGCTGCCTGAGCCTCTCTTGCTGTTCCCCCAGGTCCACGTGAACCTGCTCATCCTGGAAGCCCGGATGCAGGCAGAGCTGCTGTACGCGTTGCAGGCCATCACCCAGTACATGATCTCCTAGATGGTGGGAGCTGCGCTGTGGCAGGGCCGGGCAGCCTCCTCTCTCCCTGAACTCGTGCGGGACCCGTCATGCTGGGACCGACGGCAAGGGATTCCTTGATTTAGTTTACTTGACTGTCTTGTTCCTTTTTGTTGGTTCCCCCTCCCTGCCTTGTGGGGGTCACTGAGTGGCCCTGTTACGTGCAATTACCAAACTGTGAGGCAAGTCCGTGCTGCTGAGATGCTGGAGACTTGACTATGTCCAAGGAGGACTGCCAAAAACATGGGGGTAGAGGGAAGTGGGAGGGGACTGGGGCCAGATTAGAGGGATGCTCCTTGCCTGGGTGCTGTGGGAGCCTCAGTGGCACAGGGAGGGTAGAAGGGACAACTGGCTTCCTTCCCTGTGCTGCAGTGGCTGCTCTGCTTGCAAAGCCACCCTTGGGCACCTGTCCTCATTGGGGTGGTGTCTCTCTCCTGGGAACAGTGCGGGCAGTATGTGGGTGTGTTGCAATGTTCTGAGTTGCAGGGTTAGGCAGCAAGAAGCATTGGCTCTTAGCAACGGCCCTTCCCCAGCCCAGGACAGCAAGGGGATGCACTTGCTGCCTACATGTCATGTCCTTTAGGTCTGTGTGCCAAACCCTTCTGGGATGGACAAGAGATGACCCAGCAAACTCCTAACTGTGAAGCTCTTGCTGGCAGAGCATCCTCGTGCTTTGCTTTTTCCGACAGCGGGGTGAGAAGGTCTTCAACAGTGTTCAGGCACTGGAGGTTTCTGCAGGGGACTTTTACAGTCCTAAGCCCCTCCTCTGCTTCCCCTCAGCAGAGAGGCAGGAGGAACAAGGGAGGCTTGTTAATGTGTTTTGAGTTAATGTGGTTTGTGTGTTCTTACCACCATGAGAGGGCTGAGGTCCTGTACCCAGTCACTTGCTTAACAGCATGGTGGAGGAGCCTGTGGTCAGCACAGGTAAGCTACAGGAAGCTTCTCCTTGAATGTGGGTTGGGGGGCACTCCTAGGACTGCCCCATTTGAACAGAGGCAGCCTGTCCACCAGCCTTGCCCTCTGTCTGGGGGCAGAAGCTACACCACCATTCCCCCCATCTCCCTGGGCTGCTCTCTGCCTGTGCCACAACCCCGGGCTGGAGAGGTACAAGGGCACCAGCGCAGGCTCCAGAGAGCAGCCACAAACGGGGAATGACCCGTTGTAAGTGGGAGCCTGAAGCAAGGGCAGCTGTCGAGTCAGCCGGCGCACGCTGCTTCAGTCAGCCTGTTTACTGCGTAAATGTACGGGGAGAAAACCTTGTGTATGGAAGCTACAGAAAAAGCCTATTTTTGCTATAAATATATTATGTTTGACATGGATGTATGCTTCTTTTCTGCCAGATGTTGGGAAGGGGGTCCAAACTTGCGTGGCTGCTCTGAAGGCAGGACAGCAATACCTGGCTGACCACAGTCCTGAGATGGCCCAAGGGCCAGGAAACCCAACAGTTTCAGCCATGTTGGGGTCATGCACTGACATCTATGGTCCATGGCCAGCAGCTGGTCACTGAGGCTACACCTGTCCTGTTCAGCTCAGTTATGTCCTCTTGCCATGCTCAGATAAGCAACTGCTGCAGCACTGCATGTTTGAGAGGAAAAAGAGAAGTTTTTCAAGGGGCTGTGGCGCTCCAGCAAGGAGGAGTGAGTGTGCCAAAGGAAGGAGCTGGCTGGTACCTGGTCACAGGTGGCCAAGGTGTGAGTGCTGCTTCTGCAGTGGAGGAAGAAGCATTTTGCTCGCACTCTCAAGCAAATGCTCAGTGAGCAATGCCAGGAACTAGGACCAACTCTTTCCTGATCCATGCTGCTGGTACTTTCCCTCTGCTGGAGCTAGGCCAGCTTGTACTGGGCCAAGCTGGTGCCTGGGCAGTAAAATGCCACAACAACTGGTGCTGGGCAGTACCAGCTGAGTCAGTACTGGTGCTGGAACAGTGACACCAGTGCAAGGATGACTGGTGCTGGGACAGCTGCCACCTGGCTTGGCTAGACACTGCTATAGTATCACTTAGCCCCAGCGAGGGCTGGGCAGGGATCAGGCAGCTGAGTGTGCTGCTTGCTGTCAGGGGCAGCATTGGTTAACCATAGCAGCCTAGCTGCCTGCCAGCCAGCTTGCTAGTCTCCCTGCTGTCCCTGAAACAGCAGCTCTATCCCCTGCAGGGCTGGGACAAGCCAGAGCAGCCAGTTCCCCACAGGGGTCACAGCTCCCAAAGCCAGCAGCTCACCCACAGTGCTGGGCAGTGTGGGGCTGGCTCCAGCCTGCTGCCAGCAGAAGCACCCTCACCTCCCACCACCACCCAGTGCTTGCCAGGAAAGGAACAAGACAGTGACAGCACGGTTCTGGATGGGAGTGAGGGGCTGTCTGTCCCAGGTAATGTGAGGCTGCTCCCTTTGACCTCATCTCTACACCTGCACTAAGGGCTGGCCTTGCAAGGGCTGGGGCAGCTGCCAAACACTGGCTCACAAATACCAGTCACACCAGTAAGATGAAGGGCTCCATGCTTTCACAGCCCTGACCAAAAACAAGCAGAGCTGCTGGCTAGGCCAGGAGAGACTGCAGGCAGTCACACAAAGCATCCCACAAGTCTGGCAATTTCAATGCTTGGGTCCCTGTCCTGTTACCCCCTGAATCCTTCATGTGCTTGGGCCAGAATATTCCTCCCTATTGCTCTGTGGCTGGAAGAACTGCTAGAGTACAGCGTACCTCACCTCTGCAGGAACCTTCCAGGATATCCTGCACGTGGGAGCTGGGACACTGTGACTGTACCGGGGATTACCGAGAGGAGGATGCAGGCACATGTCCAAAGCACTAACTGAGTTTCTTGCAAAGCCTGTAGCAGAAAGAAGTGATGGCAAGTGTAGCCAGGACGGCATTTGTAACAGTTGAGCCATTCCCAAGCTGCATGGTGGGGGAAGGGTGTGTCCTAGCCCACGGACAGCACGAAGTCACCCTGCAGCAATGGTACTGCCACAGCTCTTACAACCCACCCATTCAAAGTCAGGCCTCTGGCTGCTGCTCTTACCACAGCCGTGACAGGGAAATAACAGCACACAGGAGCTGGGGACAGCTCCGGAGAAGGCAGTGTGCAGCCACCAGCTCCTTGTGCCCTGCCCTCCTTCCTCTCACATCAGCTCCACCACAAAGGACACATGCAGAAGGCAGCAGCTTGCCCTGCTGTGCTTCCACACATGGGCCCATCATTGGTGGCACACAGGTGTTCATCAACCAGCAGGAGCTGGAGGCAAAGCAGGACTCTGGCCAGAAACCCAGCTGAGCAGAAAAGCTGTTTTTGCACTGGCTTTATGTACTGTTGCTCTGCAGGCAACTACTCCATAGGCCAAAATACTTATGGTGACAACCTGGGAGAGCTATGAGGTCTCCAAAACTGCAGAGAAGGTGCAGACACGATGCACTGAAACCCCAGAACACAGCAGAGCTCTTGGTGACTACTGAAGACAGTGTCACGCTCATCAAAAGCAACCCTGAGCCAAGGCATTCAGATCCCATTTTGTTCTCCTTGGCAATGCTTAAATGGCACAGGCCAATGCTCAAAGAGGTATAAGAAGCTGTTGTACAGCAAGTTTTGAACATAGCCACTTTTATCCAATCAGCTGCAAAACCTTCAGCATTTTGTCTCCAACAGCACCCATCATTATGTGCCTGCAAGAAGCCCTAAATACCCAAGGAACAGATGGGGAGCAGACAGTTCCCCTACAGATCTCCTCCTAATTCCCCATTTTTTTTCTAAACTGGTTTAAGTCTTGAAGCAGGACCTCTAAGAGCCCCTGAGAGTTATTTAGTTATTTGCATTAACTGTCATGAAGAACAGAATTCAAAACTAATATATTGAGTATCCAAGGCTTCAAATGAAAATTTTCTGGCTGTACACACGTTGTGAAATTGCACAAATGAGTCTTTACCCCCAGCAGTCTTCATGAGTCTTTATCCCCAACTTGCCCTCTGTGTGTCTAACCAGGCCAGGGGAATTCATGCTCTACACTCTTCGTTTCTCTCTCACCTCCTTACCTGCCCCCACTGCTGCTGACACAAAGTTATTTGAATGTAGCAATACAAAACAGAGTCCCCGGCAGCACTCAGGTCTAGAAAGGCAAGGAATGAAGGGGCTAAAACAACTCTAGACTAGTTCTGCAGGATTTAAAACTCCCCAGGGTCAGTTTTAGGGCTTGGCACCCCATGGATCCCCATGCACAGCCCACAAGTTGTAACAAGGGGCTCTATACACTGCAGAGCACACCAGAGACTTTGTGGGTGGTCACACTGCAACCCTTCTGCCTCTGGCCAACTAAGGGGCATTCCACTGAGGGGTGCCCTAACAGGTGAGGATGGCAGAGAAAAGAAGACAAAGGCAAGGAAAAATAGCTGGCCCTTGCCATGAGAACAGAACAAACTGGATGAGACACAGAGCAGAGGATTACAGGTTTTTATTTTTCAAACATTCCCCCCTAGTCTAGCACATTCTACAGTCTTGCTAGCACAGATGGTAACAAAGCCTGTAATGGTTCAGAAGTTACACTGCTACAGAGAGCAAACAAAAGCAGAGATTTATTTTCTAAAAAAATTTATTGTGAGAAATGAGTGGAAGAGTGCACAGGGGACGTGGTGGAAACTATGTCAGGTAGTGGTGCCTGCCCTGTGTGCAGCAGACATCTGTGCTAGCAATGCAGAAACCTTTCCTGGGATTGCACCAGGTGAAGACTCCACTGTGCTGGACACACCATTTCACAGAACCACCTCCACTGCCGTTTGAAGGCAGCTCCTTTCAGGAGAAGTAACCTATCTTCTATGTAGCCAAACCTCTCAAGACACCCTGGGGAACCCCACACCACCAGTCCCACACCACTGCCCTTCTGAAAAGCAACCAGGGCTCTGTTTTTGTGTCCCAGAACATCCCCTTCTACCACACACCATAATACTGCCTCAGCCAAAGAACCATAAATGCAACACTTGTCAGCTCTTACACCTTCAGCTTCTGCTGCCTCCTCTTCCTGCTTTACACCACAGTACTAGGAGTGATTTTGTTTCCATCAGATACTGCTTTCCATCAGCTACAGACACCTCAGGGTGCAGGGAAAGACAAAGGCTAGTGAAGAGAGGGGATCCCTTTCCTGAAGGTTAAGCAAGTGTAGTGAAGGGCTAGCACATGCCCTGAGCTTTCACACAGACAGATCTTTCAGGCTTCAGAAGTCATCTCTTGCTTGCTTTTCCTCACATTAATTAGAACATGTTTTTCATTAGACATGCAACTGAGGCAAGCCCTAAGCTATTCCCTGTGCATGCTCATGTCCCAAAGTTGATTGATTTGCTTTGGGTTTTTTTTAATAATGGATCCAAACTTTCACATTTTGGTAACAGTCCAGGACACCACTCCCAAGGCACTCCTACCCATGGCACCAGACACAGGTTACTCAATCCTGGAGCAAGGCTAGCCCTGAAGCATTTGAGTGTGACTATAAATAAGCAACTAAGTAAGAAAATTAACAAATTATCATCTACATAAAAGCTTTCTAGGCATTTCCTTTGGAAAAGCTGATTAGTGCTACTTGCTTCTATTATGACTCTTGTTTATGAATACACCCAGGCTCTGGAATGTTTCATTCCTCTCATCAGAATGATCTGACTGCTGTTTTTAAAGCAGTACAGGGCTTTAGACACATTGGCAAGGAAAATTCAGGGCTCCAAGATGCTTTCAATTTTCCAAGCTCTCACATGAAGCTGGAAGTATATGCTTGGAAGTAAAATATGCTTAAATTATAAAGAAAGTTTAAGCAATTTGCTAAACCCAACTGTAAATAAAAGCAACAAGTCTGCCTCCTACTAAGCTTCATGGGCCTAGTTACCTGAATCCTTTGTGGCCCTGAGCTGCATGGTGGCTTCAGTGCTGTGTAAGATGGCATTTGATCTTCTGAAGATGGAGAAACTTGTTGCCTGAGCTCAGTGAGGACAAGGAACACAGCATAAAATAATGCTTCATACTGAGAATCCCCTGCCCACTCCCCTCAGGCACTTATCCCCGAGCATCACTCTCCATGTCCCTGGCTCCTTCCCTTCTCACCCCA
Source organism: Picathartes gymnocephalus (assembly GCA_013390045.1). Taxonomy (NCBI): domain Eukaryota; kingdom Metazoa; phylum Chordata; class Aves; order Passeriformes; family Picathartidae; genus Picathartes; species Picathartes gymnocephalus. The sequence continues at coordinate 615,967 of WEKY01024093.1, forward strand.
CTCAGAGCTGCTCTCAAAATCCCAGTACAATCCTTCATTAGAGCAAAAACTACCCCAAAGTATGGGGCCTGTGGTGTTAATGCAGCATGAAGAACCACCAAGACAGTATCTGGGCTCCAGCAGCAGCAAGTAGCAAATGCTTTGGGCAAGAATACAAAAAATTGGACAAGCATTGAGCAACCTCCTGTCAGGTACAGCCTTTCCACAAGCAGCAGTTTAGGAACTTCAGAGTCTCCTGTGTCCTATGAGGAAGTATCCGAGGCTAAAAAAGCTCAAGGTTTATGAAGTGTCCGTAGAATTCCCAAATTCTCTGCATCCCTGCCCTCTGTGCCCACAATACAAGCTATCCTGCTAAACATAACAAAAGAAGATAAGTTGCTTCCTTGAGCCTGCAACATTACACTCATGGTTTATTGAGCACTCCATGAGTCTTCTGAACACCATTCTCAGCACTTGTGCACTCTCAAGCTTCTTCAACCACTGACAGCTTCTGCTGTGTTGAGTAGACAGAAAGCACCTTTACAGATTGCTGCAAGGCAGAAATGTCACTGCCAGGAACCTGGTACAGCAAGACTCCAGCCAGAGGTGCTATCTCCAGTGCTGTCTCCAGAAGTACAGCTGAGGAATATGGGGAAAAAAAAAAATAGGTATGCACTCTATTCCTTACTCAAAGGACAGGGTCTTTTCTGACCTCACACTGTAGGGCACCAACCCTGATGAGCCCTGGTGCTGCACCTCCTTCAGCAGGAGCAGGTCAAGGACCAGCTGAGATTATGTCAGACCTCCCCTGGGTGCTACCTGAGTGCTCAGGGCCAGGCTCTCTGCACAGACCAACCCAGCCAGAAACAGCTCACCATGGATTTCTGGTCTGAAGCACTGGTTACTGTCTTTTCTATTGCTGTGGCTTCCGTTTTCATGGGAAATGAGCCAGAGACTCACATTTAACATGACCACATATACTGGTATCTTGTCCTTTGATATATGGCTGTGAATCATGGGCAGCCATTCAACTTGCTCTATACAACACTGGATCAAGTTCCCTTCAGGACCCAAGCTAAAAAGGTAGCATATTATGTGCCAAACAACATAAATCTTTCCAGTCTGTTCACTGCAGCTCAGAATGGCTGATTCTTACGTGTGGCACATGCCATCAGGTGTTGTGAAAAGGGTATCTACCCACTTGTGTAATGAACTAACTCCAGTGAGAATGTTCATCCATGCCTCAAGTCTGCAAACCCTGGGATCCCAGCTTAGGAGCTGCCTTTTTGTTTATTTGTTACAATGAGGAGTGGCCAGACATGTAGATTGTGGGTAAATCTGAAACATCACTGGGAGGCCTGCCATGAAGGCAGCCTTCAAAACAAAGGTTATCAAACTATTCAAAGGCTTTGATGGCATAGCATGTTGTAGATAAGACTTTTGAAGACTCCTTGTTGGAGGTAACCAGGCAATCACTCCTGTTCCAATCTCCACTCTAATGAAAATGAAAACAGAGCAGACAAGCTGGTAAAACAGTATGGCTCATTGCACTGCATCATACAAACTTTCTGAACTGAAGCCATCTTCAAAAAGGACTGGAGAGTCTTTCTGCCAGAAGAAGCCTACCAGAACCCCATGAAAGGACTGTGTCTCCCACAGATCCTGCCACTGCAAACACCAAAACAGTGACAGGAACATGCCACTAATGCTCTGAATTTATCTTTTGACCCCTAATTTCTGTCCTGCAAGAATAGAGACAGAGCAGGATCCCAGGTGGACCCCTGAGGGTGAGCCTACAGGCTTCAAGTTCCCCAGCAGTAGCAGAAGCTTCAGCAAGAAAACAAAAACCCTCAGAAACCAAAAAAGTGAGCTACCAAATACAACTGATCATGCCCTCCATAAGGGCTACACAGAGTGTCAGCAGATCTAGCACAATCCAGTCCACACCATCTCCTTAGCAGACTAGGGAATCTGTCCTGTGGATCAGCTGCAGGCCAGCTACTTATGGGATTAGCTGAGAACGAGCGCTGTTAATGATTAGCATTCCCTCCATTGTGCTCTTGGCTTGGCAGGAGTGCCCAGACTGAGCAGCTGTGGCTGAATGCCCTGCCAGGCACCTTCCCTTTGCCTCTTCTGGGGAGAGCAGCCATTCCCCAGTTACACTGTGGTGTCCTTCCCACTTTTCCAACATTTTCAGCTTCTTGGCCCAAAATGCCTTAGGCCTGCCCCCTCCCATACTGTAGTGTTATCTGGTATGAAGGGGACAGATGCAGCAAATGTGTTTTGTTTCTTTTTATCCAATAATCTCGTTTTTCAATTAAAATATATAATATATATTTAAAAATGTTTAGAAAAGCTTCTATGTAATTTGCACCTACTTTTACATATAGATTACAATAATGTACAACTCTTTCCCACAGTGGTTTGAAACCACGGGGACCTGCCAATTCCTTCCTCTCAATCATATACATCATCAAACATCAAATGTGTTTGTTCTAATACAGCTCTGAAAAAGAGTCTGTCACTGTTGCCTTCTCAGACGGAGAGATGCATAATAGGGACACACATTACATTGGCTTCATATTCACTGTAGAAAGTTCCCAGATTAGTAAAAAAATATTTCATCTATAGAAAATGCCCTCCTGAAAAGCAACCAGGGCTCTGTTAAGGCCACACCCAGGCTTTCCATTTTGCTGCTGTAGCAAGACAGATCAAAAACAAACCCAAAACAATGTTTTTATGTCCCAGAAAGCAGCTACTAGCACCTGTGCTTATTTTACAGCAGCCTGGTGTATCAGGAAAGTGCTGAGAACAGCATAGGGACTTCTCAAAACATGCTTCTGATTCAATGGGGCTCAGTTGGCACAGTGAAAAACTCTGTCCTCCTGTTCCACCCAGGGGGACAACGGGAAGCCTCCCATTCCACGACAACCACCCTTCCCTGCAGAATGATGATGGATGCTTCAGCGATGGGCACACTGAAACCAACCCCTGAAACAGCACACCCTTCTCCCACAGGGCTTCTACCAACAAGCTCCCACCAATTCCTCTGCGAGTCTGTGGGACACCAAGTGCACATCTGGTGGCTTAATCAGCAAGTCCAACTACTTTGCCCCATGAGGCAAGCCAAGCAAGAGCAGAGCCAGACCTCCACCAGTCTGAGGCACTGGGAGACTTTCTGCCGTAGCAGAGAGAGGACAGCCAGTGAGAGATTGCTCCAGCAAACCCAACTCATCACACAGGAAAACACTATTGCCTGGCACAGAGTCTTCTGGCCGAGGTTTTTACCAGGGCTCCTCTTCGGACATGGGTTTCTCCAGATGGTCCAAGGCAGGGTCAGGCTTGTAGGAAGAGCCATGGCACATAACAGGATTATTATTTTTAAACTTTTCCTGTTGCAGCCAGATGCAGCTTGCCCTTTCTTCCCAGATGGGCAGCCCCTTCTGCCCAAGGCATGATGTGCAGGGAAACTGAATCCAACATGCTCCATTCTCTTCTCTGCTGGGGTGGGAAGTGAAGTCAGAACCCAATGTTCAAAACCTGAAGGACACTAGGAAGAAGAAAAATAAGAGTGACTGGTTAGAGTTCCACCTCAGTGGGAATCCTGCATGCATAGATAAGGAGTTAATTACTACCAATCTGCCCCTACAGAACAAACAGATCACAAGAGACCTCGATCAACAGAGACTCAAGTGGAGGATGCAATTGCTCAGCTCCAAGCTTCAGAGTACGACTAAGACAGAAAGACAGAAAGGTCAAAAGTAAGTATTCCTCCTGCAAACTGACAGCACCAACAAGGCTCTGCAAGATAAGGAAGTTTAAAGAAGGACCTGGCTAACACAGGAGGCATTGCATGAAAGCAGCAAGGAAGAGGAAAATTACTCTTCACCTTAATCAACCACAAGTATCAATTGGTAGGAAAAAGACTGAAAAATAGATTTTTAGAGATCACACACAAACTATTTATGCTCACCCACTTGAAGAAATCCTGTCTCTACCTTCCAACTAATTAAATATTTTTAGATATCTCAATCCCCTAAAAGTCTAAAGATCTCTTCTCAAGTCTTCTGCCTCACCTCAATGAAGCTGTCACAACTTGTTCAAACAAGCCTTGAAATAAATCTAAGCAGACTTAGGACACTGACATAAAACCACCACTGAAGGTCTATGATCCACTTTGAAAGGCAGAACAGCAAGATAAATGTAGGGCATCTCATCAGCTGCATTCAGTAACAGTGAGCATGAAATAAACTTGTCAAAAGGAAAAAAAAACAAATACAAGAGGGAATCAGCCCTGAACAAGAAAGGACAGTAAGTTAAAACAGAAGCCAGAGCAACAGGCTGCTTAGGGAAATTTTAAGTTTAGGAGAGTTTTATTTATGTTCTGTCACACGAAAATGCAATGTTTGGAGCAAAGGGAATTAGAGCAAGAAAAGGACAAATTCATGCCAAACTGGGCAAGGGATAAAGAGTTCTCCAGACTCTGAAGCTATAGGGAGTCTAACTTACAATAATGAACTAATATCCACCAAAAGAGTGGACGGATTTTACACTCACCAATGAGACACAAACTATATAGCACTTTACAAAAAAAAGGCAGTTCTATTTCTATGCTGTCTTCCTCTGTGGCTAATAGCTCAGTTTGTGGGTGTTGCATCCCTGCTAGGCAGAGACAAAGTTTCAGTGTTTGATCTCTAATCTCCATGCAAAGAAACACAGGCAGGGTTCAAACAGACTCCTGGTGAAGCTGTGGACAAGCTCTTTAGCATTTAGCTTGCAAGAAGAGGATAAAAATCACGGGAGCTTTGAGCACCAAGGGTAACACCAACTAGCTCATATCTTCCTAAATGCTGCCAATAAGACGAAGTACTCTTTCCTAAAGATCTCCTCTTGCCTGCAAAGAGAAATATTTCCCCAGTTCACTTTCATTCTGGCTGCTTAAATCAGAATGTGATCACTGTGAATAACTGATAAACAGTTTTTGCTCAGCGTTATACCCATAACTGACCCAGAAGGCTATGAGTTAAGCCCACAGGAACTATTCCGAACAGTTTCATGTTAGTGCTCACTTAAGAATAGCTTTTGCCAATGTGAATTTAACACGGAGAAAAACATAGTAACAGAAAGGATATGAAAGGGAAAAGGCCTGCCACACTAGGGCAATATATAGCTTACCCTGAACAGTGATTTCCAAACAGGGATCCTAGGAACTCACTGCAATAAGTCTGCAAGTCAACTGTCTTGACCTCCTCGCAGATACTGATGTGTGCAGCTCACCTGGTTTTGTAACTCATTACTGCCTTTTTTTCCCCAGAAATACTCCTATTTCTCTCCACACGTGCCCTGCTCTCCCTCTGCTAGAAACCTGATCCACCTCTCTCTGTCTGGGCAGTCTTTTGCACAATACTTGCTCTCCTTTGGGGAAAAAGCTCCCCCTCATCCCACTTCATGAACTCCAGCACACAGACAAAACAGAAAAGCTGTGCAAAACTCAGAAAAGGCAAACATAATCTAAGGACAGAATAAAAGGCTTGACGCAAAGCACACTGACAGGGTGTGGCCTCTCCTCCCGGGGCAGCACTGCTGTGATCAGAGCACCCAGAGGCACGTGGGAGCTACGCTTTCTGCTCAAACACAATAGTGGTTCAGAACTTGCTTCACATCTCATTCCTTCATGTCCAGCACACTTCCCAGAAAGTATCACCTCAACTTCATCCGTGGAACAAAGCAAATTCAGAGGTTTTAACTTCAATAGCTCCTCTGTTTTGATTAAGTAATTCACACAGAATATAATATGGAACAAGAACATAACCGTGCTCTTAAGAGCTCCTGTTCTTCCTCTTAAGCACCAGATTATATCCACATCTCCAACAGTACTAGACCCTACCCTTTGGTAAATAATTCCTCAGCTTCTCTGCTTTACACTCTTAAAAAAAATAATCTATACCTGGTATGCTGTAAAAGGAGGTCTTGTCTACCTGGCCCAGGCATCCAGGACAGCTTGCCTATGTTTTGAAAACACTTCTGTGAAAAATACTTCATCCCTGAAAAGTCCACAAATATAATGGTCTGCCCTAGCATGGCATAAAAACAACAAACCAACCCCTAACAAACAAACAAAACTCACAACACAAAAGCTCAGAACAATATCCAGTGGAACCACTGCTCAAAAAGCCACAGCCTCTGTCACGAGCTCGCAAACAATCCTGACGCAGAAAGATACCATAGTTTTGTCAACCAAATTTACCTTTGAAATCAAAACTGAGTTTCTGTATTTCACCTGAAGGTAAGATATTCAATTTAAGATACTCAGTAATTCAGCAAATGCACGGTTAACAAACACACATGACTATAAAAAGCCCCATAAGGAAACAGAAAAGCTTGACTGATCCTCTTCTCCCTACAATAAAGAGATCTGTTAGGTACAGACAGAAGAATACTATCAAGAAATGACATCCTAAGCAGTGGGATGTGACTTGGAATACGAGAGAGTTAAATTGTGGTTAAAAAGTCAATATGTAGTGGTGCATCAATATGTTCACATGGTTTAAGTAACGCCTGCTCAAAGGACTGCATTTCACTCTGTCTAGACCCAAGACACTTGTCAAGAATGGCTGTACTGACAGAGGTCACTTAGTCCAAACCACCTCCAAGTTACTCAGGTGCCTAGGAAAGAGTATTAAGGTCAAGTAGATGATGATTTCTGTCCCCATGATTTTGAAGCTCAAAGGCTTCCTACTACTGAAGCAATTTGCCCTTACTTTTGCCTGCTCAGCTGCACAGTGTTAGCAGCTGAATTTGCAACACTAACAAATACCATACCTGCCTCCTAAAAAGGAAATATGCTTGGCAAGGCTTCCACTTTCCAACCAATATCCAGCCTATGCTACAGTCAGCTAACTCAGTTGCAAGTGTCAAGCAGGCCTTCAGCTCCAGTTCCCTAATTCTTCTACTGCCTCTGGTTTAAGTGTTTCAAATCAGGGTGTCACATGCTCAAAAAACAAGCTGTTTTTAAGTCTAGTTGTGACATATGCTATTAGCCAAACTGACTGGATTTGTGCAAATATGACAAATTGCTGAAGAGGCAGCTTTGCTATACATGGGATAGCACTAACACATCCTTCCTTTCATCTCCATCCACACTGCAGACTCCTGTTTCCCATTCTAATAATGGGAAGCAATTCAGTAGTTAATGCTGGTGAACCAGCTTACCTGACTTTACAGACACTGTCCCAGGTAAGGGCAGGGCAGAAGATGTGATAAGAGTGACTGTGACCTGCTACACACAGACCAAAGCAGACAGACATGCGTTGCTACTACACATACTAGAGAATTCAGCAAGGATAATGATAATCTGGATAGAAACACAGCACGTGCTTGGCTCATTTCAGTGTACAGTATTCTGTACATATTGGTGGATGTCTTTATTTATGGAATCAGCACATGCTCTCATGTCAACTGGAGAGCTGTATGCACTGCCTGATGCCCTGTGATGGAATCATCTTGGGTGACAGGAGACAACAGGAGTTTTGTTCAGGCTGCTGTTCTATTTCATGAAAGAGTTGACTACCTGGTAAGTTAAATCCACCTACCTTTAGGCAGCTTTTTCTCCTCCTAAAAGGGAACATGACTTTTCCAAAAGCTTTTTACTATGCTTTCAAAGAGGTTCCTTCAACTGCTGCAGAGCTGGGCACAGGAACCATCCCAGACAGAGCTGTTTCCACAACTGAGCTGTAGCATTTTACACAACTACACCTACCTTTTTGTGCTCCTGAAGTTAACTTGGTACCCAGGTATGGTTGGAGGCCTGTGAGGTGCTGGGATAGCTGGGAGTAGGCAGAATAGGTTCAAAATTAAAATCCAGTCCTCCATCCATGAGTTCACTGTTGATTATGTAATCCATATCACATTCAAGGTTCTCCATGTACATGTCAATGTCCAGGTCAGTGGGCAGCCTGTCCTGGTTCAATCCCAAGGGAGCAGGGCTAGCAGATGAGAGGAGCACTGGACTGCCCAGCTGGACTGACTGGGCAGTTGTTGCAGAAACTGGAGCCTTCAAACTGGTGATGCTGGCAGAGTTTTGAGATGTCCCTATGGGAAGCGTTGATGGCAAAACACTGGCACCGACTGGTTCTGCCTGCTGCTCTGCAGGCTTTCCTCGTGGATTGCCTGAGCTCATCTTACTCTGGGCAGCTTGTCCACCCAGAAGCAGAAGAGTTCGGCTGCTCATCCTGTTACCAGTCTGTGGGAGAACTGGATCCACCTGAGTCATCATAACATCCCTCGGAGGCGGAGAGCTGGGTGTCAGAAGAGCTTCCAAGGTCTGAGGGGCAGAGAAATGGCTGACAGAACTTTGCAGTGAAATATCGACAGGGTTAAACAGGGAGTTGCCAAAAGTCTGACCAGCTGCATTTGGGCTCTGCAAGGAAAAGCTGGAATCTCTCTGGATCTGACCACTCGAGGCAGATTGCTGCGTAGATAGCACAGATGAGCTGGGAGACATCAAATTTAACCCATCAATGATCTCAAGCTCCTCAGTCACAGTTGGTGGAACATTGCTGGATGCACTGGAGTACACGAGAGAAGGAAGCAGCTCTTCATCATGGAGGTCATCCTGCTCTGTCAGGATAGGAGAAAGCCTGGCACTAATGGTGCTTGCATTGGAACTGGTTCGAGGCCGGAAGGTGTTCCATACATCAGAGTCCTCATTGCTTCTTGAGGACGGGCTCCCAGGCCACTTAGGAAACTGGGAGCTAGGACTGTCAGCAGAGGATTCTGGAGCAGACTGGAGAGGAGGCTTCTTCCTGGATGTTTTACCTCTGACTTTTGCAAGTTTGCTGCTGTTGTCCATAGAGGCAGCTCTTCTCCTTGGTGCTTTTCCACTTTTGCCACCCTCAGGATTGAGCATCCACCAAGAGCTCTTCCCTGTGGCTTCATTATGGACTTTAATAAACTTGCTGTGCAGGGACAGATTATGTCGAATAGAGTTCTGAAAAAAAAAAATAAATAAAACCCACAAAATGTGAGGACCTGACAGTTGACACACCTCCCACCTATAAACCTCACAAGCTTAAATGCATTCAGACAGTATCCAGAGAAAAAAGTTATAACAGAAACCTATCCATAATAACCTGCTATTTCTGTCTGAACATGCTTTGCAGCACTAGCAAGCAGTGCCATGTTTCACTGCAATATCAAGGGTGAAGCTACCATGACAACTAGCAGCTTTCAGCTAGCAAAACACTAACACAAAAGAACTTTAAAGACCATATGGAATTTGCAAAAAATTAGGGATATCACAGACCAAGTAAACCAGTTCTCAAATACAATCTGCAATTTCAATATGAGCCTACCTGAATTTGAGCTATTGCTGTTCCCACCTTTTGTCACCCCCTTTACCCAGCATAAGCCTGGCTAATTTTTTTAATGTTTATATGGCCAGTTTTGAGACAGATTCAAGTAGAGATGTCAGTGAATCCAACAGACGGGGTGAAGAGAAATGACAAAACACTTCTATTCAGTGCACCCATTAACATCTCCACCCCCAAACTGGAGAAAGGAGAGAGAAACTTTAAGGAACAAGAGCCCTAGAATCCTGGAGACTGCCAGGCTCCCTCTGCAAGAAGGCTGTGTGCTTTCCTTGGTGCATGTTCCTGACAGGGTAAGATGTTCAGTGGATATTGCACTCCCATACAGTACATGCCAGTTTTAGCCTTTCCCATCTTTCTGCTGGGTAAGACACACATTCCTTGCCTCTCCCAGCTCCCTCCTTTTGGTTTAGCTTTGCTGAAAACTGCAAGCCAATGTGTCTGTACACCATCATCAAACTCAACTTTCATCCTGCAACTGATAAACTCCCCATTATTTTAGAATCAGGAAGCAACAATATCACTGTTTGAACAAATCCTCCATAAACTCCCCTTGAGGCCTATGCATTAATTTGCAATCTGCTGTTAATTTGTTCAGATGGCCAAATTACAGATCATTAAGAGGTGCTGCACCGGATGCCCAACAGTGGTCCAAGAGCAACATCTTTGAAATATAAACTAGAAGTTATATAACAACCTTCAGCTTTCATGCATGCTCTTTAAATTCTGAACAAATTAACTGTGCTTTTATCATCTTTTTCTACCAATGCTCAACACGGTTCTTTCCTGTCTGCTGCTTTCCCTCTCCCCACCCTTTTCCTCTCGGAAAAGTCCTCACCATGCTAAATGTGGCCACCTCACTAAAAGTACTATCCTAGAAAAAAGTAGATGTAGATAAACAATACAGGCAAAGTGGAAAGTTTTCATGGAGAGGGAAGGAGATCTGAGAATCATCCTGGCTTAGCTTTCATTTTAACCTTTGGCTGTTGAGGATTTGGAAAACACTGGTTGCTTGCTGCAACTGGTATCAGAAAATACACATGTTCTTAATTGGAGAGTGACTGCAGAGCCAGAGCCTGATGGAACATGTGTCAGTCAGTGCACTCACACAGTTTTATTATTTGAGCTGTTCACAGTAGTAACTGTACAACACTCCTGCCTGGCATCTTCTCTAAACAAAGCTTTCCTTTCCTTCAGGTGTTGAAACAAGTAATTCAGACTCGTGCACTGTCTCCTGCAAGGCTGCTGCTTTCATTTCCAAAGAATCCCACCCCTTTTCCCATGTAAATGTACATAATTTTGAATGCACACTGCTGCAGCAATAAGAACCACTAAGTTGTCACTAATTCTTCATTTATTCTCCTGAAAGCAACCTGTGAACTCATGATGGCATCTTGGGTATCACAAGAGACAATCTGAGTAAGTAAGCTTTGGCTGAAAAGCAGCTCTAAATAAGACATCTTGAAATAACACTAGGATTCACATGAGCACAATGAAGCCTGGTACCTTTCATGAAACAGTCTCAAAGTGATTTTACATGTTACTGCTGAATTGACATAATGGCTAAGCTGTAGAAACAGATAATTGCTGTACCACTCCTTCCTTCCTCATCTTCAAACTCTCATCCTTCCGTAACATAAGCATCTGTGACCCTAAAAGCTAGTTCAGAGAGCAAACCAAACTGAACAGCAGCCTTATCCTTCCTTGAAAACTACTTTTCCTGCCTCTTTTATCTCTGTGTTTCAAACTACCTCACTGTGGGGGTCAAGCACCGAAAACTAAAGAAGAGAACAGAATGCGTAGTAGGAGGCAGAGAAAAAAAATGAGTATTTCTTCCAACAGGGTTAACTATTATCTAAATTGCAATGCCTAAGTTACTGCTTTTGCACCTCTCCTGCAGGCTGTGGGAGGCAGCTCACCACAACACCACAAGCCCTAACTCACCTGCAGGACCCAGCTTGCCTGCAAGCTGCAGGCTCGAGCCCAGAGTGTCCCAAACTCCAGGCTGTGGGACAGCACCAGGATGCACCTGCTAGAGAGATTCAACCTAACACATGGAGGGCACCCTCAAATCTCACTGAAAAAGCCAGGGACAGATCAATTATGCTAAAATAATCACAGAACTTCAAGTTAGACCTGACAGAAGAGGAAATGACAGAGTTCAGTCACCCGGGCAACCTTGACGTGTTTCCTTTCTCCATGTTAAGCAACCCACACCAGAAACATACAGATGACATTAACTTTTTAGATGCTCAACTTCAGCAGTGTGGGAGGCTCCCAGTCAGTCTAAGCATCTGCAAAACACACAAGGTCTTGACTTTGCAACTCTTTGATCATAAAGAAGCATGACTTGAAGGAAGAGGTGCAGGTAGGAATCCCTCAAATCCTCAGAAGCATCTTGAGCCACTAGTTAGGGGAGGTTGTTGTTATTTATTCAGGTGTCTTATAGTGGTTATTTATGGCTGCATGTTGAGCGTTACCATAAAAAAAAATACCAGCCTGTGTCTCTAAATCCATCATAGATCAAAGATGATTCCTGCAAACCACATTCACAGAAAACCAGTCTGAAATTAAGGACAGATAGTATGCAAAAAAAAAAAAAAAAATCAGGTTTGGCTAGAGACATTTATTGTACACTGAAGGGTGGACCATTTCCTAGGTCATAACCACTGTGTGTTCAAACTAGGATATATGGACTTGCCAGAGAAGTGTGGCTAGCAGCTTATGCAAACTATTCCCTAAATCTTAGGGACCAGAACATTAAGTCTTCTTCGATAAAATCTCGTAGCCACAGTTTAAAGGATAGCAACACCTCTCACCACAAAACCAGGCATGGCCCTACACCAACATTAGTGCTGCTGTGGATCCTGCCCAGCACCAAACACTGCTTTGGTCTCACATCAGGGAATTAGCCACAGGAGCTGGTAGCACAACCAAGCCATTCTCCTGCCCAGTCAGCCTTCTGGGCAACTGCCACAGATTCCATGGAAGATGCTCAGGTGAACTGAATACAGAAGACTGAAGGCCAGTGACAATCTTTCCAGTTTTGTAAGTACAGCTGAAGTTCCTTACCAGAAAACTGAAGTTTACAGGAGTAGAAGGAGGCTCTTGTGCCCTGCCCAGCAGAGCTCATCCATGCACCAGTGGTGCATTGCCTGTGCTAGCAGAGCACTCAGGGCCAAGCACAAGCTATGCTCAGAAAGACAAGACAGAGCAGCTATCTTTCCAGGAGACACAGTGGCTTCCTTTCTTTCCTGGCCATTCTCCCAGGAAACATCAAGTTTAAACTACAAACCACAGAGGCATAAGATTTCTTAACAAACAGTCTCTCTCAGGGATGAGTGGCAGAAAAAAAAAAAAAAGAGAAAATATGCAATCACTGCAGCTGCCTGTAATACACTCTCACTGCCTTGGAGGCATACAAAGAACTTGGTCTCATCCCAGTGCAAGGCCATGTTCCATGTGTTCTACTGCCAGGCCTATAATTGTGCTGAACTATCATTTGCCCTGGCATTCTTGGGAGGCTACAAGGGGAGAATGCTCCGCCTGCTGTATGTGTCAGTGCCTGTCTCAGCCACTTGGCTCCAAAGGCTTCAGCAAAAAGTCTTCCTTGTAGAGATTTTGCACCAGCAAGTAAACAACTGCTCCAGAGCCAGGGAGCTGAAACACTTGCCCAGAAATCCCCTTCCAGGAGCACAGACATCAAGCTCAGCAGATGGGGATCGCTATCTTAGGAAGAACATTTTCCTTTCTGTAATCTTTCAGTGGGAGGCCAGAAGATCATAGCTCTCTAAAAAGCAAAGGCTGAGGTGATTTACAAGACAGGCAGGCATACACAACAAAAGCTGTTCAGGATTAGATAGAGCAGAAGAAACTTGTTGGAACAAGTAATACCAGCAGCCCAGGAACAGCCTTCTCTGAGGACTGCCTGGAAAACTGAGCTGTGCTGCAAGGAATAACCACTCAGCAAAGCAGCTTTCCAGAAAAAACTGGCAGGGAGCACAAAAGAGTAGCAGCAAAATTTTCAAGTAATTTGAGTGGCATTGCATGAAGTAGCTGAATTTTCACCAAAAGATGAGCTTTTCCTGACTTTTGAGGGGAACAACCACACTCAACAAGGCTCCAAATAAAAAATTCTCATATTTCATACTTCTTCAGGGCATTATAACAAGAAGGGCCTATTAGTGTCACTTTAAGGAGGGCTAAGAGTATGCTGCTACACTGTGATAGCTGCCCTTCTTCACAGCTGAGTACTTATCAGTTTTCTTCCACCTAACATACAGGACACCTGGTGACCTGACATTTGCACTACTGTCCTACTTCTATGCACTGACACCAGCCTCATTTTCCACACCCAGCACTCTGCAATTCTCTCATCCACAACACCCTCCCATGCCCAGCTGCCTTCCTCCTCCCTCACCTAGCCCAGACTACACGCTGTGGCCAGACCATTTAAGGACTAATGGGATTAAAACGTAAAATACTCTGGGAAAGAAAGATGATGGACAACATCCACTTGTTTTTGCCAATGCTGGATTCCTCAGTATGGCATCTGAACAACCCTCATTCAGCTCCTGTTCATTATTTCCCCCCGCTTTAAGGAAACCCAGTTAGGCTGTCAGCAACTGGGACAGAGAACATCTCCCTGCAGCCAGGACTAAGCGTATCACTAACACCACATGAATGCATTTGGGCCAGATGAGGTAATGGCAAGTTACCAGCAGTTTCTACCCACCCTCAGCTACACTGGATTCAAACAGCCAGACCCTCCCTCCCCTTTGCAAGGCAGCAACTTCCAAGAAACCAAAAAAATCCCCAAAATTAACAGAGAGCAGCACTCACAACACCATTAAAGAGTAAGCAGACTTAAACAAAGTACCAGTGATGACAGCAACGACTTCACTATTCCACTTCAGTTTAGAACACATACTTCTTCATTTTTAGCGTCAGAAGATTTAATGGGGAATTGTATCCTTTCCCATGAATTTAGGAGTAAACACTACAGGCTTTCTCAACACAGCCATGGAAATCAGCCTTTCTTCACAGACTGAGGTCAATGTTCTGTGTAGCAGAGACACCCTGAGACTCCATGCTGTGCCTATGCACAAACCTGCACCAGGCTGAAGGTTGGGCAGAATTATTACACTTTACTCAGAGCCAAGGTGCTGAGCTGAAGTTTTATGTTTCCTTGTGGTTTATGGCATCCATTCAGTTTTGCCTCATTGAGACATGGAAATATTCTGAACGTCTTAAACCATTGCAGCCTTTCAGTACCTAAAGGGGGCCTACAAAGAATCAGGAGAGGAACTGTTCACAAGAGCACAGACTGATAGGACAAGGGGAATGGCTTCAAACTGAGGGTAGATTTAGACTGGATGTTAAGAAATTCTTCACTGTGAGGGTGGTGAGGCCCTGGCACAGGTTGCCCAGAGAAGGCGTGGCTGCCCCTGGATCCCTGGAAGTGTTCAAGGCTAGGCTGGATGTGGCTTGAAGCAAACCTAGTCTATTGGAAGGATGTGGCTTGAAGCAAACCTGGTCTATTTGTCCCACAGTAGGGACACAGAATGAGATAATCTTTAGGGCTCTTCCAACACAAGCCATTCTGTAATCCTGTATCTTGAAATTATCATCACCAAAAGTCAAAGTAAACCCAGCACTGCCACCAGATGTTCCTGTCCAGGTAAGGCGTTTCTTAGTGAAATTGAAAGTTCTGGATAGTGATTTGGCCCCTTACCTGTTCAAGTTAAGAAGCTAAGGTTTTGACAAATCTGAGGAAAAAAGAATCTTAAAAGGATACATGGACACACCAGCAGCTATAAAGAAACAGTGCATGTGCCTATTTTAGGAACTTATTATTGTTTATTTGCAGATCTGACTACAGAATAAACCAAGTAAGTTGTCTGACTGGTAGTCAGCACACCAATAAACTTTTCAACTTTACCAAAACTAGTGTTCACATAATTTTGTATCTACTGAACTGGAATTTATTTGCAAGGCATAAAGACAGCCTGGCAGAATCTACCAGCTGCAGCACAGCAGAAATAGTCCAGAAGATGGACAGGCTTGCTTTTGTCTGCTGGCCTATTCTCTTTCATGGAGGAGCTTCAGAGGGCCACAAGATGAGCAGCTGCTCCAACCTGAGGGAGCTCTGCACATGCTCTGCCAGGAGATCAGACATCGACAGCTCTGGGAGAGGCTGGGGAACATCAGAGCCAGCACTAAGGCACTGGCAGCCAGTGAAGTGACTGCGCCTGAGCCCTCAGCCAGGTCTCCTGATCTATCTGGTCAACAGTAAATATCAGCTACATGCAATATGCATATAACACAAGGCTGGAATGGAAGGCTTTTCAGGAAACTGCTGCCCCCTCTAAAAAAGATTAAGAGCTAGACAAGTTTCTAGATGGATGACACCTTCTATTTTAGACAAACAGAACACTTGGTAATTTTTAATTTGCCATACAGCTCCTTAAGCTGTTGTATGTATATATCCATGCACACATTTGAAGTGAATGGGGAGTACCAGGATGGAGAGGTGTGACATCAGCTTCCCACAATTAGTGTAATAGTGCAGAGTAATTTGTTCTTTATGTTGCATACATAGGAGACACCTGATTTTTGTTTCACTGACATACTTTTGGAGGGTGAAAAGGACAGCTTTAAAGTTTATTCTGTTCCTACAAAGGAAAAGACAAAAGCTTGGGGAGAATACATGGTTTGCTTCACTAAGAAAGACGAGTCCTTCATATTGTTCCTCACTGTGCCAAATTTGCTTGTACTCATGGATGTAACAAGCAGTGCAAACTGCTTCTGCAAGGTTTATGCACTTTACTCAAAACCCTCATCACTTTCCTCTTGCAAGTAATTTCAAAACCAAAAGGAATTATGGTGTTATCCATAGATACCCACAGACTATCCTGCAGATCCCAAGGGAACAATTACGAAGAAGCCCCACAACACACCCTGCAAGGACACTTCTGCCTTGCAGGCTGGTTAATTCTTACCTTCAGTTGAATTCCTGCAGGGAAAGGACAGACTGCACACACAGCAAATCTGTCCTTTACGAGGTGCTTGAAGCACTTCAAGAACAGCAAACACCATCTTCCTCAAAAACACAGATTCTTCTGGAATTCATGGAGGTTACACCCTGGCAGTCTGTAACAACTGCACTTCCCCCAGTTGTATAGTGGAGTAGGACAGCTCTACATTAATTATGAAATAACAATGAGTTTATGGGGTTTATATTAACTTAAGTAAATAAAGAGTTTTTAAAGACATTGCTTTTAATCACTTACTCAAAATTCTCTATTAAACTGCACTACATACCAATAGAATGTATTATCAGTTTGGCTCAGTCCTAATGAGACAGAAGTGCCAGAACTCTAGAGCTGTATCACCATTTTAACAGGCATCAAAATGCTACAACTACCTTTAATAGCAGCTTCACGTTTATCTCCCTTATCCAAAATCATTCACCTCAAAATTGAGAAATCACTAAAGCTAAGACAACTCAAGACGTTTTTATTTTATTTTACAGATTAAAAAACCCCCAAAACATGCAAGTCAAGCTTCACAGCTCTAAAAATAACAAAGAAGAATAAAACAAAAAAAAAAACCAACCCAGGTCCACTTCTCAAGTGAAGACACGTCTTTTGTTTACCCAGTTTGTCTTCAATATGCAACAATTAATTTTACTTTAAGTCCACAAAAGTCAAATTGAACTCACTTGACTGACTCCACATCTGTAAAACTGTAAATGTCTGACCTTCCTTCACCTAATGCATCTGAATGCAAACAGACTAAGGTCAGTAAAACAAACAAAACCTCTTGCAAACCTAAGTAAATGTGTGTTAACAGAAAAAAAGACTAGAAGTAACTGCCATGGTCACACATCCTGCCAAGCTCTGCCAACAGGATTTTACGAGTGAGCAGAAAAGAAAACGTATTGTATTTTTGTCATGGTTTTCTGTTTGCTGGTTAGAGTCAAGAGCCTTAAATTGCCCTAATCATAAGACAGGCCACAGTTGTTGTTCTGCCCGCCCTCATCTTTCTTGGCAAGAAGTTGCCTTTTCTTCTCCGTCTAAAGCCAGAATTAGTCTGTTCCCAGGCTGAAAAAAACAGAAACGAACTTCACACGGAAAAGTTAATCACAGAAAAGCTACGACAGCATCTGAGCAGGAATCTCACTTTTGTGTATGCACAAATTCTCACAGTGAACTTCTGGAATTTAAATCTACCTGCACATGTCCCAGAAGTGACACATGATTAAAACACAGAGTAAAACTGAAGACTGATGGTGAATGGATATAAGAAAAGAACAGCCATACTGAATCAAGCCAGAAGCGTACTTATCCCATCATCCAGTCCAGCAGGACATCTCACTATATTCCACCTTCACCACGGTATCTGGGGAGTATTTCAGAAGCCACACTGAACTTTAATCTCAGGCACTACTGCCAAACAGATACTCAGACATATTCCTGACAAGAAAATGCATCAGTTCTGTTAAATTAACATGACTGCAAGCAGGAACAGCAGGACCAGGAGAGTAGCTCTAGCCTGAGGAAACAAGAACTATCTTCCACTAAGAACACCAAAACCCAAGCACTGTCCCAAATCAGAACTTAGTAAGCAGGATTCGACCTACACATAGGAGTAACAGAAAATAATCCATATTAGTTAAACTAGATGCACTCTCTAGGAACTGTCACTGAGCGATAAATGGGAAAGGTGAAGAGTTTTGTATTGATGTGTGCCAGCCTAAGCTGTGACAGCTGCATCCCTCTCATCATGCTTCTACCCTCTCGAGCAAATGTCTGCACTCACACCACCACGTGGTGTGCCACTTCAAAGGGCTGAGCCAGCTGAAAGCCAACCTACCAGAAACAGACGTTTATTTATTTATTTATTGTCTGAAATTAACTCTCTGTCCTCACCTACTGCTCAGTCAGGCAAGCAGAGGAACACGTGGCTGGAGACACGGAAGCCCAAAGCCCCAAACTGTGCTGGCTGAACCTCCTTCCGAACTGCAGCATGGATGAACTACTAATAAATACTGCAAACAAGAGTGTAATTCCAGTCTGTAGTGAGAGAAACAGATCACACTTCAGAGTCCAGTCTCCATGGCATCCACCCCGATACATCAGGACACGCTGAGGGGCTATTTTGCAAGCCAGCTCTCACATTTCCCTTTCTCTTTA
The DNA here is from genome assembly GCA_013390045.1 of Picathartes gymnocephalus. Taxonomy (NCBI): domain Eukaryota; kingdom Metazoa; phylum Chordata; class Aves; order Passeriformes; family Picathartidae; genus Picathartes; species Picathartes gymnocephalus. Next base: position 634,511 of record WEKY01024093.1, read on the forward strand.
CTGGAGTTCTTTAGACTAAAGATAAGGGAACACGAGGTCGCCACACGCAGAGCACTGACAGTCTTGAGCTCTTTTAACAGAGCTCTGCACACGCCTCTCTCCAGAACCAGAGAAGACACGGCTGAGCCTTTAGAGCAGAATATTGCCTTCCCTTTTCCAAACTAGAGGCCCTCAGTACAGTCCTGGAGACAGGCCCGTTTTTCAAGGGACTTCCTTGAAAGCCAAGCACGCCTGCTATGGCACAGTTATTGAGCTTTAGAACAGTCACGTGACAAAGAACCGCGGCCTTGTGATTAAAAACCCTTCAACCGAGAAGGCTGCACAGAAACTTACACACAACCTGTTAAATGACTCTTCCTTCTCTCCTGGAAAAGTTTCTAAACGCAAAGAGCGCAAGGCGCAGCCTCGCAGGCCCATGCCATAACCATCCCCAGCAGCTGTTCCAGCTGCACACAGCTGAAGCTTGGGCTGCGTCTGAGAAGACGCCGAGCTTTCAGCAGAGCTGAAGCCCAGGCTCCGCATTGTGGGCACCACCGCCGTGACTGCAGACGAGCAGCAGCAACAGGTGAACACGGACCGAGCGGCGGGGCGGGCCGGGGCACCGGGGAGGCGCCTCCACAGCAGCTCCTCGCCCGGCCCGGCCCCGGCACACACGGCCTGTCCCTCCCGCCCCAGCCCGTCACGCACCTTCCAGCCAGCGGAGCTGTTACTGTCACCCTTGTCCTTGAAGTAGGGGACGGAGCGCACCATCCACTCGTAGATCTGCGCCAGCGTGAGCCTCTTCTCGGGGGCGCTCTCGATAGCCTGGCTGATGAGCTCGGCGTAGGACTGGTTGCCCCAGGCATTGCGCCGGGAGCCGCCCTTCCGCACCGCCGCGCCGCCTGCCCGCGCCCCCTCGGCCCGACCGGGCCCTGCCACCGCGCCGCCTGCGCCCTCCTCCGCCGCGCCAGCCGCGCCGCCCGTCTCCGCCTCGGGCCGCGGCAACGGCCAGGTGCAGGAGCGCGGGCGGCTCTGCGGCTCAAAGTCAGGGTCGATGTCCGGCGACGCCGCGGCCCCACCCGGCTCCGCCATGGGCGCCGCCTCAGCCCCGCCGAGAATGCCGGACCCGCCACCCCTTTGTGCACCCCGGGCTCGCCGCCGCGCCGCTCTGTTTACCAGGCAGCAGCGCCGCTCCCCGCGCCTGCGCGGGCGGGGCACGCCGGGAGCAGTAGTCCCGTCGGGGCGCTAGCGGGCAGCCAGGTACGGCTGGTGGACTACAGTACCCAGCGTCCACTGCGGCAGTGGGCGGGGCGTGCCCCCCGACGGGTGAGCGTGGCAGGCGGTGCGTTGATGTGACTACAGCTTCCAGCGGGCATCGCGGCGGCTACGCTTACATAACTCGCCAAGCCTGGTGCGGCCCTGATCCCCCCTCGATTGCGGAGCCGTGATGGCGGCGTGGTGGCAGCAGCCCCGATGCAGTCGCAGCTCCTCCGCCCGCCTCAGAGCGCTCCAGGTCGGGCTGGGAGCGCCGCTACCTCTGCCATCCCGTCAGGGATGGGAGCCCATTTCCGGGCCACGCCCTGGCGTAAGGCGTGATGGGTCTGCGTCCCGGTCTGACCGTCAGAGCCGCGGCAGCCATGTTCCGGGGCCTCGCGCTTCCCGTGCTGTACAGCGTCCGGGGCTGGCTACACTCCAGACGCTGTATGGCGCAGTCCCTGTATACATTTCTTGACCCCGCGCCCCGGTTTCCAGCTGGGCGCCCAGTGCGGCCGCCTCAGCTTCAGGCTCTGCCCTTTCCCGCGGGGGCCCAGCCGGGGCAGCTCAGGCGACGCGGAGCAACGCTGGCAGCAAGCCTGCCATGCAGGTTCCGGGGCGGGCCGAGCGGGCCCCGCGGGCTGAATACCCGCTGCGTTTATGCAGGGGGCGGCCACGCGGTGGCGCTCTCAAGGGCGTAGCTGAGTGGCCCCGAACCATGGATAACTACCGCTTTATGCAGACACTCCGCGGGCTCCGTGCCGTGGTGCGCGGGTGGGGTGGCGGCTGAGGGGCCCCGTACCCTGGATATGTGTCGGTTTATGTAGGCGGCGGGCGGGCCCCGTGCGGCTATGCGCGGGCGGGGAGGGCTGCGGCAGCGGGCGGGGCGGGCCGGGAGGGGCGGCGGCGTTACCACCATGTCGGAGGCGGCGGTGGCGGACACCCGGCGCCTCAACGCGAAGCCGCAGGACCTCACGGACGCGTACGGGCCGCCCAGCAACTTCCTCGAGATCGACATCTTCAACCCACAGACCGTGGGCATGGGCCGCGCCAGATACACCAGCTACGAGCTCCGCATGCGGGTGCGGCCCCCGTCGGGCCTGCGGGGCAGGGCTGCCCGGTGTGCGGGTGTGCGGTCCAGGGAGGGGCGGCAGCGCTCGGGACGCGGTGGCCGAGGGACGGCGGCCGGGTAGGGCTGGGGTGGTGCCGCTGTTGAGCAGCAGGGGGCGGAGGAGGCGAAGCCCCGGGTAGCGCCGGGCTGGGGTGAGCAGCGCGCCTGCGGGGCTCAAGGTCAGAGCTGATGGGTTCGCCGGGGCCTCTCGGCATCCAGCGGGGGCTGCTGCGCACGGGGACAGGGAGGTGCTGCCTCAGCAGGCTCCTGCACCCGTCCCTTCGATAGAGCCCCGCTGGGTGGTTGCTGAACAGGGCATGGCTTCACATAGCTGCTTATCTCAAGCAGGGGAGGAGAGCTGGGTAGCAGTATCGTGGGACCTGCTCACACTGTAGGCTGGCTGCTTTACCAAGAGCCCATGAGCCCGGAGTGTGCACAGCCGGCTGAGCAGGGTTCTTTTTATTGGGCCTTAAACGAGCTGAACTGGGGACCCATTCACTGCTCTGTCTGGTAGATGAGGAAAGTAAAACTGAGCTTCCCCTAAAACAAGCTCCCTTTAGCATGTGTTGTGGTGCTGCTTTGACTTTTGCTTATAGCATGATTTAACTGCTCAGTCTCCACTGCCTTTCAGAAGAACTGGTGTTTTTTCTGCTCCAGTGCTTGGCTCCCATCAGCCTGCAGGTGGCAATGGGAACCTCTTAGTCCCACTGAAAGCAGCGGAGATGCTCTGAAAGCAGCTGGGTTTATTTCATAGGCCTTATAAGAACACAGTTAATCGTGTTGCAGTAGTATCTGAGTGCCGCCCATCAGAAGGGCTTTCCAGGAACTGAGGTTTTGCTACCTCAGTTCCTGGAATGATTCAGGCTGTGTTGATGGGGTAAAGGTGATGTTGATGCAGCTGTCAGTTGTTGGACTCCAGTGGGAGGGGAGAAAGGTGAGGAATTGCTGCACATTTCTCCAGTGACACAAGATGGGCATGAAAAGCCTGTTAGAGTAGGTGGTCTGTTTTGGGGAGAAGACTGTAGATGAGGTCTGGTCTTGAACAGTTGCTGGGGCAAGAGTTCCTCTGTTCTTCCATAGAGATGCCAGTGTTGGGTCAGATGTTCTTTTGCTCTGCAGGCTGCTGCAAAGCTGTCTTGTAGATTGCTTCAAAATGGAGTAAACCTGGCAGGGGAAAGAACCAAATCATTCTCCTGACAATTATATTGTCAGCACTGGTTCCAGTGTGTGCCCCTGGGAAGGGGGTGTGTTACTGAAATAATTACTCAAGGGAGAGGGAATGGCTGGCACTGAATAGACTGGCTTGCTTGGATCTGAAGGGGTTTGGTGTTTGCCCTGTCCTGATTAGGTAAGCTGAGTGTTCCCATCATGCCTCCTTCTCAGGGGGTTTGATTTTCTCATTGCAGCTTCAGGTTTCAGTTACATGTTGAAATACTGTGTGGCTTCAGAGCATCCTGTAAATTAACTGCTTTGCTTCATTACAGACAAACCTCCCCATCTTCAAATTGAAGGAGTCATGTGTGAGGAGACGATACAGCGACTTTGAGTGGCTGAAGAATGAGCTGGAACGAGACAGTAAGGTGAGGCATGGCTCACACCTCCCTATTCCTTAAGCCAGGACATGGGAACAGTTGCAGCAATAATCTGGTGGTGCCCAGAAGAGGGGCTGTGGTGGTGGGTGTTGCACCCCAGACACTTAAATCCAGGGGTTAAACTGAGGTTCCTTTAGTTTGGTGCAAGGAGAAATCCCAACCAGAAATTCTCAAGAGGTCAGAAAAGTTCACTGGCAAAAATATAGAAAACTATGGAACTTTGGCAAAGGAGTAAATACACTTATAAAACACTTATTGTAGCATTACTTAGCATTAATTTAGCGTTAACTTAGCATAAACTTCTCACTTTACTTAGAAACCTTTAAAACCTTAAGTTGTTATGTTACCCAGAAGGTTCCATGAAGAGAAGATTAGAAGGAGAAGAAAGAGAGAGAAAGACAGAAAGGTACAGAAAAACACACATATAGCTACCAACTCCTAGGGTTCAGAATGGGTGAGATGGAAACTCCAGGAGAAGGCAGGGGCTAGACAAGTAGGTCCCTCATGAGGGCTTTTAAGCCCCAGGGCCTTTGGTGACCCCCTCCCAAGGTGGGGCTTCTGGTCACTTGGCCACTCATGGGCTGGGTTAGCACCGCCCACAGTGTGTGATTGATGAACAGCTCTGCCGGGGCTGTCCTGTGCTGGCTCTGGGCTGGGGGGTGGAGCATTTCACTGTCTCGCCTTCACAGGACCTGATCTGCCCCTCCCACCAAACACACGTGCAGGCATTTGCCAAGCATCCCAAAATGTTTTGAGACACGAAACTTACCCAGTCTCTGACAGTGGGCACCTTCTGGGAGTCTGTCCATGTGATGGCACTAGAGATGAGCATCAGACAGCAGAGGATATCTGCTTGCAGGTGGCTGTTCAGCTCACAGGGTGATTCCGTGCTTTCAGATTGTAGTGCCACCGCTGCCTGGAAAAGCTTTGAAACGACAGCTTCCCTTCCGGGGAGATGAGGGCATCTTTGAGGAGTCTTTCATCGAGGAGCGGAGACAGGGCCTAGAACAGTTTATTAACAAGTAAGCTTGATGTCCTGGCTTTGCTGTTTGCTGTGTGCTGCCTCTTTAGCTCTTGCTGGGCTGTGTGTTAACTGTGAGAGAGTCTCGAGTCTTGACCTGCTGCTGGCAAGTGCCAGTGCTGGAGGGTGGTGCCTGCACCCACGTAATGAAACTGGAATTGGAGCAAGTCCTGCCCCAAGTGGGGGTTGTGCTTTGTGCTCTCTCCTGAGAATGTAGTGAATATTAGCAAAACAGCTGTGCTACAGGGGGACCCACCAACATGGTACTGTTGGTTCAGGGCATGGCATGGAAAGGAACAGCCTGTGCTCAAGCACCCCTTACTGGTCCTGTTGCAGAGCGGCGCATGACCTTGAGCTGAACGTGGTGCAGGTGTGCTGAGCTGGCTGCCTGACTCCCTCCTACAGACATCAGAGGCGTGGGAGTCTTGGAGGCAGCTGTGCTAACCTCCACGTCTGATTTTCTTCCAGAATTGCTGGACACCCACTGGCACAGAACGAGCGCTGCTTACATATGTTCCTGCAAGAGGAGACTATTGATAGGAATTACGTCCCAGGGAAAGTGCGCCAGTAGGAGCACCTGGCTCTGTCTTCCTCCATTCCACCCTCCCTCCTGCAAAAATGACATTTATTTTTACACTAAATCTGTCTTCTCTGAACCAGCTTTTCCTCTCTTGAACCTCCCAGTTTGTTCAGTATTTTCCTCTTTTGTAACTGGCAGCAGTTTGTTCTACTGGGCTGTGGTCGTGGCCTAAAGGTGTGAAGATTTATGCAAGTGAGTGTGTTGTCCCACTTCTAGGGGCAGATGTGGATAGGTGTGGAGCAGGAACTTGCTAATGGTGTTCTGGTGTAGGAGCTGCCTCTCTCCCTGTACAGGAAGGTATGAGATGACCTTCACTCCCTTGTCTGTGCAGCCCCAAGCATCTCTGCAGGAGACTTTGAAGAATAGCAGTTGTCATGTTGGTCAGTGATTATATCAGGTATTAAGAGTTTTAGTAAGGTTTATCCAAACCAGTGAGTAGGTGCCTGGGTGTGTCGGTCTCTCATCCACCCCATTCACCCTGCATGAAACCCCATTCTTCACTGTCTGGAAGTGCTGAGACCCAACACCTACTCAAACCCCACTATCAGCCTCCTGCATTACAGACCTGTTTGGTGTATTTGTGCCCCCTCCTTTCTAAGGTGCTGCTGGCAGCTCAAGGGGTTTCCATCCCGTGTGCTCTCATGATGCTCTGTGTGGGCCATTTGACACGTGGAAGATGGGATAGTCTGGGCTGTAGCCACGTGTGCTGTGATGTGTTGGCCCAGAGTTTAAGAAACACCACAGCCTGCTGTACCATGGGCTGCTGTGCTGGCATTGCCTGCAGCACCGTGCTCGGCTGCGCCTGGTGACCTTATCCTGGGTCCCAGCTGCTGGGGGGAGCAGACGGTCTGGCTGAGGAGGAGCAAGAGAAAGCTGGTGGAAGCAGTTGTAGGATGCATCCGTGATGGCTGCCACAGGAGGAGCTCAGCAGTGGGGCCTGGAGCAAGGCCACCTCTCCAGAAAGGGGCAGCAGAAAACGGTCAGTCACTCCTAGGTTAGACATTTGCTTACAAAGCAGGAGAAGTAGCAGTGGCTCTTTGTGTGTTCTCTCCTGTTCTGCAGTGAGCTAGGCAGTCACTTGTGTAGAGGTGAGAACACACGACTGGTCAGGGAAGTGTTCAGAGCTTGAGGGGACAATGAGGCTGTGACTTGCTGCAGCAGAAATGTCTTTTGGAGGCTCTTCCAGCTGCCACAGCTGTGCTGAGTGAGGTTGGGCCTCAGCTCAGGGGCTTCTCAGGTCAAGGCTGGCTGGTTTATAAGCGCTTGGTCACTTTGTTGTGGCACAGTTGAGCCTTTCTTGGAGCACAGGCCTACAGTGGATGCCCTCCTGTTCCTGCCAGGCACATTCCCTGAGGCCTTCCCAACGTCTCCTCTGTTTTTTGGTGAGGAACTGGCATTGCTGGGCGAGAGGTGGCTCTTGGGGCAAAGTCGCTGAAAGCACGAGGGAGCTGCTCCAGGGGCTGGCTCGGCCCGGAAAGGGCCGTGGAGCAGTGCGGAGCCTGGTGCCGGTGGAGGTGGCCGTGGCCTCCGAGGGGTTCGGTCCCCGCCTCCTGCTGCCGCCGGTCGAGTTCGGGGCGGCTCCTTCCCTGCGCGGGGCTGCCATCCATCCAGCTGTCTGCACCCTGTCCAGTGTAACGTCCCGGTGCCGTTCGCATTAAACCACTGTGAAGCCAATTGTCTGCCTGGTCGTGGGGGCTACTGGGATGGGAGAACAGCCGGGAAAGAGGGGCCACCGGCGAGGGGGCGGGAGAGCTGCCGGGACAGAGCGGGCACTGGCGGGGTGGGGCGGGGAAACCGCCGGGAGAGAATGGACACGGGCGGGGGGGAGAGTGACTGGGACAGAGCGGGCACTGGCGGGGCGGGGCCGGGGAACGGCCGGAACAATGCGGG
>WEKY01024093.1:642300-682588 GCA_013390045.1 Picathartes gymnocephalus
CCCGGCGCCCGCCCCGCTCACACACCCGCCCAGTCCCGGCGGACGCGGCGCGGTTCCGGACAGCCCTCCGGCGGTGGCCAGCGCTCCCCGGGCCGCGGCCGCGCCAGGCTCGCTCTCCCCCACGCACGGGCCTCGCTGGGGCTGCAGCTCCCCGCGGCTGGCACAGGGCGCGGCGCTTGGGAAACGCGGCTCCTCCGGCCCCCAGGTAAGCGGCGCCACGGCGGGGAGCCCCGGTACGGCCATCGCCCCCCCGGCGCTGCAGAACCTTCTCTCTCCCCCAGGAACCAGGCTGAAGCTGACATCGCCTGCCAGGTCCAGGCTTCAGCATGCCAGTGGGGCTTCACAGCAGGCACAGCCTTCCAGCATTCCCAAACTCGTCCCCCGGGACAAAGAGATGAAAACTAATTTTGCACCTGCCAGTTGCCTCAGGCGAAGAGGGGAAGCACGTAGGTTAGGGCGCTGCATCTAGAAGAGAGAAGGGGAAGGGCTTGGGCTGCAGTCTGGCTGGGAACAGAGCATGGGGAGTCCATGGGAGCAGCACAGGTACGACCTTAGGAAATGTTCTCATACCCCACGGGATGTATTAACACTCTCTGACCTCCCTTCAGTGTGGGCTGGCACACATGGGGTGAACCTTCACCCCATGGTGTTGTGGGGTCACGGGGCGCTGCCTGTGGGCCTAGGGCAGGCAGCCTGGCTGAGCCCCGGGCTGCCTGAAGAGGGTGCGATGGAGCTGCTCAGGAACAGCAGCCTGTATGCTTACTGTCCACAGCTGCTCTCAAGGCTGGGAGTCGTAAACAGCCCTCCTCAAGACTCTCTACAGCAGTTCCTACCGTGGCTTCCCGCTCCTCACTGCGGGCTCCGGGAAAAGTGGTTTCCTCCAAGCGTTTTTGCCTCAGTAAAGGTGAGTCTTGGTAGAAGCCTCAGAGGCTGCTGAGTTGTGGGAGAGGGATGCTGTTGCCGTGGGAAGAACATTCAGGTCTTGGCTGCAGGGTCAAAGCTGATCCTGGGAAAAGGACTGGGAGTGAACTGCATGTCCTTGGGCTCGGAGGAGGGGACATGAAGTGCAGAGCAACTTGCTAGATGAAGTCCCTTCCCTCTTTTGCTGCAGAGACATCCAGGAAAGAGCCTGAACAAATCTGGTGCTCAAGCTCATTCACAGAAGAGGGAGTGACCATGGTCAGTCAGGGCACTCTCTTAGCAGGGGTTGATGCTCTTTGTTTTCGTTTCTGGGTCTCACTTCAGGATCAACTACACAGGAGTTGGTGTGCAATAGGACCCAAGAGCTGAAGGAAAATGGTGAGAGCAAAGAAAGTCCCTGCTGCAACCAGCCTGTCTTGGGAGCAGGTGAGCAGTGTGGAGGTGTAGATTCTTGCCTCATGTTGAGGGAGTGTGGATAAACACGGGCAGCTGCTTGCTGGGTGGTGCTGCTCCCCAGCTGGGCCCTAGCTGACCAGGTGTGCTGAGGGTGCTCCAGCCTGTGCTGCCTTCGCAGGAACTGGAGCTGGGCAGCAGAGGGAGGGGAAGCGACGAGGCTGTCCTCACTTTGCTGGGACAGCCCTATCCCACCCTGCCCAGACAGCTGCCTGCCCTCCCTGTGAGAGCAGGCTCTTAGCAGGAGCCCAGAGCTGCTGGGAGAAAGTGCTTCTGCGTGGCCTCGCTCCCAGCAGCACCCATACAGGCCAAGCTAGCAGCAGCTGTTGGGCTGGAAGTGATGGGAGACCTCTGACTCTCCTGGACAGGTTCTGCCCTTCCTTGGTCTGGAGCAGCTTTGTGGCCAGGTTGAAGAGTGGCCAAGGATGGCAGGTTTCCAGTGCTGACACCTCTTTTCACAGGTAAAACTGACCAAACATGGGTGTATGTGGAGTCCTCTTTGTCCAGTGGCTTGGCCCCTGGCCTGACTTCAGGGTGTGAAGATCCAGTCCCTGCTGAGCAGGTAAGAGCCAGCTGTGTTCTGTCACCATGGAACACTGTTGAGCCCCTGGCTTGGGCCAGCTATGCCAGAGGTGGGAGATGATGAGACCTGGAGCTGGCAATTTCCTGGCTGGTATCTGAGAAGTTTTAGCCTTTCCCTAGTGTTTACACAAGACCATGTGCATTTTTTTGCATGGCTTTACCTCCTCTCCGTGCTCAGGGGACTGCAGGCTTCTGTCCAGTTAGATTTTTCTAAGGGCCTTTTGAAACATGCAAACCTCCTAGGGCTGGTGTTGTCACTTTCATATGTCCTGACAAGTAGGACATGGCCCCAGGATGGGGTGAACAGAGCTTGCAGCAAGATGAATCTCCAAGTTAGGAAATCTCCTACCTGCAGAATAAGTTTGTGCATTTTCCAGTAGTTTTAGGGCTCTTCACTGTGGCTGCAGCTAGCCAAAGGCATTCTTGTTTCCCATGGGTGCTGGCAGATGCTCACTACAGCAGCTCCTTTGCCAGGCACTGGCAAAGTGCCAGTGATGGATGTGCCCTGGCAGTGGTCCCTAAGGTGCTGGGCTTGGAGTGTTGGATGGGCTGCAGTGCTCCTCCAGAGGATGGGCTGTGCTGTGGCTGTGCTGCAGAGGGGCTGACAACTCCCTGTATCACACTTACACCCTGCTCTTGCCAGTCTGCAGGTGATCAGCTGTCCCAGGAACTGAAGCGTGTGAAGAAAGAGCTGGAGCAAGTGAAGAGTGAGCTTGGTATGTGGAGCTGGCTGTTCTGAGGACTGCAGGACACCTGCAATCCAGGTGACATCCCCTGTGCTTGTACCTGGAGCCTAGGGCCTGCAACTCGATGGGACTGGGGCTGGCTTTGTGTTTAGGGGGTAGGACAAGATCTCAGCTGATGCCCTAAAGAGTCTGGGGTGGGGTGTTTAGGGTGGGCAGAGCATGCACCTTCTTGCCTCCTGTCTGCAGCTGACAAGACTGCTCAGTGTGAAGCCTATCAGCAGACAATCTCCTCCTTGCAGGCTCAGCTCAGAGCAGCAGGTATGTTCCCTCAGTGTGGTGAGCCCTTGCTTCTGGGCAGGCTGCACGGATGCTCCAGTGATTCTTTGCTGGTGTAACTGAGGGCTGCCAGGTGGGAGTGATACAGCTTATGGCCTTTCCCAGGGGTCAGGTGCTGAGTGCCAGAAGCATTACTCCTTTGATGCTGCTGTTGCTTCCCAGGAATCTGTCTGGAAGATGCAGTAATGTTCGACAGTGGTGACCTGGGGAGAGATGCCAGCCATTGTCCAGCTGTGTGAGCCTCTGGGCCAGTGATATATGTGGAGCTCTTGAATGAATTCATTTTCTAACTCCTTGTATTTAAAATAAAGGTGTCTTTTGCAGTGGTGCTTGCTGTCTGCTTGGGTAGAGGCAATGCCCAGTGCTGCCCACTGATCCCCAAGGTACTGGGCGTCTGTACGGCTCGTTTTGCTCAGCCAGAGATTAGACGTCTCTTACAAGGAGGAGCTGGGTGCTGGTGGATGGAGGTACAGTGTGGCTCTGGGGAAACATCTCTGGACAAACCTGGTGCATCCAGGTGGGGATGCTTGTATGTGTGGTGGTGGTGGGTAGCTTTCTTCCTTAGACCAGCTTCACACTGAATGTGGGAAAAGCCAGTGCTGGCTAATGGCACATTAGGCTTCTGTAGCCTTTGGCTATTTATTACTGGTTTTTTATCAGTGACTAGGGGCAGGTTGTGGGGAAGCAGTGCTTGGGACTCAGTCCCTCACTGTTCCTGCATGCCGACGCTGGGAGCCCTGCTCTGCTGCCTTCTCTCTGTGGTAGGTTGATGCAGGTGCCTTGTTGCACTGCTGTGTGTCTGCATGAGGCACTGGAGAGTCCCACTGTCTGGTGCTGATAGTACCCTGAGGCTGGGCTGGGAAAGCTGGCCTGTTCCTGTCCCGCTGTTATTTCTGGCTGGTGTTCCTGGCTGCCTCGGAATGCACATTCACAGGCAGCTCACGCTCCTTCCTGGGGCAGCTGCCCTGGACTGTGCAGGGCCCTAACATGGTGTGTGTTCCCTGTACATGCAAGGTGAAGATAACTTCTTGGTGCAGGTACTAAGGGAGTTGACTAGAAAGGTGCCCTGCTAGATTTATTATTTGTAAACAGAGAAGCCCTTGTGGGTGAAGCTGGACTCGGTGGTCCTTATGGGCCCCTTCCAATCTGAAATACTCTAATGTTTCAGTTGTGGAAGGTGGTGGGAGCATCCAAGGACTGATGGACTGATGTGGATTTGTTTCTGCAGGGCTTCTGGCCCTCTCTATGGGCTGGAGCCATCTCCTACTCTTTTTTGATGCTGGCTATGTGTGCCTTGCCACTGTTTGCCTTCCTGCTGCTCCTGTTGGGACGTGCACTTGGCTTGTTCCATGCCTCTGCCTGCTCCCAGCCCTTGGCCTGTGCTGCTGGATCAGGGCCCTGAATGATGGGAGTGGAGAGCACTAAGACTGGGAGGGTGAGGAAGGGACACTGGGAAGACACATGTGGAGCTGCATTTGAGGTCTGGAAGCTGGAGACGTTCTGCTGCCCTGGTGCTGCTCCCTTCTGGAAACTGCCTCCCAACGCCTGATGTTGTTGCAAGAAGGTTTCTGGCAATAGGTGAATCATGTCATCTGCCCCCTTACTGTTCGGGGTAACCAGTATCCTCTTGTCTAGGAGAGGGTGACCCTGCTTGGAGTCCTGCTGTGCCTGTGGTGCTGCCTACCCTGTCCGAGAACATCCCTGGCAATGGTGCTGCCCAGCTGGGTCCTTGCCTACAGCTGGCAGCCCTGGAAGGAATGGGAAGGGTCTGAGTAGTAACAGCCATGCTGCCCTCTGCATCTTGAACTTCCTGGTGGGGTAAGGGAAGAAAAGGGCGTTGCTGAACAGCGGTTTGTCGATTCCGAGAAGCGGGGGCAGAGCCTTCGTCACTGCCAGAAGTATGAGCTGGCGTTTCCATCACCACCCATTGCCGGTGTTTGCCCCCCCGGAGGATGCGGGGGAGGCAGCTGTCTAGCGCTCCTGCCTGCTCTGCTCTGCTCTGCAAGTGACTGAAAAGCCTTTTGCCTCGATAGCGGCGCCGGAGCAGGGTACTGCCAATGCTGCCGGCGAGGGGCTGACCCCTCCCCATAAGCTGCCACTTTGAATGGGCGCTCACGACACGCGAGCCCTGGATTGCATCAGGCGTGGCCTGCTGAAGGACGGGTCCCAGCGGGCGTGCTGGAGAGAGGATGGTGCTGGCTCCTGCCTCTCTCCTGGCTGCGAACAGTTCTCCCAAGACTGGCGTTTCGCGTCACTTAGGGCTGCCTGTTGCTCCCAGAACTGAGGAGGCTGTAGCGAAGTATACGGAGGTCGGGGAAGAGTCGCTCTACAGGCCTCGGGCTGAGCTCCGATCGCAGCCTCTGTAGCAGGGCTGGCACTGCCTCTCTCCCAGCCCCGGCAGGGCAAGGCCGGGGCAGGCGCTGTTCTCATGGTACATCTGGACTCGGAGGACCCTCAGCCGCCCCCTCTGTGGCCTTTCCCGAGGGTGCAAGGTGCCTTGCCCTGGCCCCTGAACTGCCGCCCGGCAGCAGCCCTGCCTCGCCCTTCTGCGCGGGAAGCCCGGCGCGGGTGGAGCTTAGGAGGAGGCGTGCTCCCCGCCTCCCGCTAGGCTGAACGGGGGCTTCTGAGCGCTTTTTTCCGCTTCCCATTTGTGCTAGTCCATAGCAGGCGGAACTTGTCCGCCTCTACGCTCTCGGCCGCGGCGGCGAACGGAACTGAGTTCACCTGAAGGCGATCGCACCGGAGCGAGCCGAGCCGAGCCGCGCCGCTGGTGAGTAGTGGCGGGCGCTGCCGCCGGACCGGGAGGCCCTCGGCGCAACCGGTGCCGCTGTTGCATCAGCTGCCGCCTGTCCGCACGTGGCCCGTCCTGCCGCAGCCCCCCGCTCGGGTTCTGCCAAACCCGGAGCATCGCCGGACTCCGCGGCGGGACGAAGCCCGACCGGCACTCCTTGGGACCGGAGATGCCCCCGCGGGGGCCGGGGCGGTAGGTCCCGAGGGCTTCCGGCATCTGCCCCAAGTCGAGGCGGGAATGCGATGGCTGCCGGGTTGCAGTAGGCACCGGGATGCAGCGTGAGGCTGCTGCTGCCGCCCGACACGTTGCTTCGCCTCTATACCCACGCGGATCTCGAGTGGGGTACTGGAAATCCTCGGAACAATTGAGCAGCTCTGGGGAAGGCAGCTAGAGTTTTCCAAGTAGTGGTTGAGGAGGGTGCTGGTGCTGGGGCACTTGTCTTAAAACTTGGCCCAGAGGCTACCTAGGCTGGGACAGCTTCTTGGGGTCAAGGCTGAATGTGACACGTGCCAGCTCGGGAGGAGGTTTATCAAGAAGCAGGATGGTTTGCTGGTGTTAGGAAAATATATCCACAAACACCAGAGGTTTATGTCCAAAAAGGACACAGAAGAGTCCTTTTACTTTATTCGAATAAAGGGAGAGGCCATGGGGCATTTCCCCTGGGATCTCTCAAAATACAATTTCATTTATCAGTAGCCTTACAGTTTATCTGTAAAGACAGATCTCTTCCATTTTATTCATCAATCAGTGGAATTCTTCCCATTGTTTCTTATATCTCTCAGTGTTAGTCTTATCTACAGCAGGCCCACAGCTTGTTTGTAAAGACAAACCCTCATTCCTTTCACTGGTTATGGGGAAGCAGGTGAATTGGTGGCTGCCACTGTGATCCTGATAATCCTCTACAGAAGAGGGTCACAAAGTTATCCTTGTGTACTTAGGCTTAGGTACAGGTAGTGTGGCATGCAGTCCTGGGCACCTGGATGGAGTGTGCTCTCTGTCCCAGTGAAGGGAGAAGTCAGCAGGGAGAAGACACTGGTGCATGGGTAGTTCAGTGCTGGGCAGAGGTGTCAGCTGTGCCCAGGGGCATTGGGAACCACTTTCCTTGCAGCTCCTCTGTGCTGGTTGCCTGCTTCACAGGTTGCTCATCTTCAGAGCTTTTCGGGGATGAGTGGCTGCTGTGAGCAAGAGGAGTGGGGATGTCACACGTTCAGGGTGATTACAGCCTGCAGAGCTTGCAGACTGCTCAGCAAGCACTGTAAGCAGGCAAGGGGACCTATGCCGTGTGTCTCGTTATGCATCCCTGTAGAGAATATGGTGCAGATGGTGAAAGCAAATAAGGAATGGCTGCATCCAGTGAGTCAGCCCAGCCTGCCAAATCCTGTGCTTGAGGAATTCTTTGTTTCCACATCATTGCTGCTGTGCACACCCATGTGCCAGGCTGGAGGAATGTGCCAGCAGTCAAGTTTGGGCTGAAGGATCTCCAGACTGCCAAGCCTTGGAAACAGTGGGGAAGCTCTGGGACATGCCTGTGAGCTCCGTGGTTGAGACTACACAATGCTTGAGCAATGATCATTTCCCACCATGGACTGACTGGGTTCATCCCTGCCTCAGTGTCCTGGTGCAGCCCCACAGTGCCACCACCACGGTCTCTGGCCAAGCAATGTGGCAGGGGCATGGTGCCTATGGGTGAGATGGGACTGGGCTCCTGTGGGCATCACTGCGTACCCTGCCCCTTGCAGTGTCCGTCCTGCTGCCTGAAAGACACTGAGCTTCACGTTTCCCTTCTCTTCCAGGGCTTTTGACCAGCTGAGCTTCACTGAGGAAAGGACAAGATGTTGGGGGAAAAAATGACCAGTTTTGGGAAGAAGCTGATCCGCCAGCGCACGGTGGACCTGAGCTCCGATGACACACATTTTGCTCGATGTCTCTCCACAGTAGACCTTGTGTCTCTTGGTGTTGGTAGCACACTAGGGGCTGGTGTTTATGTGCTGGCTGGGGAGGTAGCCAAAGAAACAGCTGGTCCCTCCATCATCCTCTGTTTTCTGGTGGCTGCTTTCTCATCAGTACTGGCTGGACTCTGCTATGCAGAGTTTGGGGCCCGTGTTCCCAAGGCTGGCTCTGCGTACCTCTACAGCTACGTTACTGTTGGTGAAATCTGGGCTTTTATAGCTGGCTGGAACCTCATTCTCTCCTATGTCATAGGTACGAGGCCAGGCAGCGTGCATGGGGCTCCTTCCAGCATCGTGCTGGAAGCATGGGGAGCTTCTGGGGGCAGGGTGTGGGGTGGGATCAGCAGGGAGGTGGGTGCTCAGGTGCGGGTGGCTGGTGCCAGTCTGCCCTGGGCTTAGAATAATGCACAGATTTGCTATCGACCAGGCACGGCCAGTGTTGCTCGAGCCTGGAGTGCAGCATTTGACAACATCATTGGCAACCACATCTCCATGTTCTTCGCCAACAAGATCCCAATGCACCTGCCAGGAGTGCTGGCTGAACATCCAGACTTCTTTGCTTTAATCCTGATTTTGCTGCTTACTGGTGAGTGTGCAGGAGAATGGCTCCATGGTACCGTGGGTGATGGCATGGGAACCTGATGGGTCCCCACTCACCTCTTCTGTCCCCACAGTACTGCTGGCCATTGGTGTCAGTGAATCTGCCCTCGTGAACAAAATCTTCACGGCGGTGAACCTGTTGGTACTGAGCTTTGTCATCATTGCTGGCTTCATCAAGGGAGACATCAAGAACTGGCAGCTTTCAGAGAAGGACTGTGTCAACTACTCGCAGTCAGACTCTCCGGATGACATGTAAGTAGAGCAACTGTGCCAGGCCAGGATCTGGCATAGGCCAGGCATAGGCCCTGCTGTCCCTGCACCCCATGGCAGCTGCTCTCCTCCCTTTTTTCCAGGATAAAAGCTTTTGGCTCTGGTGGGTTTTTCCCCTTTGGACTGGAAGGGCTCCTGACTGGCGCTGCCACCTGTTTCTACGCGTTTGTGGGCTTTGACTGCATTGCCACCACAGGTACTGCCTTGGGTGAGGGTGGCTTGGGCATTTCCCCTGCACAGCCAGTAGCTGGCCAGGAGCTGATGGGGAGGATGCTATGTGATGTGGGAAAACAGCTGGTCTCGTCGCTCCTGGGAGATTTCCCTGTGGAGTCTGTGTCTTCAGCTGGGCCAGACAAAAGGGCTCAGAGCCTGCCCTGCCCCAGGAAAAGTGGCTCATTACACCACATGGTGGGAGCAGGGCTGCACCCTGCCTGTGCAGGCAGCTCCCAGAGCTGCGGGGAGCCTTTTGACTGCTGAGCCGAGGCTGCAACAGTGCTGGGAATTGCTAGTGCCTCCTAGTTACTTCCCAGCCTCAAGCAGCCTTTTTCTAAATGAGTGGATTCATGCAAAACTGCTGCTTCCTGGAGCACAGGCAGTTCTCTTAATTTCCTCTCATTACCCCAGAAATCTACTTAGTGGGTGGCTGGTGCAGGCTGTTCTGCCTGACCTCCCTGCCTGTGCCACCCTGCCTCCAGGGGCTGCCCAGCAGCCTCCTCCTTTCCTGCTGACAAGCCCCTTGCTGGGAGCATGGTGCAGCACACCTTTGCGAAGCTGAGCCACATGGAGGACCTCCATTCAAGGAGGACCTCTGTTCAACAGGCTCTGTAAGGAGAGGGAGCTGCTGGTGAGGGAGAAGGGCTGGCATGGCCAGGGGGGCTGTAAGCCCAGGCTGCCAGGGAGCTCCATCCCTTCTGCCAGTGCAGCAGCATGGCCAGGGACCCCTCCTCTCCAACAGCCCCTGCTTCCTGCTCCCCAGTCCTGTGTTGCCATGGAACGTCCCTACTCTGGCTCATACCCTGAAGGTACTTGCTCCATGATGTGCAGTGGAGTGGGGCACATGTGGCCTCTTGTGTCTGGACAGGGGAGGAAGCCAGGAACCCACAGCGCTCGATTCCCATTGGCATCATTGTGTCCCTCTTCATCTGCTTTGTGGCTTATTTTGGGGTCTCTGCGTCCCTGACCCTCATGGTGCCCTACTTCCGCCTGGACAAGAACAGCCCGCTGCCTGAGGCTTTCAAGGCGGTTGGTTGGGAGCCTGCCCGCTACGCCGTTGCCGTTGGCTCACTCTGTGCCCTCTCCACCAGGTAGGACTGGCTCTATTCCTGGCACTGCTTGGCACAGCACAGGGACCAGCAGCATTCATCCCGGCTGGGCTGGGGATTTGCTCTGTCCAACTGCTGTCCTGCTCCTGGCACAGAGCCAATCCCTTCCCATTCTGGGTGGTAGATGTGGGCAGCTTGCGTAATCTCTCTCTCCACAACAGCTTGCTGGGCTCCATGTTTCCCATGCCCCGAGTGATCCATGCCATGGCAGAGGACGGGTTGCTCTTCAAGTTCCTCTCCCAGATCCACAGTGGCAGAAAGACCCCTTTGATAGCCACCTTTGTCTCAGGGTTCTTCGCAGGTAAGGCCCTTGGCCACCTCCTCACACCCAGCCCTGCAGTGGTCTGGAGCTGTGCTCATGATTCATGTCCTCATTGCAGCGGTGTTTGCCCTCCTGCTTGACCTGAAGGACCTGGTGGACCTCATGTCGATTGGCACGCTGCTGGCCTACTCCCTGGTGGCAGTGTGCGTGCTCATCCTCCGGTGGGTGACTCCTCGTGTTTGGCGGTACCCAGGGTGGATGTTCCTTACATCGTCCTGGGGGCTTGTAGCTACAGCATTTTTCCAGGGGCATGCAGCCTGGGGAAGTGTCAGGCCCCCAAGATGGAGGCTGCTGACCAGAGCCTGTGTGTTTTTCTGGGCATATCTTTGGAGTGGCTGTCACAGGGCCATTGCCGGAGCAGCGGGGATATGAGGGTGCTGCCTACTGTTCCCTTGGGCTAGGAAGTTCCTTGGGCTCTGCTGCAAGCTTGTCTTACCTGCTCAGGTACCAGCCCAGACAGCTGAACTCCCCAAAGGCCATGGAAATGCTGGAGCTGAATCGGAATGAGGAGGAGAGAGTGATCATGAACCCGACCATCACTGCTGCCAGTGCCCCGCACAAAGAGACATTGTCTCTGGCGATGTTCTTCAGCCCGCCTGGGGACACCCCCACTGCGCTCTCGGGGCGCATTGTCTACGTCTGTGTCACGGGCATTGGTGAGTGAGTGGGAAGTGGCGGCTGGTGTCCCCTCCTGCCAGCGGCTGGAGTGTTTTGGTGTGTCTCTGCAGAGCTGGGAAGGGATGGAGAGCATGCCAGGCAGAGGAGAGGGGCCAGGCAGCACAGGTTGCCAGCCGCTGTTGGCAGTGCCAACAGATGCTGAACCCTAAGCAGGGTCCCAATTGCAGGGTACAGCTGTGGTTTGGAGTGCACAGGCACTGTTGGAGGACATGGGTGCTAAGCCAGGGATGTGCAGGTGGTAATGGGAGATCCCTGGAATGAGCCTGACCCATGCTGGCCACCAGCAAGGGCAGTCCCCAGCCCCTTGAGAGTGCTTGGGCTCAGCCAGCAAGGTTTGATCTGTCTATCAATGGCTCCATTGTACAGCCAGAATGGGGTGGCTCAGCCAGGTCTGGGTAAGCATCAGAGCTGGGTCCAAGCCCAGCCAAGTGCAGGCACTCCCTGCAGAAAGTGCCTCCAGCAAAGCACTTTCCTAAGTCTTTGGGATGGGTGTTAGAGACAGCAGGTGCTGGACCTGACCAAGAGGAGTGGGTGCCTCAGCCCAGCTGTTGGTGAGACTCAGGGCCCCAGGGAGGCCATGTGCCATGCAGTCCCCTGACTACCCCCTCTCTTGCAGTCTCACTGATCACAGTCATCTGCGTGGTCCTGACCCTCAGTGTGGCTGCACTGAAGGATGCCAGTGTGGGCTTTGTTGTGGCTCTGGTGCTGCTCCTTGTGGCTCTGCTCATTCTCACCGTCATCATTTGGAGGCAGCCGCAGAACAATGAACGGTTAAACTTCAAAGTGAGTGCAGCCCCCTGCATCTTCGTGTCTGCACCCTCATGGACTCCATCAGGATCTGGGCATTGCAGGGTCTGCCCGGGCTTGCTGCCAGGCAGTCACCAGGAAAGCTCAGGGCCCTGAAATGCATCTCTGAGGTGCAATCCCCAGTGTGGAAGTGCCCAGGTGCTCTGGGCTGTGGCAGTGAGGAGGTCCTTTCCTTGGCCAGTAGCATCCTCGAGCCCAGCCTGGTCCTTCAAGGCACAGCTGACACAGCACTTCTTGTCCCTTGCAGGTACCTTGCCTCCCACTCCTGCCAATCTTCAGCACCTTCGTTAACATCCTGCTGATGGTACAGCTGAGTGCCAGCACCTGGGCGCTGTTTGCCGTCTGGATGGTTGTGGGTAGGTGTCCTGTGGTGGGGAATGCAGTGCCCACAGGTCTCTCCTGGGGGTCTCTTAATGTGACAGCCCACCATTGCATATTTCATTATGGAAACTGTCCTGCAGGTTTTATTATTTACTTCACCTATGGGATTTGGAACAGTGTGGAAGGGAAAAATGCAGAAGAAGCCTGTGCCACAGTAGAAAAGCCTCTGCACCATTCTGGACTGGACCTCAGCCCTGGGGCTGCTGCGATCTGAGCACCAGTGCTCCATGGACCTCTTTGCCACTTTGGGACAAGATCATGATCCACAGAGTACATCCATCCCCTCTCCTGCAAAGAGTGAGTCCCAGAGTGAAGTACTAAGGCTTGACAACAGGCCCTGAGCCAAAGCTGACCTAGGATGAATATACCAACCAAATGTATGTTTCCACTCATTAACCAAGTATTGTTACATGTATTTACTTATTGGCAAAACATGTTCACCTTTCTGTATCTAAAACAGAATAAGGCCACATCTGGCCTAATTAGAGGGTGTAGGATCAAAGCCAACTCTCTTGGATCTTCCTTGAGCCCTGGCCAGGCTTTGGGAGAAAGCTGGCAGGAAATTGAAATTAGAAATTATATCAGCTTGTTTGTTTAGCTGTGTAAAAACGGTCACAGCAAAGTGGGGGAGCCTCGTGGCCTGCAAAGGTGGAGGCACTGCAGGGGTTCCCAGTTACTGGTGTGGTTCTCCAGTCCTTGGCTGTGACAGCTTCACCCCACAGCTGATGTCTGTCGGACTTGGATGATGTGTCTTCATTGGGGTAACTGGTGATGTGTCCTTTTTAATCACTACAGGCATTCTTTCGTATTAACGATTAGCATTGCTTAGCTTATCCCTTTGTATTTCTTTGCTAATGGCTAGGTGCATTGCTTAGCTTATCCTTTTGTCATTCTCTGCAGTTTTACATCATAGCAAATGCCACTGTTCCTTAAGTTGGTGTCTGTGTCTCTGACCCTACCCACCAGCAAAACAAAATTGGCGTAGTCAACTGGGTCAGAACAAACTGTTGCTTTTTAAATCTAAATGTAAGGAATCCTGTCCGAAATTCCCAGATGGGAAGACCTTCAGTATAGTTCACTGGCCCTGGAGTGGGCTAAGGTTGGAGGACCATGTGAGCAATGGGGAAGTCAGTTAAAAGTAGCTGAACTGCTGGATGTATTGGAATGCGCCAAAAAATCACATACTGAAAAAGGAACAGAACTTACGGGTTTGGGAAGGCAAGGATGGATTTTGTTAACAGTATATCTAACAACCAGCAAAAGGAACAGTTGTTGAAATGCTCTAACATGGCGTGACAGATGTATGAGTTGTAGAATCAAATTGTAATGCTAAAGTGCCAAAATAAGCTGCTTGCTGATAAGTTGGATTTACCAGACTTGCTGAGAAGGCTGCAGTTAGAGTAGCTCAGTGTAAGGAAAGGAGGGGGCAAGTGAATCACAAGAAAATGCATGCAGTGATTGCAAAGTCAGGTGTGCAGTGGGATCCTGATAAATGGAATGGAGATACTTGGGATTCTGTGGATTCTGATGAGGTTGGTTCCCTAGATGAATTTGTAGATATAAGACCAGCATGGAGACGAACGGTGGAATTAGATGCTAATGGTCAGCAGGTCAGGAGGGATACTCATAGAGGATTATACTCAGCATGAAGCAAATTAAATATTTGAACGGTTTAAGCAAAGACCAGGGGAACCTCTTTTCTCTTGGGCGGTGTGCTTGCATGACCAGGGAGCATCAGGGATAACCCTACACTCAGGGGACTCTTCAGAAGTTTCTAGTTTTGAGCTTGGGTTCTTTTGTGCAGGATGCATTTTGGAATAACATTCACGATACTAATTTGTTAGCTTTGGCTGCTTTGGATGTAATACTAAATAGCCTACAGAAAATGATTGGCCAGGATCTGAAAGTCAGGGGTATACTTTGTGAGATTGTATACAACGAGATGCATGAGAACCTTTTGTGATTTTGTATTTGCAGATAATAGTACTGAAGATACAAGTAGTCACTCCAATGTTTGTGCCTGTAACCTTATTGCAATGACAGGATTTTAGTTATTTATTGTTTATATTTTTTTAAATGAAGTTTTTTAGTTTTTTACCTCCTGTTATATCCTGTCAATTTTTGGAATCTAACTATATCTTGATTCAAGATCTGCAGCTTACTCCCATTGGCATGAAGTGGTAAAGGAACTGTTACAACACACAGATCTGAGGTGCTTGCTGAAACAAGCCCAGGAGAATGGACAAAAGACTTTGCTGTCCATCATGGCATGGCAGAAATATATCAGGTGATGGAGAGAAAGATGGAGAACACTGATGGTGAGACACTCTTTTTGGATGGGTGCCTGCAGCCACCCGAATTCTCAGCTGAATGTTTCACCTTGTTGTAATTTTATTGATGCTAATCCTTTTGCTTTTTGTTCTGATAATGGCATTGGGTGTTAAGGTTTGGATGATTATGAAACAGTTTACCAACTACCTCCACTGATAACAGACAATCCATGCAGTACCAAAGCACGAAATGTTCTCAAGCTCTGTTTGTTTATTGTGAAGCTTGAGTGACTATAGTCACAGGGTGTATTATGTGGGGAAATGACCTCTGTGGACAGGTAACTGGGGGTATGATTAGAGGAAACTGAAGACTTACAACAGTATGGAAATTATAGGGTGGGTGTTACACTGTTCCTTAATTTGGTGTCTGTGTCTCTGACCCTACCCACTGGCAAAAGAGTCAGGACTGCAGAGCTGGGTCATGGCTGCCTCTTCCCCTCACAGGGAAGCCCCCTGGCTGGATGGGAGTGCTGGTGGCCCAGGGCTGGTCTCTGCCCTCCTCCAGTCCCACACCACCACAGCCCTCCCACCATGAAAGTTGCTTTCCCTGTGCACAGGAGGCCCCACGTGATGGTGCAGCAGTACTCTTTCCATCTGTCATGTGCCTGTGGTCACGACCTCCTCCCTGCTTCCCGAGTGCCAGACTTGTACATGGCAGCCATGGCTGGAGCTCTGCAGGAAGGTTTAGTACAACTTCTTCTGGTACTCATGGCACCACTAGCAAACTGGTACTGCCCTGACCATGCTGCTTGGTGTAAATATCTTCCTCAAGAGTCTGTGAGATGTCCTTAGTGTAGCAGTACTTGTGTCCAACCTCATCTGCCTTTCTATAATTTTAAAGCAAATTTTTAAATCTATTAAATTAAATGTTTTTAAGTGCTTTTTTCTGTTGGTCTTGCTGCATCTCCTGTTAATGGCCTGTGGTCATGGGCCCCTGGGCAGGGCCCTACCTGCCACTGGGCTGGCTGCCAGGCTGGTGCCAATGCTTGGTCCCAGCCAGTTGTGCTGGGTGACATTCCTGCCCAAAACCTGCCAGTTGGAGCCACCAGTCCTCGCACTGTCCCCTGGGACAGTGAGCCTGTGAGCCAGGAGCTGTGAAGCAGTGCTTCAAACCAGCTCCAGCCGGTGCTGCTGGTGCTTGGAGGGGCAGGACAGCAGCCCGTCATGGCCCTGCCTTTCAGGCCCCGTGCAGGGAGGGATTGTGTCACCAAGTCCCAGAGCAGTGGATACAACAAAGGCCTTGGAAAGATACCTCCTGGAAGTGCCAGCAATGGCCTGTAGAGGAAGCCTGACCAGAAGCTGTGCTGCACCCATGTGAGGGGATGATTTTCCAAATTTTGGTCTGGTCTAAATCAGACCTGACATGAGTATCCAAAAAAACCTAATTTCAGGCAGATGGACTGTGCTTGGTTTTGGTATCTCTCACTGTTTATTGGCAGTGGTGCAGGGTCACTGCCTGGTCAGCGGTGAGGTACCTGCATCATCAGCTCTGCTTGGCCCCTGGGCTGGAGCTTTGAGCCCTGCCCCAGGGCTGTGCCTGCAGTAAAAGGGGCTGTGGTCCGGCTCTGCCCCCAGGCCAGGCCTCACTGCCCCCGTGTCCTGGGCTGGGGTGCCCTGCCAGAGCCTCAGGCTCTAGCCCCTGGGTGCAGGTGACTCCTC
This sequence comes from Picathartes gymnocephalus, assembly GCA_013390045.1. Lineage (NCBI taxonomy): Eukaryota > Metazoa > Chordata > Aves > Passeriformes > Picathartidae > Picathartes > Picathartes gymnocephalus. The sequence continues at coordinate 658,388 of WEKY01024093.1, forward strand.
GGGTGCTCCCAGCCCTCCTAGTCAGGCTGGTGCCTCAGTGTGCCATGCTGGTTTCACCACCCCACCTCGTGGGTATCTTCTAGCCAGGGGCAGCACATGGGTCCCTGCTGAGCCCTGAGCCTGCCATGTCCTCATGCACCCAGTTTTGGGTGCTGTTACCCAAGGCTAGAGGGCAATGGGCCCGTGATACAGCTGTAGCTGTCACCCCCTGGTTTGGCACTACTGCGGCCTCCTGGGCCTTTGTTTGTGCCTGTGTCCATACATGTGCACATCCCATGCCCATGTCTGTTTGTGGGTCTGTCTGTGCCCGTGGGCACATCCATGCCTGGTTACAGGCCATCCCATTGAGCTCTGCCGTTCCATCCCAGGCATCTATTGGGACTGGCAGAGCTCAGGGCCTGGAGCAGGGTTCTGGAAGCTCTGGACAGCTCCCACCATGACAGCTCAGCAGGGAAAGCAGGTGTCTGGCAGCCACCAGTCCATGGTGGTGTGGTGGGTTAGGGAGTCAGTGCCACTCAGCCATGGGTACAGCAGTCCTGTTTACCCCCAGGGTCTGGGCCAGCCATCCTGCCCTTGTCTACCAGCCTGTGGAGGCTGCCCCAGCCCTGCACACCCACTCTAGGGGGTTCCTGCCTCCCTCTCCATGCAGGCTAGCAGGACTGCCAGGCATGGCATCACATCCTCTGCTGGGCAGCAATTCTGCCTTTTCCAGGCCACACTAGTGTTACTGCACATCTTAGCACATCACTTGGTGGGTGAACGACACCCAGCCAGAGCCTCAGTGTGTTGTCTACACAAACTATCTGTTCCCACTGCTGTGCCCAGTGCCCCACCAGCCTGCTCTGATAGCAGCCCAGGCTCCATCTTGCAGAGGGGCTGGCAGAGAAGCATGTTCCTGCTGAAGCCTGTCAGGTGCTGGGCTCTGTAGGGTGGGATTCCCCTCCTGTACCAGTCTGGATTGAAAGGCGAGCTGGAGGGCTGTTGAGTCCAGCTGTGTTTGGCCCAAGCCATGCTGAGCAGGCAGGTGTTTGGGGTGACATTGCAGTGGAGGCCTGGCTGTGGCCACTGGCTGGTGAAAATGTGCTCTGGGGTCATGCCAGGGATGCAGTGTTGGTGGGTCGGGGTGTTGGGGGTGCAGAGAGTGGGTGACTCTCAGCCTCCTTCCCTAACTGGCTTCACCACATCTCATGGCATTCATAACTTCAGATCCAGCTGCCTTCAGGGGACATGGGGCTTTCCTGGTGGAGCCTTCAGAGCAGCTCTCTGGACACCAGCTTCTTGCCACCTCTGGGGGGGCTGCCGAGAGGCCATGAGCGTGGCCATGCAGGCTGGGGACAGGATGGAGATGGGGGCCTGTGCTGCTGAGCTTCTGGGGGGAGAGCTGCAGCTGCAGAGCCTACCCCTGCACTGCTCCCTGGCCAGAACAGGCCCTGGCAGGCGGAGATGTAGCAGCAGGTTAAATCTTGATCCACTGGAAATTAAAACAGACTGGCAAGTCTGCTCTGCTCTGTGACACTAAATACTTCAATGTGAGGAGTTTATGTGCCATCTTCTTCCCTGTAAAACCAGCAAGCACTGTCAGCTCCCCTTCCCTGCTGGTGGAGCAGAGCTGCAGTGGCTGCTGAGTGGGATGAATCCATCAGCAGGGCCTGAGTCCTGGAATCTAGGGAGTTAACTCCAGGCAGATGGGTCACTGGTGTAACAGAGCAAACTGGTATCAGCTCCTGATATTTCTGCAGCAGCACTGGGTTGTGCTGTAAGCCCTCACAGTCCAGAAGGGCTCCAGGAGATCAAAGCTGGTGATGGGTGAGATTCTTATCACTCCTTACTCACCTGGCTCCAGGCAGGCCCCAACCCTTCTGTTGTCTGTGGTGAGCTTAAGAACACATGACCCCGTAGCTGTGAGGAGCCTGTGTGCATCCAATAATCCTCTTGGCCCCGAGCTGTGGCAGGTGGCCAGCTCTCTAATCACACAGGCTTAATGCTCACCTCGCTTTGCCTTTGCAGGTCTGGCATGATGACTTGCTGCCAGGTGGTTGCTCTTCTCTTGCTCTCCTCTCTTCCCAGTGCTGCAGCTGGTGCCCTGGTTCCCGCTCCTGTCCCCCAGTCCACACTGCAACTAGCCAAAGGGTGGCTCCTGTCACAGCCTGTCCTGGAGCTGACAACGTGCTGTGATGATGCCTGCACCCCACAGGATGTCACCCTGGTGCCTCAGAGAAGCATCTCTTTTATAAGACAGTTGTATCCCAATGGCACCCACACCTCACTATGGTGGAAGCGAGCCCCTGAGTGAGTGGTGCAGAGAGGAGATGGCACAGGCAGCACGGGCAGTGCGAGTGGCACATTTATGGTGCAGATGGGTAGTTTTCCATCAGTGTGGCCACTTTCTGATGAACTACCCCTTCTCTGCCACTGTCAGCATCTCCAAAGGCTGCACAGGTGTGCTGGTTTCCCTACCTCATACACAACAGATTACTTTGCTAATCATAAAGTTTTATGGCTATTACATCCCCCTGTCCGCCTTAAGTTTTCCCATTTTCCTGCTGTGTTTACCCAGGCAATTATTCCATCTCTATTTCATATTCTCCACATAGGATCTCACACTGATGGTGCTTTGCAAGGCTGGACAGATGACTGCTTGTATTTTTCATTTTTAAGTCAATGTCCTGTTCCATTTCACTGCATCTCAGGGGCAGCCTGCATCACAGGCTGGTCAATGCTGTCATTGTTTAAACCCGCTGAAGAAAAAACATGCAGTTCCTTCAAGACCTGTGACAGTTGTACAGGCACACCAACCTGACTTGCAAAACAAACAGGTAGGAAACATTTTGAGAAACTAAATGTAATATCCGTCCTAGCTCAGTTATCAAGACTTTGGGGTAATGTGAGTGTTAAACTAATTTAACGGCCTGGTCTGCAGGTAGGTGTGCAACAGTTTCTATCATCGTGGATGAGATAATGCATGAAAATCATGACACATGACTGGGCAGGGAGCAGCTGCTATTGTTTACATAATACAAACCAAATTTACAGACAGAATTTAACTTGTTCAATGGAATTACCTGCCCTAGCTGAGAGGTTCTTGGGGACAGATCAAAAAGGGTTTACATCTCTTCTGGTCTCTTGTTTAGACCTAAGAACAGGCTAGACAGTGGCAGCCATGCTCTTCTTAAAATAGGAAGAAACACAGGGAAGGGACTTCTTGGTTCCTTCCTCTTCAAAGTGACCACTGAGCATTTGTTATGTTTTATAGGCTACTCCAATTGTGGGACAGGGGACAGGACAGGGAAAGTTCTCCTAGAATTGATGTGAAACATAAGGACTGGTCTGATTCACAGCATAAGCAACTTGTTTCTGACATCAGCCATGAGCTACTGCACAGCAGGAGAGGAAAAGCAGCACCAAGACAGAAGTGCAGAGAACCATGGTGAGACTCGTGCACCCTCCTAGTGTCCATCTCCGTGTTTGCAAGTGACAGCAGCTTTAAAACACCAACAGATGCTTCTTCCCCCCAGTTCACCTCATAGAGAAAGTGACTCTGACACAAACTGCAACTGGGACTCACTGTTGGGAGTGGTTTGACCTTGGCTGGATACCAGGTGCTCACCAAGCCACTCGTGTCACTTTCCTCCTCAGGGGTGTCCCTACCCATGGCAGGGTGCTTGGCACTAGCTGGTCTTTAAGGTCCCTTCCAACCCAACCGATTCTGTGATTTGTCCAGGTTACTCAATGGAGAGGGTTCACAAGCTAGTAATAACCTGGAATATGCACTTTTCACAAAGCCAAGGAAAGCTAGTGTCTCCTTCTTGTTAGCTGATGGAGACATAGTTGGTATCTTGATTACATCCATAGGCACATGGTGACATCCCTTATTTTGTTCCCAAGAACTGAGTAACTGTTGGGCTTCCCTATCTTCCTGCTGACTTTGGGCCCTGTTATCCCAGCATCAGAGCAGCCAGTCAGGATTCCACATACCTGGTGGCTGTAATCTTTCCATGTCTTGAAGTTTTGATGATGGTGGTTTCCACTTCTTGTCTGAATTCCCTCCTTCCTGCATTTTCTTTTCTCAAGGACCAGCTTCTTGATTGAACTCTTCTCCCTCCTCCCTTAATAACTGATGACATAGATCCATTGATTTCCATGTCCAGTGGATTTTTTTTCACAACTGGAGCAATTGTAGTTCTTCTTCTTTGGGCCCCTATCTTTACTATCTGCTCAGATGGAGTTTGTCCCCAGTCTCAAGTTATTCTCAGGGGTGGCTTGGGTCCCGGAGTTAACCACAGCCCTCTGACAGCCCTGAAATGTGGCTTTGCAGGCACGAGCCAAGCCCCAGTACAGTGCCAGAAGCTGCTGATTTTCACTGGGGTAGGCACCTTCTGTCAGTTGGCATGTCAGTTTGCCAGGGTTACTTGCCTGTTCAGGTGTAGTCCCAGGCTATGGGAGGTGATAACTAGCCCAGGCACTTGCCCAAATCCTTCCACACACTCTACCACCCACGGACCAGCCGCCTCAGGGAACTTTTCAGTATTGACCCGCCCAAAAATTGTCTTCTTTTACACGAGGATGACACCAGATTACACAGACCCCATGATATGCCAACTGTGTTAATTAGTAGTATTAAACAGCTCACGTAAGAATGAGCAGGAACAATAAAGCCACCCACACCAGGTGGGAGTGGGAAAAGGGATCCTCTCCACAAGGCAGCTCCCCTAGCCGAGCAAGGCCATCAGTGCCAGAGCAAAACACAGAGCCATGGTTTGTACTAACATGTTCCCAAAGCCCAGCAAAGTGAAGAGGTAAGAAATGCAGCCAAGAAACACTGTGACCCAACAGGAGCTGCTACTTAGTAACTACTATGGCTAAAGCACACTTAGCACAGAACTGCCATGGCCTCAGGCCCCAGGCTGGGCACCAAACTGTGGTGGGCTGACCCTGCCTGGACACTAGGTATACACCAACCTGCTCTCTCACTCCCCTCCTCAGTGGGAGGGAGCAGGGAGAAGGGAAGATGGGAATGGAATTTGTGGGCCAAGATAAAGGCAGTTTAATAAAGCAAAAGCAAGGCTGCACGTGGAAGCAAAGGAAAACTAAATATTTATTCTCTACTTTCAACCAGCAGGTGGTATCTGGCCACTTCCTGGGAAGCACAGCTTCAGTACACAGAGCAGCTACTCCAGAAGACAGATGTTTTAATAAGGAATGTCCCCCATCTCCCTTCTCTTAGCTGTTGCTCCTGAGCAGATGCCATATGGTCTGGAACATCCCAAGACCAGCCTGCTGGTGAGGTGGCAATGTTTGAGACAGTCTTGACTGTGGGAACATTGTTCAGCAATAGCCAAAACACTGGTGTGTTATCAACACCATCCTAGCTACCAATACAAAACACAGCTCTACGAGGGCTGCTAGGGGTAAAATTACCTTCATCTCAGTCAGACCCAATACAACTGTTTATTTAAAAAAATTAACAGAAACTTTTAACAAAATCACACCGAACAGCAAGGATCTGAAAAGCCAGGCAGCACTGGGGGCATCACAAAGAGAAATGCTCTGCAGGCCCTGATCAACCCAAGGGCTAGATGTGCAGACAAGCACCTGCAAGTGGATGATAAGACCTTGTCCACTTCTCTCATTCAAACAGTAATACTGTTTATTAAGCAGGTGAGGTTGTAAATTAGAAATCTGAATCTCTTGTGCATCCCCACTAGGTGCCCAGGCACCTGGAGGGCTCCAATGGTGGTAAGCTTTTAAAAAAAAGTTCCATTTAAAAGTAACGACAGCTGCAGCTTGGAGGAAGCCGCCTGTTTAAGTGCAACATGAAGAGTATGTCATAGCATAAGTTGTGTGTGACATGCTGCATTTCTTCTTGCCCAGAATCCTGCAGAGCTGTCCATTTTTTTCCCTTGTTGCCCTGTATCAGCACAGAACATCCTCTCTAGCTCAGAAAGAAGGGAGAATGAACACATGTATATCCACAGTCTAAGGAGAGTCACCTTTTGCTGGAACTTGGATCGCACTCCATACCCAGATCCCAAATGTGAGAACAGGGCTAGCTCTGGAAGGACAGAGCCCTCTACAAGCTAGGACCCACGAGGCAATTAATAGATTGCAGGCTGGTGATTTGCCTTCTGCATCTGAATGATCTTGCCAAAGCCACCTCTTCCCACATCGTAGTCTGTCCGGTATTCATCTCGCACCTGGGGCACAGCAACAACACATGTGTTAGTAGCCTGCAATGCCTGTCTCCTACTAGACTTCAGTTGTTCAGTTGGTGGGGAACTGAAGTTCAGATTAGAAGCAATTCAAGTTGTCTGAGACCTGTTCAACTTATCCACCAAAAAGCTCATAATGGTAGTGAAAATTACAAATAAGGATATATCTGACGGCTGAGATTTTTTTCAGGTAAGAAGCAAAGAAGACCCCAAAGTATTTTCATTCAGCTTTTCAGGACACCTTTCTGAATTGCCAGGCTTGGCCTCCAGAACATTTTATCCCATCTAAACCTCATCTCTGCCCTTGGGGAAACTGCTGTGTTATGAGATTGGCCTGGCAGCCACACTGTTCCCCCCTCTACTCAAATTCTGGATCATTTCAAGGGTACTAGCTTGGATTAGGGAACATTCTGCTTGCATTGCATAGACAGAAATGACCCAAAGTTCTATTTCCAGCTTTTCATACCAGGTATCAATTACTGAAACAACCTGGCAATGACTAAACTTCACTATCAGGTCTTTACAGTCTGCACTTTGTTCTCCATGAGACAAAACCAGCAAATAAGTACAGAGTCTTACAGGATCGAATTCAGGGATGAACTCGCATTGTCTTTACCTGTCCTCCAGTCTTTCCTCTCCCATACTGTCGCCCCTCCTTAAACCCTGCATCCCAGTCCGTGCGGATGATGCGGTCATCCAGCCGTGTGCCGTTGATGAACCGCATGGCGTGCTCAGCATCTGCCCTCGTGTAGTACCTGAGGCACTCTGTAAGGACAACTAAGTGTGCTGTTCTGTTTGGTACAGGGAAAATAAAAAAGGGAACTATTGTACTTGAGAAGCAGAACTGCCCACTGCCTTCCAGCCTTTTTTTACTCTTCTCGCTCTTCTCTACGGGATCAAAAACTGCACTCATGTAAATCCAAGCTAAGACGAGCTAATGCTCAGAAAGGATTTTGTACTTTAATGTTAGTACCTGCACAGACAAGACAACGGAACAAAGACATTAAAGCCTTGCTAAGGGCAAGAAATCAGTAATATGCCTTTCTGTACTATGTAACACTTGACTGAAATAGAAAAGGAGCAGGGGAGCTTTGCACAGACAGCTCCTGGCACAACCTGTATGTGCGTGTACCCTCTGCCTGAAAATGCCCCCATGGCCCTGCTACTTCCTTCAGGTGTGCAGCTGAGGTGAAAGTAAACATATGCTCTCGACATGGAAGACGTCAGACTTGATGACTCTAACAGTTCTCATTTTGGCCCTAAAGTCATTAAAGAAATTAATGAATTAAAGAGGCTCTCTGCCACCTCCAGAAAGTACAGCTCTGGTGGCACTTGTCACATATGGCACCACTGTACAGTTTCAGGGTTTGGAGAGGAAGGTGCAAGGATGGACGGGATGTGCCCAGTAGGAAGCACTTGGCTATCACCCTTCCAGCAGCAGTACAGATACACTTTGTGTGTCTTTGCAGAGGAACCACAGATGCCAACCACTCGCGAGCTGACAGAAGAGAACCAGAAAGGATACTCTACAAAGCAGAAGCCACAGGGAGTTTTCTTGATCTTGTCCAGACCCATGACAATCCTCTTGACATCTCCGCACTTGGAGAAGAGCTCTTGGATCTGCTCCTCGGTGGTGTAGAAGGACAGGTTGCCGACATACAGCGTGGAGGAAATCTTCAGGGATTTCTCCTGTAGCTGCCTGCTACCCTGCGGGCACAGAGGCGCACGCCGCGGGCTCAGCGCGCTCGCCGTCTCGCTCCCGCCGTCCCGTGCCCTCCCGCTGCCCTGCTCCCCGCACGGCCTTGCCCCGGCCTCAGCCCTCCCCGCCCCCGGCCGGGTCCCGCCACCCGCCGCGCCGGGCGCACCCGGAAGTGCTGGTCCCGGTACTGGCTGATCTCGCAGTACGAGTCGCTGTTGAGCCCGCTCAGCGTGGTGTGCAGCAGCCCCGACATCGCGCCCGCCCGGGCCCCGCTGCCGGGATCCTTCCAGAAGCGCCGCGCACCGGACGCGGAGACAGGCGAGCAGCGCGCGAGGGACGCCGCCGCGCCGGGCGATTGGCCGCGCCGGCTGTCACTCGCGGTGAGGAGGCGGGGCGCGACGGCCGGACAGCCAATGGGCGGCGGGGGAGCCCTCCGGCAGCGCTGGGTAGGGGCAGGGTGTGGGCGCGCACGCGCAGTGCGGAGGGGGTGCTCCCGGGGTTCCGCGCCCCTCACGGAGCTGCGCGTGAGAGGTCATGGCGGGGTCCCGGGTGGCGGCTGTGGAAGGTGTCGCGAAGGGTTGCGGGCTCTCCCTTCGCGATAAGTGCTGCTGCTGGCGGCTGTCGTTGGGCCGTGTGTCACGCCCCGCTGTCCTCTCTTACAGCGCTGGTGCGGGAGTTGTTGAGGGAAGAGGCGCCGTCTCGCATTGCCGCCCTCACCGAGGAGCTGTTCCAGGCGGCGGAGAGCGTCTCAGAAGAAGATGGGAAGGCGGCGGAGGGAGAGCCCCCCGCTATCAGCCTGTCTGAAGAAACGGGGGGTGTATGTGCTTCACATCCCACAGCCCTGGCCCAGGTTGGTGCTGCAGCTCCATAAATTGCAGCTGCTGCTGCTTCCCACCCTTTGTGGTGAAGCTAAACGTGTAGCACTACTGAAATGTAAAGAGAAGAGTTAATTTTTTCGTCGTTTACCCCAATAGCGTGAAAGTCCAAAATAAAGTGGGAAATGTTATTTTTAAAAGTCGATGCAAAATGATGATCCTTAATGTGCAAGTGTGTGTGTCATTGACGCTGCTCTCATGAGACCCTACCTGGATACTGTGCCCAGGCCTGGGGCCACTAACATCAGAAGGATGTGGACCTGCTGGAGGAAGCCATGAAGGTGGTTAAAGGTCAGGAACACCTCTCTTGGGAGAGACAGACTGAGTTCATCCAGAAGAGAAGGCTCTGGGGACACCTTACAGCACCTTCAGTTCCTAAAGGGGTTCCAAGAGAGCTGGAGAGGGTCTTAGGACGAGGGCATGAAGAAACAGGAAAAGGGGAAATGGCTTCATGATGGAAGAAGGTTGATTTAGATTAGATATAGATACTGTAAGAAGATACTGTAAGGGTGGTGAGGCCCTGGCACAGGCTGTCCAGAGATGCTGTGGCTGCCCCATCCATGGAAGTGTTCAAGGCCAGGTTGGACGGGGCTCGGAGTAACCTGATCTAGTGAAAGGTGTCCCTGCCCCATGGCAGGGGGGTGGAACTGGGTTGTCTTTAAGGTCACTTCCAACCCAAACCATTCTGTAATAATAATGGGAAAAGTTACTTGTTACTGGTGATGTTAAGGTATTTATTATTTCAAGTTACTAGTAGTATCTAGTTGTAATTTCAAATAAAAATATGAGCAGAGAGCACTGATGCATTCAGAGTTTGGTACTGGATCAGAGGAGAAATCCTTCTCACCCTGTCTGGGGATTCCCATAATGATAGCAGATACCCAAGGAAGAAAAAAACCAAGCAAGCATGTAATTTTATTGTACTGGTTGTATTGTATTGTACTAAATTTTATTTAGTGTACTGGTAAACCCAGTACACAATATTATATTGGAGGTACTAATTTTCAGTCCTTAGAAAACTTATCAACTGCTTGTTTATAATGTTTGGGTTTTCTTTCTGTTTATTTCTCCTAGAGGAGTACTTAGAAAATAGTAAACTACTTCAAAAGTACTTTTTCGAAGAAAAATCTGTTGAGTAATGCATGAATCTGAAATAAGAAGAAAGACCAGCTGAGATATTGTCCAACTTTTTCCTCCAAAGTTATATTTTCAAGAGACATTTAATAATTATTAACCAAGGAACACTGATTTCGGAAGGCCTAAATTTGCAACAAGGAGCAAGATGGGTTAGCAAGTGTTGTAACAGAAAGTGTGATTAGTACAGTGTGTAAAGAAATACAAGAGCACAAAAGTGGTATCCTTCAGTTCTTCCTGAATCAGTTGGGCTAAATAATTTTTGAATAAAGGAGAAATCATTAATTTATAATCTGGCCACTTCAGTAAGAGAGGCTATGAACTCTCTCCTAGATAGGCAAGAGCGTATTTGTAGGCAAGATCTGTCATGAAAAGTAGAATAAAGTGATGGAAAATGCAGCCCCTCAGGGTGGGTTGCTGAAGCAGCTTATTGCCTTTATGTAGTGCTGTATCTTTTTAACAAGAGTACATAGTCAGTAGCCTTTGTTCTTTGTTTGCTAATGTCAAACGTTTCCCAGTGTAGGTATTTAAAGTAATTAAGCTGCTTAGTGTTCCTTTTGATGTGCAAAAGAGGTGAAGCCTTACTACAGATAGGTGATAAAATTCTTAAGAGTTCTTTTCCCACCTCTCCAGATTTTAGGTAAAGAAATCCTGCGTGGTCCATTCAGCATGCCTGAGTGACCTTTTCAGGTCACTGTCCAACATGTCCCTGTGGGATCTTGTGACACTTTTTTGGAAAACCCACACTTTTGACTCCGGTGTAAAAAGGAGTTTCATAAACATGTGGAGAGGCCATTCCTGTGAAAAACATGAAAGATGCTTCTTTTCCCAGTAGTAAATTTCAATGGGATCGACATCCAGAACAAAATTAAATTGAATGGAATTCTCCTCCTCAGGTTGAAGAGAATGCAGTCAACTTGTGGAACTGGACTGTGACCAAACACACGGGTGCTGTTATCAGTGATGAGCAAAGAGCCAAACGTACGTATGTTCTGTACCCTCCTACGTGGTTCTGTGTGCTGGAGCATGGAAATTAAACACTCTCTGCTGACAGACACACAAGAAGTGCTGTAAATTTGTTTGGGTCTTTGTAGGTAAGGGGCAGAAAGAGAAAAATGTACAGGTGGGCTTGTATAAACAGTTCAAGAAGAAGCATCCTGGTGTAAGAGTTTTCTGCTTGTGACACAGAATCAATGTAGGCATTCTTATCACTCCCCTTTCCATGCCAGAACATCAGTAAAGAGGTGATGTGACCAAAGGAAGCTGTAATTTGCCTTCTGATACTGTGGTTCTAATCTAAAAATGTATGGAAATAACACAGATGTAAATTTTAGACTGTTGGTCTCCTAATTTATATCAAGTGAGATTTTTTAAATATATGTAACTATCTCATCCATGTTTACATACAGAGACATTGTTAAATCCTCTTTTTACTGACCTGCTTTAAGCAGGAGGACAGCTGGTGCATTCTCTTGTGTCGGGAGCAAGGCTAGGGGAAAGCAGAAGTGAGCTTTTGGTGTTTTCTCTCAGCGTGTTCTTTCTGTGGTTCTGTGGGATTGCAGTGTCAGGCCTACATTCTTGTGTTGAGGGATTATAGTAAAAATTATGCATAATCTGCATCATATAAATTATACCAGGTAAAGGGAAAAGGGTAAATTGACACAAAGTAGAGCGTGATGTTCTCAGATCACAGCTGAAGGGCCAGGGAGAGGCTGTTTGAAATACATTAAGTAATGTCTTTTCCACCCCTGATGTCTAAGGAAGGCCTGAAAATATTTTTGCTTTTTACTTTGAAACTGTAAAGATTATTAAACTTCATTTCCTTATTTTGCTGAAGGCTATTTTGGGGCTTTCAAGACATGTTATTGTAATCACCTGCAATGTAATTAAATCTTTGAATACCACATATTTAACTTAAACTCTCTCTAAATTTTTTAATAGGTATTTTAATGAGAATATATTTTTTTTCTTACTGCTTGAAAAGCAATTTTAAGCATCTTGGCTAAAATTCAGATTACTTTGCCTCCCGAAGCTTTCAGATTTTTCTGGCTTGTGATTTAAAATGTCTTTCAGGTACGACAGGGCCTGACTTTCTGTAAAAAAAAAAGTAGAAAAAGTAACTTTTGAATGCCTGCACTGTTTTCTTGCAGTGCGGTTTGTTGCCTGCAGACTGATTTGCCTTTGTGAAGGCAGCGATCCTCCGGAGGGAACTATTCGAAGACAGATTTTGGTAAGGCTGATTGTGGGTGAGTAATGAAATACAGTTGATCCCCCAGGGAAGTCTTCAAATCTTATTACATTTGCTTTGGAAAGGGAGTGAAGTATACGTCTAGTTCTGGAAGGATAGCTGGTGTTTTGGCAGGAGTGTTGCTGACTCTTCTCATCACTTAAGATAAGATTGATGATCCCATTTTTTCCTGTTTAAGAAAACAAAGTACATGCTGAAGTGGGACCTGCATTTTACAGGGATACCTTGCTGAGCCATTGGAGTTAGGAATGTCTGGACAGTGTGGTTAGCATCACATCTTCTCATAGGGTAAAATATGTTATGAGCAGCACATTCATTTATTTCAGTATCTTATAATATTTTCTAGTAGGCTACCATAAGTCTTACACTGCATCTGAGTGTTCAGGGCTTCATTCAGAAGTGAGAGTTGCTGGTCAGAAATTGCAGAGCTGAAATACCCTTGTCCTATGTTAGATATGTGTGACAATAAGATGATATCTTATATTGCCTTTCTTTAAAGTGACGACATTTTCACAAAAGACTTCCCATTTCCTCCTTCAGATGTCTATGAAAACTGGGAAAGGATGGATAGATATTGGAAAAGCTGGTCTAGCGGATGGATTTCTAGAGAATGCTATGAATGTAAGTTCTTTTCCAATTTTGATTTCTTACATACACACCTATTTGTAAGTTCCATGGGTGATGCCTGCACGTTGTTTTCCAGAGCATAGAAAAGCTGTATGCAAAGTTACGGAAGGGGAGCGAGGATGAAGCAGATATTCAAGTGCACAGAGCTGAGGTGGAGAAGAGCCTTTTCAAAGTACTCTCTTACCAAGCTGAATCAGTATGTGTTCTCAGTTTTCCTTATAAGTCTCTAGAAGTGTGGAGGGAAACTCTGACCCAGTTATTAGATACCTGAATGCTTGGCATTGAGGACTTGCTGAGGGATAGGTTTCCTTCACTTAGATGTAAGATAGCAGATCTCATGTTTGCATTCAGTGTTGCAATCATTTAATGATTTTTAATTTCCTTCATTTATCTTAGTCATTTTTGCAGTGGTGTTTATATCTTCTAGTTCAGATTCATTGCTTTATGATTTGGCTATCACAGCTTTTTATAAAATAAACAGCTGCCTGTATGAATCATAAGTGGGGCAAGTCCAAGAGTGCCCCGTGCTTGACTGGAGAACAAGGCAAATAACTGTAATTTAAAGTACGTAATTTAGAAATTCTAAGTTTTGAGAGGAATTGTTGTGCCTGCCTGGAGTGTCTGAGTACTCTGTCACTGTTACAGAGTATTACAGACACAGGAGTACAAAAACAAAGAATGTAGTTTCCTGCGTTCTTTGATCACACCACTGACCTCAGTATCTAGATGGGAAGTGCTACCTCCAAAATTCTCAGGAGCTACCCTAAACAGGACAAAGCAATGGCCAATATTTTTAGTTTGATCATGGACACAAAAGGAGAGGTGGTATAAATATTGCTGAGCTGTTATATTATCTTAACCTGTGAATGATCTTGTCCCATGTCTCTGGTCTTTGCACACTACCTAAGGACTGCAGTGATTTTTTGGATGTTTTTATCAACTGGCAATATGGAGAAATATACAGAATTACTATAGCACTGTAAGGACAGATACCTAATCCCAAACCTAGCTTTACTGCATGTGAAAAACCCGAGTCCTGTTTTAAAGAATGAGGTGTTTAGTGAATTTTAAAAACCAGTTGTGCACTAACAGTTTGTTGGCATGCTCTGCTCCTTTCTCAGGCAGTTGCTCAAGGGGATTTTCAGAAAGCGGTGATGTGCGTGCAGCGCTGCAAAGATATGTTGATGAAATTGCCAAAAGAAGTAAGTGAAATCTTCCCTTCTTTATCATTCCAAACTTTGAGAACCTACTTTCCTCTCTATATGTTAAGGGATGACATATGCCTTATAAAATTTTGAAAAGTACTCTGAAGATTTCTTTTGCGGTTGGTTGCCTCTTTGAGATTTTGTTACTAAAAATTTTGCATGGAAACAGCAGAGTTTTTTTCAAAAGTGCATTTTTTCTTCACTCTCTTATGTTGTAATTTGAAATAGAATGATAAACTGTTCCTAAACAATGAGAAGGCAAATCAGAGAGCAAGGCAAAAAGATTTCTAAATTGAATATACCAGCTACTCTCTACAGAACCAGCTGCATTTTACATCTTGATCTTGTATATTGCATCTTGTACCCATGTGAACATTTGTCTGGGGACAGATGGGACAAGACAATAGCTGAGTTACAAAATTTTTGATATGCAAGTCTGTCACTACCATCAGTAGTAATCTTCATCTTCATGAAACTGTAGAGCTATGAATGGAGGATTCCCATTGCACTAAGCTCTGTTTTTTGTAGTTCTTGTGTCACAGAGAAAACCAAGTATCATGGGCGGATTACCTCTTTGTTTGCAGAGATGAAAGTCTATTATGTTTATATCAGAATAAACTTCTTGACATTTATTTTCATTTGCTTACATGTTTCCCCAATATGTAGGAAACATTTTCTTCCCGTCTCTCTGGTACAGAATGAAATTTAAAGGGGCAGATGCAAATTCTTAAAGGAAAATGTGGGAAATATGGTTGGAGTTTATTTGTGTTTTTAACCAATTAAACTCCAATTGATTTTACATTGTTTTTTGTTATCTGCAGGCCTTGTTCAAGTGCATCTGAGTGACTAAGTCATTTGTAGGGGTGTGTCTTTGATTTGAATCATAAGAGCAGAGCTTCTTACTGTTGAAAATGTTCACTGGGATCTTTGCATTCCTGTTCCTCATTTAATTCTAAATTAATTTCATTATTTCCCCTTTAACTCCTTCATTAAGTAATATTAAACTTCTCGTGATGAAAGCTCTTCACAAACGGGGAGCACTGATACAGACAAGGTAAAGGTTTCTGATCATGAGAGAGTGATGCAATTTACTTCTGATTTAAAGAGTGGTATTTAAAAAATGAGGAAAATGGAAAGAGCTGGTGATTGCTGAGTGAATCCAAAACTTTTGGACTGCTGGGTAGCTCTGAATCCTAAACTCTTCCAGGCTCCCATTGTACCAGAGAGTCCCTGGAGAGTATCACAAGGAGATTGTTGTGTTATGTAATACCAGGGTTCAGCTGGAGAGGATTGTGGGTCATCGATAGTCTATGAACCAGTGCTCAGTACAGGAAACTTTCTCTCATGGAAAGAAAACATTCACAAATGAACCTGTGAAAAATAAGGTTTCACTCCTGAGAGTGATCCCTTTTGTGTTCGTGCATATATCTAGTCTCTGCTTTTGCCTCTGGATTGCAAAAAAAAAATAAATTTGAAGCAAGATGTTGTGCTACCTTTCTCATTTTTGTCTGAGTATTTGAAATCAGCAGTCACTTGCAAAAAGCGTCATTTATATTTGGGAAAAAAAGGTACTGCAGAGGCAAAATGGATGTAAATATTGGCAGCCTGCTAGCATATAAAATGACTTTTTTGTGTCTTCTTTGGATGACATATGACAGCTGCAAATCATTTCAAAGGAAAGGCAAGTTGTTATGAACAGATGTTGTCAGGGCTGACTGATAAAGCTCTGAATAACCAAGCATTCAAAAGTTCTCTCCTAAAACTTATAATCCTTTTTTAACCCCAAAGAGAAATTCTGGGAAGAAGCCTACCATGAAACAGGTAGAGTCCTCTTCACTTAATTATGTAAAACTTTTTTGTTATTAGAAAAAAAAAGAAGAGGTTACAGGATTACAGTTTTTACTCTCAGATTTTAACTTTTATTGTTTGATTTACACAGTTCTAGTGCTTTCAGTGTGATTTATTGAGGAACTCTGTGTTCCTCATGTGTTTCAAGAATCCTGCTGTTTTGTATGTCCTGGGCTGGTTAATGATATTTCACTTTCCCACCCAGTTAATGATTCCATTTTAGTCATCTTCAGTATCCCCTTGCAAAAGGCCAGGAGTGGTAACAGTGGATATATCTTGAAAGTAAAATGCATTTTAAAGAACCTGAACTTGGAGTGCCATAGATCTAATGATGTTTTACAAGAACATTATAGAAGCAGGAGTCTTTTATTGCAGACCTGTTACCTGTCAATTCTCTGTTACAATTTTGGAGTGGAAACCTACGAATGGAAGAGGTATGAACAGAGTTCCTTCTGGCTCAGGTAATGTGCAAAAATCAAATAAAACAACCCTCTGCTTTTGAGATGTAAAAACGTGTGTGAAAGAGAGGGAGGAGCAAGGGAAAGTAGAGGCCTCATTAAAAGTGTGAGAATACAAGATTTTAGCTGAACCAAATTAGCTGAGCAGATACTTTGTCATGGTTGTACACTATTGCTAAAATCTGTGTCTGTTTCCCACGTGGAATTTCATGCCAGTCATCTTCCAGTGGTTCTTGCCAATTCTCTCTCTAGCACTTCCTCCAAAGAGATTAGTTTTTTGAAGAGTCCTTGACTGATGAAAGACACAAACATCAAGGTCAAAAAGGAATGGGTAGAGATGGTTTGGGTAGGATCCAGATAACTACTGTGGCATTACTAAGAGTGAGGAAATGTAGGCTGTCAGGAAGAGTATCCTCATGCCATGGTCACTGCCTCAGTGCAGAAAATTTGTGTTTATGTCTTGTTCTTTTAAATAGTTAGAAGAAAATGAAGGGCAACAGATCAGATTCAAAATCATTATGGTCATATATTTTGTCAAAGAGGATTTGTAGAAATGCTTAGAATTAGTTACAGCTGGTGCTTTGTAGATTATTTTATATTTTATTCTTGTGGAAAATTAAATACCGAATCCTGACGACAAAATTTGAGGAGAAAATAAAGCTTTGCAAAGTGCAGATAATAATCTGAAGAAAGAGTGTGGCTCCATCTAGTGGGGTAAGATTTCCCTGGTCTGAGAATATGTTAGATAAGAAAACAAAAGCCCATTTACTGTTTTTCTTTCTAACAGTTCTTCATTCACAGCATTTGTAATCAAATCTGATTTTATGGAATTATTACTGTGTTTTCTCCTGGATGGTTCTTTGTTCTGCCATTTAACTTTTAACAGAAGAATGGGGAGCTACAAGTTCTGGGTTCTGTCTCTGCTATTGATGTGCTGTGATTTGGAGACCAGTCATGTATAGATTTTGTGTATTACTATGTTATATGTCAGGGGAGAATGAAAACACTTGCTGCTGCAAAATTGCCATGGTTAAAATTGATAAAAGCTACCAAAACGTTTGAATAGAAGATGTTACAGAATGTGCTGCAACAGGTTGAAGAAAGTGATTGAGTACAACTTTTAATGTAAGGGTAGAAAGAACCTAAAATTTTCTGTCCTCTAGTAAATGACTACTGAGATTAGTTTGTGTGATTTATGTGGTTTCTAACTGCTTGGGAAGTGGGAAAGGATAGGAGTTTTTCACGTATCAGAAGACTGCCTGAATTTATCTCTGTCATCCTGTTTAATTCTAACTATCATTTATCATTGATAGCCAGAGCTATGACATTGGGAAGATGGACATGAAGTATTCTGTTAGTAAAGAAATGCAGGTAAGAAATAGGGAAATTTCTATTTACAAGTAGGAGGATTTTGTTAAACTGACTCCAGCGTTTTATCTGCCTGTTCTGTGCAAACCTGCCCAGTGATGTCTTGGTCTCCTTTTAAGTAGTCTGCTGTGAAGTTTGGCAGAGTTTCAGGTTCTATTGTTATGAGCATCAGTCTCTGATGAACGCCCTTAGATCACATTTGATTCTACTATTTCACCTGGAAATCAATGTGTAGAAGGTAAGGCTGAAGTAGATCCTGAAAAGCCATCTCTTCTTCCATTCCCCTTCTCTTTTGATACATCATCAGTTACAGCTGTGTCATTTCTGATGGATGTTTCTCTGTCTCATTCAGAAGTCAATTTATTCTTTTACTTCCAGCTGCGGATATGAAGATTTTAATCTCTTCCTCTTTGTGTAAATAATTTTTATATTTGAAGTCCATCATCATGTAGGTCTTTGTTCTGTTTTTTTATTTGTTTGTTTTCCTCTGTGAAGTGTGTACCTCCTGTTATTTCAATTTCTTCTTTCATTATGTTTTTTCCAGTTATCTGGTTTTCCTTGCTACCCTTCTGTTTTTCTCTGAATTCTAGTTGATTCGTGTCCTGTGTGTACTGCTTTGCGTCAAGACTGATTGTTTCAGAAATGAGGGATCACTTTATATGTGTGATACCAGGCAGGAATTTTTTTGACTCAAAAAGCTTTTATTTTTCATGACCTTAGAATTTTAAGTCTGTATGTTCATATGTGGCTGTTTTTTTGTTTCCAGGCTAAAGTGCTGCGATTGTTAGCCACAACTTATTTTGAGTGGGATTGCAGTCTGTACCTGGATAAGGCATTGAAAGCCATAAGTTTGGCAAATCAGGTAGTAATTTTTGCTCTATTTAAAGATTGCAATAGATGAAACTCAAGCATTTATTAACACGGTAATACAGACTAGTATGTTATCCTTGACAACAGATTGAGATGTGTTTGCTTTATGTTTCCATGCTCCTAAGGATGTTTTGGTGTTCCTAGCTTTTTTATTTTTTTTTGTAGAGAAATAATTTTTTGCATGTAGAAGTAGAGCTGTCCTCCTGCCTCCTATCTGTTCACAGTAAGGTCCTTTGATGATGGTGTGACTAAAATTTCTCAGATGTGTGAGTTGATACAGGCAGCTGGAACAACCACAAACCCACAGCTAAAACATAAAGAGTAAAATTATTTCTGTTACCTCATTATCTGGGGGCAACCCCAAAGCAACACTCAGGCAGAGGTGTGCAAGGAGACCTGAAAAATGAAGTGTATAAACATACCAGCTACCCTGAAGGAAGTTCATATATCCCTAAGCAGTCATTACAGTGAGGTCTCTTGATCCTTTACAAATTATTTCCCATAGAGACTTGAATTAATTTTGTGCTTCTATCTATTCAGGTTAGTGTGGAGAAAATGAAATCTGAAAATTTTCTATTTGATCATTTGAAAAAATTCATTTTCTATTTTGTACGAAACAAGTTTTAAGTACAGAAATTTGTTTTAAATGGAAGCTGAAATTCAGTTTCTGCATGCTGCCTGAATTTGCAGACAGATCATGAAGCATATGCTCATGAGATCAGGATAAAAGGCAGTGTATTTTAGTCATGCAAATAACGTGCTACTACAGTATCTAAGCCCTTTGTCCTCTTTTACTGTTTACTTTTGTAAAGCCTGTTGAGGCAGAAAGTGTTTTTTTCGTAATTTTTGATAACGTACATTTTGATAGTGTGTGAGGATATGGAAAACCAGAAGAAAATGTTGATTCTAGAACCTAAAATATGCACTGTTTTAGTGACAGCTTTCGTATACAGTCTTCATTATTTCCAATTGCTCCCATTGTTGTTCCCCCTAAATTTCTTGTTTTTATAAACTACTTTGAATCTGCTCATATTAATTCTAGATTAATCCAGCCAATTCACACATAGAAAAGCAGGAAATGTTTCTGTCATTCAGTAATGTTCAGCTTCTATTTAAACGTATCGAAAATGGGCCATAGCAAAATGAGAGTTTTACATCTTTTGCTTTTGTTGTCCTTGTGGTCTTTTGGCAGTGTAAGAATAAATAATAAAGATGCATGTTGCATTTAGGAAGAAGTTATTGCCTAAGTTGCCTACCACTTGCTTCAGTCATTAACATGGAACTGAAGATTACAGTGGGGAATATGTGATTACTTAAAACTTGTCTGTATTATGAATGTGCTATACTCTCACAGGATCTGTGTTCTACAAAGAGCTGTCCAAGTAATGTCTTGTTTTTCATTGTGCAGGAGAATTTGCATCCAGCAGGGTTTTTTTTGAAAGTTAAAATTCTTCTTAAAAGTGGAGCATCAGATGAAGATATCAACTCAGGTATCACAGCTCTCTCTAGGTTTCATAGTGAGGTCATATTACTCCATATCCAAGGAGACTGCCTGTGTCATACATAGAAAAACAATAATTTCTTGTGTTTTTGGCAGAATCTGCATTAGCTAAATGTTGGTTTGGTTTTGAATTGTGAGACACAGTACTCAGTGTTCACAGAGGAGTTATCCAGATGCTAATTTAAATAGCCTTGGTGCAAATAGGGAAAGGGGAAGACACTGAAGGTTGTTAGAATGAAGAGAGTGAAAATATAGCAATATAAAGCTATAGTTTATTTAGACATATGCATAAGGTTACTCCAAAGGGTGAAGGTGCATTGTCTCTTACAGAGTCAGCACAGAAGAAAGGCTGGTGAAGCATTGCTGTTCTCTGTGTGGGATTTTGCAGATTTTGACCAAGAGACATCAAGTGCTGATCAGTGTGTTGTTATAAACTTGTATTATAAGAGTTTATTTAAGTCAAATAAACTGTTCTCCTTATTCTTCACATTTATCACTTGAACAGAACTGATTCTGCTAAGGAATGAGAGGATAAGAATTTTTTTGGGGACACTTTAATATAGAAAGGATAATTAATGTGTCAGAGAAATTTATTTTCATAAATAATGAAATCTTAAGAAAGAGAGGCTTTGTACTCTTCATGGTTGGAAAGCATCAGATGTGTAATGAATAATCTGAGAAATGTAGGATGTGATGAGGAATTTCTTGCAGAGAGCTGAGGGGTTTGAATGCTGCCAGACTAGCAGAAATGGTAACTCCACATTGCTCCTGGGGAATTTCAGCCAGATTTCAAGCAGCCAGTTGTGTAAAACTTAGAGTTTCAAATAAACATACAGTAGCTGAATTGTGTTCTGCAGTTTGAATTGTGAAACAATAGAGTTGCCTATCAAAACACACTCGGCTATTGTTTACTAACACTAAGACTCCAGTCAGTTTTTCAAGCAAGTTTATTAATGAGTGGATGTCTCTTTTCTTGTATGGCTGGCAGAAAAGTGTTGTGTCCATGTACTGCAACTTCTCTGTCTTTTAAGTGAAGATTCCTGCTGAATTTTAGGCATTTCACTAAAATCTTGTGTTGTGCACTTGTATCAGCTGCCTTAGGTATGTTTCTTCTAACAACTGTTACAGTCATGTCCCTGTGTATTCCTTTTCTCTGATCTCATCCAAGCTACAAGTGTATCTATGTTGTTATAAACCGTTCAGCACAGAGTTAGAATTTTAAAACTTTATCTGAGTGGTGTAAAACTGGTACCTGCTTATCAGCACCAGTCAATCCAACAGCCGATGGTAAGGGCATTATGCTGAAGCAGTTCCCATTGCAATGTGATACCACACACAGCCTGAGCACTAACCTCAGGTTGTTCCTGCTGGATAAGGATGAGATACTTTGATAGAAGGCAGCTTGAGGTAAAAGATTGTTCTACTAATGCCTGCACTGTTCCTGTTTCAAGGGACAGAGGACTAGAATTCTAGGGCTATCAATCTGTCACCTTTCTGCAGTACTGCACTAACTGTACAGTGAAATGAGAGTCAAAACACTATAGACATTATTCTTCCTTTTGTTGTAGATCTGTTATAGGTTTGCTGGTTTTTTTCACTTTTGTTTCTGTCTTTCAAAGAAGCTGTTAATAGGTGAATGGTAAATTGCGCAATTAAGTGTCTAAGTTGATGATACAATCTCAAGTGCTTTTTGTTCTGTCTAGCTCTTGCAGAATTCACGCACCTTGAGATGTCTTTAGACTTCTGTTTGAATACTGTCAAACTGCTGCTGGAGCATGGAAGGTATGAAAGCATTACTAAGTGGGGTAAACACAATGTTTGGAGTTTTTAGGTGTTTCTTTACAAGCAAAGAACATCTGTTATACAATGATGCTTTATTTCAAATAAAAGCTCACGGAGGTAAAGTAAACGGTTTTGAGAGGGAGCCTGTCTTCTATAGCAAGGAGATACTGATTATGGCAGCAACAGAACAAGGCATGAAATAAGGGCAATGCCAATTTGCAGTGCTATAAACCTACTTGAAATGATTAAGATTCCTTATGTAGTTTTAATATATGTCTGGAATCATCAGACTGTCATCTTTCTTCTAACCAACCGTCAGAATGACTTTGGAGCCCTAGAATCATTCTTGGGAAGAACAGTAGAAAGATAACAAGTTACTGAAAAATAAATTGAGGCATGAAATTTTACCGTGTTAAGGGCTCCATTATGATTATATATGTATATGCTTGTGTCTTGAAGCAAATGTGAAGAATAAACTCTTATGAATACAGTGGAACAAGCATGTGGTAAGAGGAAGCTGCCACTGAATAGATGAACTGTAACAAATTCATACCTTGATTCAGTCAGTGTGATTGAATGACAAACATGCTGTGTGGTGTGAATATGTTAATCTCTAGAACGGAAAATTAACAGCTCTTCTGGTGCAGCCTCTTAAAAATGCATCTCTGTGAATAGGGAATCAGTTGGTTTTGATTTTCTGAAATCTGTTCCTGAACGATTTGAATCTTCACCTGACCTTGGAAAAATTACCCTGCTCCACATCGAGTTCCTGTTGCAGAATAAGAGGGAGCTGCTCGCTAAGCAAAAGATTGAAGAAGTTATTATAGGTCTGTATCCATCATTTACTGCTGTTTACTGAAAGCTGGATGTAGTTGGCTAAGGTCTTGCATTCTAATTTTCACTTTTTTTGCTTATTCTAATTTTTCTTTCTCTGTGTCTGTTTTCCATTATGTTACTTTTACTTGAAAACTGTCAACTTCCATATTGAATGACAGTCATGATCAAACTCAGGGTTAAATTCATTTGCTGGAGCAATTCCTCCTTCTTAGTGTAGATTGTGTGTTACTGATACATGGGGAATTAGAAACATTAACCAGGAGTTCTGTGTAATGTTAATACTTTGTCCATCCAGTCCAATTTATTTTTGTTTGTCAGTATAAGATAGGTTGCATATCCTTATTTGAGCAGCTGGATAACAGCTTATTTTTCAGGTCTGTTTCACCTGTAGCACTGTAGTAGTTTTTGACTGTCAAATCTGTAAAACAAATCCTATTTTATGTTGCATCTAGCTAGGAGCAAAAGCTACATTTACGTTGTTCAAGCATGAAAATATTTTTCTCTTACCTGCTAGGTTTTTTTGGGTTTTGGTTGGCTGATTGGTTGGTTTGGGTTTTTTTTCATAAACAGGATATGAAGCACTGAGTCCTAGCTGAAACCATTGCTGTGTCCCTGTTTCTGTTGCAGGCTATGAGATAGTTCTTAGATGCTTCTCAGTGTGCTTCATAAAGTTCTTGTAAAGTGATGATTTGCAGTATCTTTTCAGGTCATTATACTGGGAAACAGCTGTTGCCTGAAGCCTTGAATCAGCTGCACATCATCCTGTGGGACAGGGCTGCCAAACATTATGAGGTTTGAGACCAAACAGTAGTGTTCTTATTTATATCAGTGAAAATGAAAATCTTTTTCTGACCTCTTCGATATGTCTATTTTTAGTTAGAGTGCAAACTGTTACTAAGAGCCTTGTTCCAGCTGGCACTAGTTTTATTTTCATCCATCTGGGTGCTGTTTTCAATTACAAAATCAAGTTTCAGGTAGCCTCATCTTAAAGTTTGAGTGTGGGAACAGTTAATGCCAGAATTCCTGCTCCAGCTAGTTCCTGTATGGCTATGGGGCCTGAAGGGATTCGTCCAAGAGTACTCAAAGAACTGGCAGGTGTCATTGTGAGGCTTCTCAATGATTTTTGAATGGTCTTGGGAATCTGGAGAAGTCCCAGTTGGCTGCAAGCTGGCAAAAATTATCCCAATTTTCAAGAAGGGCAAGAAGGAAGGAGAACCTTGGAAACTACAGGCTTGTCAGTCTCACTTCAGTGCCTGGTAAAATTATGGAGATTATTCTGGGAGTTATTGAAAAACACCTGAAGGACAATGCAGTCATTGGTCACAGCCAGCACTAGCCCATGAGAGGGAAGTCCTGCCTGTCAAACTTGATTTCCTTTCAGGACAAGGTCATCCACCTTGTTGATCAGCTGAAGCCAGTTGATGTCATCTCTTTGGATTTCAGTAAAGCTTTAGATACTGTCTCTCATAGTGTCGAGACAAGTTGGAGGGCTGGGCACTCACCAACTGTATGAAATCTAACAAAGGCAAGTGCTGGATTC
>WEKY01024095.1:0-73662 GCA_013390045.1 Picathartes gymnocephalus
TACAGTCAGCCTAGGACACACATCTTCTTCACATAACTTTCTTTTCCTGGCTGAAGCCTCAGATAAAGACTACAAGCAAGATTTGACAATTTCGTAGAGCTATACTAATGTTAGTAAGTAAGTCAGGAACATCTTGTGATAAAAAGCACAAAATGCAGAAGAGAAGACTCAGAACCAGGGTTCACCTGTATCCTGCATAGTTGGAGACCAATTTTACCATTTTTGCATCTGTTCAGAATTTGGTCTTAAGTCAGGATAAAATAAACCTGAGCGGCTAATAGTTGATGAGATCACTGAGAAGATATCACAACATTCATGTCTAGGTAAGCTTCATCCCTGCAGGAAGGGGGACAATTATTACAGTCCAAGTGAGTCTCATCTCCATCAGGTGTAGCCACCTTGTGTGCCTGGTGTGCACAAATCATTTATATTGTTCTCTGTATACATTAAGAGAAAAAAATAAGCAGCTTCATAGGTCAGGGGGTTGATCCTTCTCTGATACAAAGCTGTCCCCTGTGGGGATGAGATGCCCTCTCCACAGATGGGGAACTGGGTAGGCCTACATACATTACTTTTAACCCTACCAAGACAGGTGAAGGAAATCCCACCAATTATTTTTGTAAATTAACAGTTTAATATTAGTCATCTTCCAAATACAACTGGAAAATCCTGCCCATATACTGCCCAGTTTCTAGACCACCTGGCAAAATCTGACAAAAAGATCAAAAATTGTCTTTAAATCTGGATCGTTCACTTTCCCATTAAGCCACCTGAATTACATCCTTTTAAAAGAAAGTATAAGCATTCAGCTAGAAGCACTTGAGTTTACTCCTTCAGAAATGAGAGATTAGCAGCTTCATACTAATAACTATGCACAAAACCAATCATCTGAAAGATGCCATGGCAGAAAACTGTGACAGGAGCTGGATTACAGAGTCATAAAAACTTGAGAGATTTGTCAAGGGAATGTATAAACCCAGAGTTGTTCCTATTTCTGTTCAATTTAATTTCTTAAGTATGCCTCTTTTTCTTTCTAATGTATGATTCTGTCTCATTAAAAAAATAAGGAAAGAAGCATTTTATTTTCTCTCTTTCTCCATATGCATATTAATAGATCAACACTCTAATACATGAGTCTCATTTTCTGTAGCTAGCTGTGGAATTTTCACATATATTGCTAATAGAGGTGGCAATGCTGCCTAAATTTGAAGTTGCCCAACACTCCTAATAAGTTTTTATTTTCAGTGGCTTAAAATTCTGTCAAACTGTAACCACTCAGACTAAAATTTTCCAAACTTGTTATCTGTGTTAATCTGAATTTTTAAAGACACTGTCACTCAAAATACCTCACCCATCTCTCAGTAAGACATTCAGGTAACACTCAGTGATCACCCATTTCAGACAAAGGAAAATAAAACAACACTTCGTTGGAGTAACACTGAATATGTTATTTTGCTTTCTAGAGACTCAAAATGTAACAGGTGGAAAGTGAAATCTGGACTAAGGATACGTTGATGCCATTTCTGTCTCTTAGTTGTAGCCTTTCAAAAAGGCCCCTGAGTTTGTCCCTGCTCAGACAAGAGCTGAGGCTGTTCACAGCTGCAGGCTTAGAAATTCCTTCCGCACTGGTTGTGTTTTCCTGCCTGCTGCCAGCTCTCAAGGCCAGGACGTGTCTCTTTCTTTCTCACTCTTTGTGTGAACTCAGTGTTTCCTCTGCTGATTGCTAAGCCCAGGTTCTCTGAAGGAGGATACAGCCCAATGTGTACTGGAGAAATTCAGCTCAGCAAGAGTTTGGAAGTCAGGTGTGGCACCGTGTAGTAGGACAGGTAGCACTTAGAGAAAATGGAACAGATGTAGCTGAAGCTTCACGGTTCCTAAACCTCACATTTACCAGCAAGCATTTTGTGCAACTCCACTGGGAAAATGTGCATTTTGGTATCTGCTAGTGCCACTCAGCAGAAAGCGTGAGAACATCACCCAGGAGTCACAAAACTAACTCAAGAGACAAGAGGTCTCTGCAATGGATGTTAAGGTTGCTGTGCCTGAAAGGGAACCTGCTCATGCCACTCAGTTTCTACCAGATGGTAGAAATTTTATGTTTTGTTTTTATCCTTTTTTTCTTCATTAAAAACCTAGGAAATCAGCCCCTTTCTCCTTCATGCACAGACACCCTTTTGAAAGAAACCTGACATTTCAAAGTCATGCATTCAAAACTTAAAGAATAGCAAGTGAGAAATGCAGTGCAGTTAAGTGAATATCATAAACCAAGAGTTTTAATGTAAAATTTTAATTACCTTGCTTCAAAATAAATATATTGCAAAGTACGTGCACATATACAGGGGACAAGTTAGACTCTTAACTAAGTCTCTCTTAAGTTTATTTTGAATGGCTTCAGTCTCTTCGTTTTCCATGTCCTGCTCAACACCAAAGTTTGGCAAAATTATTTTCTTCAATTTGCAGACATGCTTACAGTGAAAATTCTACCTTCTTGCAAAGTGAGTCCAAACCTTGGAGAGATTTGCAAGAGAGGATAAGTATATTTTGCCATTGTTTGGCTAAAATCATCCAACAGAATCTCACATAACACACAGCCGTGGAGAGTTTTTGTTGTTGTATGGTATCAATTTCCCCCAGAACCAACACTGCTGACTTTATCTATTTTGATGGTCCTCTTCCCCATAGCTCAGCCAAGAAAATCCACACCAGTAAATACAGAATGTATTTTAGTCACTATCATGGTATTAACAAAGTTTCTTCTAACTATTGTATCATACTTTACTGGAGCCTTTTCTGAAGGCATACAAGTTCTTCTGTAACTATTTCCCTTCTTCAGGACCTTGGGATGTATTATCAGGGGGTTTGATTCTGACAAATAAACACCACTTAAACTATGAATCAAGTCATTGATATGAACCAACTGAAAGAAGCAGGTGTGGGGGTTGGATCATCTCCTACCTTGCAAATAATCCTTGGAAATCAGCTCTTGCTCAGAAAATTGTCCTGGGGAAGGGCTGAGGCCCATGCAAGAAGTATCCTTTCTAAAGAAGGATAGAAGGAAGAAAATGTTGCCTTGATGGAATCCGTATTGGTTGGTGCCGATTTGAAGACTTTGAAATCACACATTTTTATGAAAACAGTATTTTTCCAGACATTATACACCATAATCCAATAAAAGGCACCACATCCTCTACTGAAGATATTTATTTCCCTATGTTTTGGAGAGTGGACACAGCAATCCAAAAAAATGGTTATTTACATAAATAAAAGCCTTGAATAATTGTTTTAGCATGTTGAAAATGATCTGGTCCAAGTCTACACAATGAACTGTGCATAACATCTGTCTCCAGTCCAGAGAACATACTAAGAATTTGTGGTACTTCAACCTGAACAATGTTGAGATATTGGGTACAAATAAATACATTATCTCTTGGACATCTTCTTCACTTGATGTTTAATGGGAGCACTCTGGCATGCAATTCACAAATAAGGAAATGCAAGGACTGTTTTTCTGTATGAAATACTTTCATATGATTTTCAAAATGAAATATGACAGTACTGTAGACAAGAGATAACTGTAATTTGTTTGCATATGTTCCCTAGAGACTGATGCCATTAGTTGATCAAGATCTCATGAGGAAACAAAGGCTAAAAAACCCCTGAAAGGTCTATCTATTATAAGCAAAATACACTTAATTCCCCAGGAGCACACAAAATGGCCAAAGCAAGACAGAGATACAAGAAATTGCATGGGCATTTTTTCTTCTGGTTTAAAACTCTAATTGGTTCCTCAATTCTACACTTTTCTATGAGAATGACATCTTCCCTTGGCAGATTTTTCAAATAAATTATATCATTCTGTTGTACCGGACCTATCCCTCTGTTGCTTGCACACATTGCAATTTGTTACAGAATGCAAAACAATGCTGAAATATTTCTACCATTACCTTTATTTTTTTTCTCTGTACTTCTAATTCTTTGTTTACTGCATCTAATAGAGCTGTAGAGATAAGTCCTAAATAAGGTCAATAATACTTGTATTGTGCTTTTAACAAATAAAAGTATTCAGTACTACCTCATAACAACATGTTTTTAACCACAGCCTTAAGCATCATTAGAACCAATGTGACTTTAGTTCATGTGTTTGCATGTGCTTTATGCTGTATGCAGACCGAGTGCGTCAGTACTTCAATACCAGAGATCCTTTCTGGTGTTAAAGGGTGTGTTTAACTCCATTTACATTTTCTTTCTTTTCCAATCAGACACTATTAATCATCAATTGATAGGAAAATTGCTCACCTTGAAATATAATTAAATAGATCTCTGTGTCATCTGAAGCTGATTAGAAGTCAAGGGATAAAATATGCATTTAGGTTACCCAAAACTTTACAGTCTGCAGATGGTGGCTGCCTGGCATGTAGATCCACTCTCTCCAAGTGTATATCCTCTTGCCTCCTACTAATGACTGGGACACACCTTAAGGGAACTGTGAGCATACAGTGTGTTACACATCCAGTATTAGAGAAGTTCTTACTGGTTTGTGAGGTAGTTGGATTTCTTTTCTTTTTCTTTTTCTTTTTCTTTTTCTTTTTCTTTTTCTTTTTCTTTTTCTTTTTCTTTTTCTTTTTCTTTTTCTTTTTCTTTTTCTTTTTCTTTTTCTTTTTCTTTTTCTCTTTTCTTTTCGTGTGTGTGTGTGTGTGTGTGTGTGCGTGCACGCGTGTGTTCTGTTTTGCTTTGTTTTATTCAAATGTTTCTTCTAAATAATTCTCCTCTAATGTATTTCACAGGGAAGAATAATAATACCCTTTTCCTTGGCTAAGCATAGCTACTTAGCACTTCATTAGTCACCGTGCTACACACACAGCCCAGCAGGAATGGGAACCCAGCGCACTTCTTGAAATTGGGCTCTGGGATGTTCTGCACTGACTTTTTCATTGTAAGGGGAACATCTTTCTCAGTTTTATGCATTCTCACTCCTTTTCTCTCAAGAGAACTGAAGGCGCAACCAAATGACACTCAAAGTATGGAAAGCACTAGACGCTAACAAAATAAAGGAATTGCCTTGGCTCTGGTTCTTACACAGATAAACGTTCTGAACCTGCAAATGCTGACTCCTGGCACTAGCTGGGATGAAAACCCAAAGAAGTGTCCTTTGAGATTCAGGCAGAAAAAATGGGGATTTTTAGAGTGGTAACAAAAACTGTGAATAGCTCAGCAACACAGAGGAACTTTTATTTAACTTTTCATAATAAGTGTTAAACATACTGAGAAAACATTTGCAACATGATCTAATTTTTGCTTTGAACTGTCAGGTTTGCAGCCTGCCTAAAGGGATAACTGCTTTTCTCTGTCACGTGAACAACCGCCTGAACCTCCATCATGGTGTCAATGTCCCTGTGCTACCACCACCACCACCACCACCACTGTTAATAACCGTGTCCTTTTGATTTTTACTGTTATCATTGTATGTGGTCCTAATCATAAAACAGAAATTCATGAGGGCTTCATCTGCTTAAACATGGATAGTTGCAATTTAGGTGTCAACATCTGGCTAAACACACTTTGGTCTGTGTATTTGGTTTTTCAGTACAAATGTGAAGCTTGCAAAATCTTTTTGTTGTGATAAAGGTATAAATTCTGCTATTGCTTTCATTAACATTCCTAAAATTCTAATTCAAATGCTATGTTACCGTAGCAAACAGCATACAAAGAAGAAAAAATGGGACTTGTAGGAAAAAAAACATGTTACAGGATACTACCTGGAATATATTCTGCCCTCACAACACCCACAATATCTCCCAATAACAGTAATGGAAAATTTACCTACATATCAAGGCATAATATATAGCTAAGCATTTGACTGCTTTGATATGCATTTATGAATGTAGCTATACATTTATTCCCTCAGCCAATTTAAACACCTGTGATTCAGAGTTTAAATTTATTCATTAATACCTGCAAACAGAGAAAACCAGTATGGAGACAACATTAATTTAAAAAAAACCCAATCTGATTATATAATGAAATATGTTAGGCATAAAGAAATAAATTAAGGTTAATATTTTTTATCTCATTGGGATCAGTTGTTTAGGAAAAAGTTTGCATACTAAAAATTTATGGTACACTTATAGATCATTTGTGTAAGAAAGGGTACATGTTGTTTTGCATAAATATTAATAGACATATCTAGAATATGGAATTTTATGACTGCATTCCTGCAGATGTGAAGAGTTTTGATTGAGACACATCATATAAACAATACACAAGCAAAAGTATGGATATATCTTTTCATTTATGTGATTGAACCCCTTTCGACTAATTTTCCTGATTGATTTGATATCACCTTGTGAATTATTGTGAGATTAATTTGTTTGAGAATTAGAATACTTTAGATTAATAAAAAAATTAAAAATTAAAGGTAGGCTGTAGGTCATGCATGCAACTACATTCTCTTAAAATTGCAGGTAAAAATTGCTGCATTCCAATATAGTAACTATTATTTTGCTTTATTTTGAGCATTAAAAGACTTGCAGCTAAAGGCATCAATTTAGAAATAAATAACAATATAGTAAAAATTGCAGACACATATCCAAAACAAATCAGAAAGATTCAACATTCAGATGTTATAGGCTTGCTTAAGTCTTACATCTGTAACTCTGTGTTCGGAATTATGTTTAAATTTGAAGAATTGCAATATATCTTTTCTGCAGACACAACTTTAAAACACAAAAGTTAATCCTTCACTTGCAAATCTTTTTTTTTTTTAAGGAAGAAGAATTCTTTTCCTCGTATGAACAACAAATCCAGACTCTAAAACTCCTCTCCTAGATAAAAAGGCAAGTACTAAGATGCTTCGCTTCTCAATCAGAGTTTCTAGAAGGTTAAATTTCATCAAGGCTTGCTCTTTTATTACAGTGTTAATGATATTTTCTCATGTTACGAGTGTGCCAAAATGCTGAAACCCTCCAAAACTGATCAACTCTGCTATCATCAAAGAACTCAAAAGTGTGCTTTTAATGTCAGGAAATGATATCATCTCTCTTAGAGCTCTCTCATGACAAATTGACCCAATTTGAACGTTGCAGTAATGTTCCTGAACTTTGGATGGTTTCTGTTGCAAGGGAATTTCCAGATTTGATAGCTCTGAAGCTGTTTATGCTGGGCTCAACAGCCCTGCCTAGTTCACAGTCCTCCAAATTGCAACAAATCTTAAAATTGCCCAAGCATGACATTGGAACCTGTTGCACAATACCAATCCCAACTTCTCCAAAGATGAAATGAGCTGGTTATTAGATCACAAGGCTGAGTACGTTTATTATAGAGATCAGCCCTATTTGACAAGATTTGTCTTAAATCTTTTTCAAGACCTTGTATCTTTTAATTCAATGCGAGTTTTATGCATATATCCACTGTGACTTTCCTTCCAGTTCAGTTCACCCCTGTTTTTTCCGTTCACATTCCAGTTTGTGTGAATAAAACCTCAGGCTGCGTCACTTTGTTTCATCTGGTTTCATAATGGAAGGAAAACTTTTGCAGAAGCTAATGCAATTTTCCAATCAAACTGATTAACCTAAAAATGAAAACCAAGTTCATGTAAAAGCTTTTTCATGAGAAGCTGGAGAAACTTGAAAAAAGAAAAAGAATTTCAAAAAAAGCTTTGAAAAAAAAGTTTGGAAGGAACTGAAAAAATACTATTTTGGGATGTTTTTTACTCAGACAAAACAATCCCATTCCCAAATAATTTTAAGTTAAAAGAGAGAAACATATTTTTAAACCTGAAATATACAGCCTATGAGGGTTTTATTGTTAAAATAGGTCAATTTTATAATGAAGAGTTTTACAATGAAATTCAATTTTGTATTAAAAGTAAGAAAGATTTTGTTTTATTTAGCTGTTTTGGTTTTTTTCTTCAATTGAAAGTGATGAGTTCAGAAGCAATTTGCAAGTCTTGTATCTGATTGGTATTCCTCCATAAATAAACACACAACTGAAAAATTTCAGTCTGGTACACGGATGGCTTTGAAACATGAACAGGGGTAAATCAGCCAGTTTCAAAAAAGGCCTTAAGTGGAATGTAATTATCGATATAATCACATCTCTTAGCTTCACTTCTTGATGCAGAAGAGATTCAAATGTAATATTACAAAATAACTAAAATCCAGTCATCCAGTCCATGCTATTTCAACGGGACAAAGGAGCTCCTCACCAGCAGACTGTTGAAATACAGATTTTTATGTTTCACTGACCTGTAGCAAAGATGATGGCTTCACTGTTACTCAATTTCTGTGAAGTGTAACTGACTGAAAAAAATCAAAACACTAAAACATGGTGTTTAACAGTGGTGCTCTCTTGCTGTGGCCCCCACATATAATGAAAACTGCAGAATCCACTGCAGCCAAAATTGATTAAATAAACACCGAACATTTAACTCTTCTTCAGGCAAAATCAGCCAGAAAAATATGGGTCTTTCTCTCTGCTCCTGAGGTGATCAAAATCAGTCAGCCTGCAGGTGTCCCTGTACAGATTAGAGCACTGGGGTACCTGTGCAGTGTAGCAGCAGAGAGTGGTCATCTCTGGGAAAGTTTGTTTAGGGCTCTTTGCAGACCAACACCTGCGAGATTAATTGTGTAATCTTTTAAGTGCCAAATACTACATTGACTGTCTCTACCCAAAGTAAACCCAAGTCAGAAGATATGTGAAAATATATCAGTCCAAATACCACTAAAATAAAACACTCCCTTGTGCACAAGACTCCCCTCCTTGTGCCTTTCCAAGGAAGAGCGTGGAACTACGCACACCAGAAGAAAAACCACGTACACATAAGAGAATCAGGATGTCTGAGCTTTTCCCACTGCTAAATGAAAGGATATCTACCAGTAAAGACCTGTACCATAAACCATAGAACATAGGGTCTTTACTCAAAAAGCAAAGAGCATGTAGAGATTTTAACTTGAACTGCAAATAACAAATTTCTCAATATATTTTCCCACAAGGAAGAGATACAATGTAAATGGAAAACTTATGGATTGCACTATATTTTCATCAGCATGGTCTGGCAGCTGTTCATTTCACACAAGCTAATAGACTGTTTCTTTTCTGCAGGGTTCTAAGCAATCTTAAAGACAATAACTTCAGTTAGCAAGGCCAAATATTTCTTGTTCTTCAGACATCCAAATCCACCCCTGAAAGTAATGAATTTCGTTAAAAGCTTATGGCTTTCATCTAAACATTAATAAGAAAGAATAATGAAGAATACTAGACTTTCAAACCTAAATTCAAGCCGGGTCCGCAGACTGTTTAGCACCTGAAACTATATTGTCTGAGTGGACTTAGTACATTAAGTGACAGTAAGAATAAATTTCTTTTCCTCTTAAAGCTTTAAATTATTTATATTCCCTCCTTTTCTTATAGTTTTCTTTGACATTCACACTACTGTAATTACTTCAACAGCTGACATGCTCAAATAGCAAAGATTTGAATAGGTACTGTGTATAATTAGAAGAGGAATGAGTTTGACCTTGCAGATATGAAGAAAAATCCAGGAGAGCTAGGGGTAGATACATATAAGAAAATAGATAGACAAGTTGAATATAATTCTTTAGTAGAGTAGTAGTTAAAAAATGGAGGTATGTGTTGCTGAATGACATGGCATAGTTCAAGATCAGCCAAATAACATGGACCTCTGAAAGAAACAGGCATCAAAATGTCAAGTCAAATTAGTCACTGGAATCAGTTCTTCATAATGGCTGGCTGTGACATCTGAGCACTTAAAAATGTAAATAAAAAATAAACTTGCTCCTCTGTAGGCCTTAAGGGCTAAAAACACCTGTTCACCAAGCTGACAAAGGACAAATTACAGCTAATAAGCAAGTTTTAAAATAATTTATAAAGAATTAATCAGAGAAACAAGCTGCCTTTGTTCTAGAAACCAGCACCTCTACTGATTCAAGGAATTTGCATGCAAAGCCAGTTTTCTCCATGACTTGCTGCCATGATTCATTTGCTCTGTTGTGAACTCTGAGGTCCTGGTTTGTATTCTCTTAAATACACATGCAGAAGTGCAAAAACATTACTGCCCATACCAAACGGGCAGTTACAAGTGCAATCACTTTTTGACACAAAATTGGTCACAAAATTGAGCACAAATTGAGCACAAAACAAATCCCAGTTCCTGTGCAATTACTTTGAAGCACTCATAAGCACACATATGACATGCAGAAATTAATTTTAAAAAATTTCTTTGAATGTTTTTTTCCTATAGATGTACAAAATCTACTAATGTGATGCCTGTTCCCCATTGATTTCCGGGATAGTTGCACAGGAAAGTTGAGATCATATTAAGAAATTCATATGGTTCCTGAATAAATCTCTTCTGCTAGACCAGGAGCTTTGCCATGGAGTTTGTCTGACGTGGTTGTGGTAGAGAGGGGCTGCAGGGGTGGCTTCTGTGAGGCTCTGGCAGAAGCTTCCCCTACATTTTACAGAGCCAATGCTGAGCAGGCGGGGGCCCAAAGGAGACTGTCACCCCATGGAAAGCCCAGGCTGGAGAAGGCTCCTTGCAAGACTGTGGCCCCATGGAAAGGGTAAAATCTCATTCTCCAACACAGAGGCTAGAAAATATACAAAACAATATCAAACAATTTACTTTCCGAGAAATTATTTTGAATATTATTTTGATTTGAAGATGCAGCAGTTCATGCACATTGAGTTCCACTTGAAGAACTGAAGTTTCCTATTTAAACTCAGTCGAAGCTGACAGTTTATCTGTGGTCTCTTTTCAGGCTACTGTTATGAAATAAACAGCTGCACCCCAAAAGTGGATAACTGAGTAAATATTTCCAGAAATTATGTTTTAGTGTCTCAATTCTTTGTTACTCAAGTAAAGTGCTAATTGGATTTTAACATCTATTGCAAATTTTTATCACTCTTACAATGACAAGTGTGTACAAACATTTAAGGAAAAATTAAAGTAAATACACATCAAAAAGGAAACTAATTATAAAGACAGGAAGGAAGCAGACCATTTTAGAGGTTCAATCAACATTGTAGACAGAATGGTTTTTACTGGAAAAGAGAGGGAGAAATAAACAGCAATCTATCAGGGCTTCCTTACATTTCAATTTTTACTTGGTCAGGGTCATGAGCTGCATATAAAATTGCATATGCAGCAAGCCACATTCAGAGCTCTTCCCCTTCTTTCTCCCAAAAGATGTTGAAACACATATTGTCAACCATGACCTAGCAGAGCAGTGGTCTGAAAAAGAGAGGAATAATTAAAATTGGAGAAAGCAAATAATCTCATCCTGACTTTTCTGTATGAGTCAAAACACAACAGAAGTCTCAGTAATGCTGAAGATTGTGGAGCCTCATAGAAAATCTTAATAGAAAAACCTTTGTCCCCAGGCAAGCTTATTTGACGTTACAATCATATGGTCCCACAGAGGAGAAAATAATGTTGTGAAAACCCAGATCCTTCTGTTTCTAATGCCACAAGATCAGGCAAAGAATTGACTCTGTAATGGGCAGGAAGAGTCGACGTAAAAATGAGCATGTTTGGCAAAGTTGGTAAAGCTGTGTATGGAAATAAATCATAACAGCCACTCAAACACCATTTTACCATAGCCACAGGAACACGTGGATTTGAGAAAAACCAGGAATAGGACATAATGTGCCCCAATATAGGGGCAGTTCCTTGTTGTCTTCTCTTCCTTCTGGTTTGAGCAATTAAAACCAGCATTGGTCTGACCCTGTTATACTTTTGAGGGAGCTGAAACTTCCACCTGAATATGGTGTGCTTCTTCTGCCTTGTACAAAGAGGAAGCCCATAATTAAAGCTCAACACCTTCTCTTTATCAGTCTTTTAAACTTTCATAAATTTTAGTGCTGAATTTTTGTATGAGGCATGTTTTTCTTTTCCCTAATATCCCCTTAAGCCACAACCCCAGGAGTCTATTCATTGCCAGCACCATGCAGGACAATGGAAAAAAGAAGACTTAGTTTTAACCAAATGCTGGTCCATGGAACCAAATGGGGAGTGAAGCCAGCTATGTGACTCCACGGAGGCTCCTATTGTTGGCTCTAACCCTTTGCAAGTTGCCCATACCCTTTTTCAGTACAGCACACTAGCTAATAGAATAGGTGAAACCTAATCCAATTATGCTCATGGTCTGAGATAACCTCAGTATCAGTTGTGTGTCCTGGTTCTCTGACTATCCCTGCCTGTTTCATAGATTTCATAACCTTTATTTATTCTTGTCATTTATTTTGCTGTGAAGAAATGGGTTCCCTTCAGAACAAAGCCTGGGTGTGCCTGTGGGTCTAGAGAGTTTGCAGGCAGGACTCTGCTGGAATGGCACTAAACAAATGTAAATTTTTCTTCCCCATGCTGTCTTCTACGTTGCCCCAGAAAACTCTGGCATGTTCACTCCTGCTCTTATGAAGCACCCCAGGGCATAAAATGCATGCCCTCAGCAGCATGCCATAAAAAGAGAACTCGACTCCAGGAGCCAGTTAAAACATTCCTCACAATTTGAATGGAAAAGTATCACAAAATATTGTGAGAATATTACAACAATAATAGCAGATGCACTTAGCAGTGTTGAATATGACTACTAATTCTACAGCTTTCCATTATCTCATTACAAGCTCATGTTTTGTCACTAATGCAGCCTATACAATAAAGCCCCAGAGCAGGGGCGGCCAGTGTCAGAGAACAGGATGAGAAAATCCTCACCGTTAACATGAATATGCAGAAATACTAAGCAAATGCCTAGGCTAAAATGTATTTGAATACCTCTGAATTCCTTGAAATCAAAAGCATCCCATCAAACTCTGATCTCATATCACTTTCACAGTTGTGAAATTGTGTTGACTCTGATGGCTTGATCTTCAAATGTATGCCAGTGTAAATAAGAGAAGATTCTGGCCCAGGGCCTTTTGCTCCCTGTGGCTTTGCAAAATTACTAGAGAGCTGCTGGAAATGAAGGCAGCACTATACCCAGGCTATATCCTTCCTATTGTCAGGCTCTGCACAGGACAGAAAAACCCTGAGAAGTACAGGAGATATTACAAAAGCAGTAGACCTCCAAAAACACATTTTCTCCTATATCACCTATCAACAGAAAGGGCTAGACAGGAACATTACTGTGGTGGAGATTTGCAAGAGAACTTCCTAGAAGCCCCCAGGTAAACTACTAAAATATGAGTGACAGGACCATGCCAAAATTTCATATAGGTAAAATCATCTGACCTCATTGAAAGCACAGGATTTTGTGGGGTGACAGAGGCATACCCAGGGAGTCAATGAGCTGTGATGAACATAGGCAAAGGAGATGGATTTGAGAAACACGAAGCTCTGGTTTTAGTCTGCTGGAAGCCTTTGGGTGGGATTGGATCTAATCATCCTCTAAATCTGATTTCACCCATGCCTCCTAATATTGTTGTGTTCTTTACTCTGGAGTAATAATTTTAAAAATACATATACATATAGCCATGTTTTAACATGACACATGTAAGCACTTTTAAAACTGTCAGAGAAGGGAAAAAGAAAACCTTACTCTTTCTTCAACTTCTAGAGTAAAGATACAGGATTTTACTTCAAGTGCTACTCCATCACAGAGCCTGGCATTCAGAGAAATTTTTCTGACTTTGCAACTTTTTGCTTTGACCCATCATAACAACCCTTTTATTGTTGTCTCTACCAGAACAAGAAGTTATGTCATTATCTGTAACTATAGCAGTGGCAACAGGAGTAGGCAATTGAATTTTCTGGATGAAATGTATCCATCATCAGGCATTGCTAAGAGCTAAAATGTTGCTGTAAAGAAAAACTTGGGAAAGGAGGACAGATTTAGATTTTTTATGGCTGCCATGTCTTAGTGAGAGATGTCTCTTTGTCTTCCAAAACCACAATAATGCAGATATAAACAATGTATGACTCTGGTTAACTTTTTACTACCTCAGTTACCTGAGCAGCACATAAAAACAAGGTTGCTAGATATTTCACATCGAAAAACATTGGAAGTGCTGACTTCTTACAGATTTTGTGGATTTCATTTCAAAATCATATTTTACATTATTTTTCCCTATCTTTCTGCTATTTAATTGTCTGTAAAACTTAGCTTTACTAAAGATTAAAAATGGTTTTGTTATCACACTGAAGCTGTCTTAGTAACTGGTTAGAAGAATAGATGCATTCAGCTGAAACATTGCTAAAAATAAGAAATCAAATAGTAATGATCACCTGGTCATTTTTAAAAATTATTTTTTGTTTTCCAGGGAGTTTTAAGTAACCACATAAGGTAAAATGTATATACATTCAACATCTTCTCATAGAAGACATAAAATAGTCACTAATTTTTAAAATTAATTTGTTTAGCATTCTTACCAGCAGTCTATCAGCTTCCTCAAGGAATGATTTGTGCAAGGCTTCCCTAAATAGGCAAAAAGGATATTACCAAATCACTTTGGAAAATTGTCATAGATAAGGGAGGCAACAGAAGATTAACCATTTCAATAACCATTAATCAGGATCATAATTTATTAGTCAATATGGCTCTTGTATTGCATTGAGAGGCCTTCCTAGAGACACAGAAAGTACATTCCTCTTTAGTCACGCCACACTTACATCAGCAGGTCTACCTGAGTTATCCTTTTTTTCTGCACTTTATATATTTAATATCTCCCCACAGATATAGACCTGCAGTCCTTGTTGAATGCAGTTCTTCTATTTATCATTGTGATTTCTCAAAGCCTTTTTGAGTGGCCACAAACCAGCTGCCGTTAGAGCCACTGCTTTGGTGCTGTCCATCAGTGCATACAGACACGGTGTTTCTGTGAGATGAGGGGGAATAGCTGAACTGGGAAAGTAAATAGCAACACTCACAGGGTGAGTGCATAAAAATAACAACTAGAGACACATTCTGACTTGGCTTCCAGATCTTTCCACCAGATCTGGGCTACTGTGGATGGTGTACTCAATCCAGAGGCACAGTTTTATTCCTGCTTTATGTACTATTAAAAATATATGTAACTAGTACAGTTAAGAGCATTCACAGTATAAAGCCATTCATTTTGGAATTTTTTTTGACATTGTCATATCGAATATTCAGAACCCACTTCATAGTGGAACAGAACCATCTTTTCCCAAAATGTCATTTTGTCATTCTCAGAACGAGGTGATTTTGGCTTTCCCCAGCCTCATTTGCATTTGCAATCTGTGGTCATGTTTCAAACTAAAAACGTGTGACACAGCTATACCATGGCTGAGAATACTTGTCTACATTACGTCCCATTCCTCAAAGTTCAAATGTTATCTCACATCTAGTTTGACAACCTTTTCGCTGTAACAGAGGTATCATTTTATCTACACAGCTCTTCCGGTTCCAACTAGTAAAATATTATTATTTACATATGTAAAGTCGAACATCAGTGCTGAGGTTAAAGTTATCTCATAGGCATTCACAAATGATTAGGACTTCATGTAAATAATAACTGAATTCAGTCTGAAGAAACAGATATTCATCTCAGTCTGGTAAAACTGCTGACAGTCTCACAAAATAACTAGGTTAAACCCATGAAGGCAAAAGAATGTAGAAATGGAGGAAGAAGATAGCACTAATCAGCCGATGGTTGACATAGTGTACTTCTCTGATCTTCTTCAAATCATGGTAGACTACCCTAAAAAACCAGCTATCCTTTTAAGAAAAGGCTCATCAGACTGAGCAGGATGTTCTTTGGCTTTTTGTTGCCTCTGCTACCATTTGGAAAAGGAGCTGTCCAGCAAGACCTTGGAATAGCTTTGAAAACAGTCAAAAAAAGAGATAAAAACCAACCAGGGGAACCTTTAAGCAACCTGCAGATATTATCAAGAGAAGACGAGTGAACATAAGATTCTTGTTTTTCTAAGTGAGGTATGTGTATCATGCTATAGGTGAACTGAAGCAATCTGTCTCGGAGAGACTCAAAAAACTCATATGAGTAATTTTTTCACATTCACAACAGATATAAAGGAAAATTTCAAGTCATGTCCAGTGTTGTTTGTTGTCTGAATGATGATGCAAGGTTAGTGACTCACTGTGGTACATCTGTGGATACAGAACAACAATTACGTTTACCCAGAGGATTCTTTGTTGTTCATTGTCTTGAAAAAAGAAATGGAAGACCAGGAGCCCTGGTGTATGTGTAAATTAAAGGACTGATTGATATTCCGTTAAAGTCAGGAGGGAGCAGATACATCTCACTGGAGTGTGGACTTCTATATCTAAACTCCTGGCCATGAGCTTTCTTCATAATCAGTAGAGGAAAGGTCTGTAAACTCAGAAAACTTTAAGGTGTAACGCCCCTTATCCTAGAGAAGGCAGAAGCTTTTGATCAGATCAATCACACTCTCAACTCTATTGTCTCTATTGGATTTGACTACAGTACGATAACTATCTCAGACACAAACGTACAGTGTGGATATCAAAAGATAGATAAGGTGATTTCCACCAGGGGATTTCATGTCATCTACCATGTGCACTCTTAGAAACTTTTCTTGGGCAAAAGATGGCAAAAAAGACAAAGGAATGAGTCAAAGCAAAATAAATATTAAGATAAGAAGAAAATATCTTAATTGTTATCTGCTGTTGAATTTGTTCTCTTATTTGGATTGTCTTCTATTTTACCATCCCTTCTTTGACAAGGCTAATACTGTGTTCTAAGAGGTAAATCTTATGTCAGGGGAATATTTCTAAGACATGGGATGAAAGGCACAGCAATCCAAGTCATAGACAGAGACTAGTCTGCAAGACCCTAAAGGCTTTCAGAGCATGTTAACCCAGATAAAACAGCATAGGCACTACTGAAAATAAACACTAGCAAAACCTCCTGTTGCTGGTTGATTTTTTTTAATTCTTAGCATTGGCACTATAATCATTCCCTTCTCTACATTTGATTAATCACAAAGGGCAATATTTTCATGCCTGGAACCAGGCCATATTTTTAATGTATGTTTTTATGATATTTACACAGCAGTTGGAATTAGAGAAGATTGTCATTAGAGCTCCATTTCTGCATTCCATCAGATAAACAAAAAATTATCTGTGTTGATTAGGTTCACCTTGACAAAGGGGTCAATGTCTGAGGCTTCGTCTGACAAATTCATAACCACAGACTTCAACAGGAATATTTGTTAGTGATTAACTTGAAGTAGCTTCTGGAATAGGAATTTAAGGGCTTTACTTTGGTATTGTTTATCAGATCAGACATCTAAATTTCACTGACTTTTCAAAGAGGTGAGCATGCAGAATGCACAATGTTACTGCAGAGTTTTCCTTGGGATATGAACTTTGGGTTTGTGACTGCTAAACAATCAGCTGCATGGATTCCTCAAACCACTCTCATGGTCAGTCTGAAATAATACTCACCCAGTATTACTGGAAAAACATAAGTAAGCATGAAATTAAAAACATATATCCATCCATAACCTGAAAAAATTGGATAATTCCCCTGAACCTTGTTACATTAATTTAACCAAATACTAACACAACTTACTCATAGTTTAACCAGATCTTAATATGTCAAAAAAATTAGTTAGGTGTTCCTCTTTCACTGGAGAGGCAAAAGAAACCTTCACATGCATGAGCATTCATATACATATACACCCACTCTTACATACCTTTTTTCCCTCAGAAGATATTTTGTTTAGACTGAGAGTGAGCATCTGAACCATCACATGAGAGCATCATCAGCTATTTCCAAGTTCCTGTGAAGGTTCATAATATTTTCTGATTATCTATACTAGAGGGAAGGTCTATCCTTGAGAGTGAAAGGAAACCAGGAAAGAGTTTTGGGGATGGATTAGTCTTAAATTCCAAGCTGCTAAAAAAAGTCTGTTGGTTATAAAATTGCATAAGCCTGTGTGTGTTCTGAGAGCAAGAAACCTGACTTCCTTTCTGTGCTTTCTCAGCCCACAAGCAGTTTCCTTAGCAAAACCAGTTTATGACAGAACTCTGTTTAAGTGTCTCTCAGAACAGACCGTGGGATAGATTTACACTCAGAGCCATCGTGTTACTGCACCTTGGCAGCTGATGGCTCTCACCTCCTGCATTCAGCACCTTCCCAGGCTGGGTTGTTAACAGTTGAATTTCTGTGTGAAATTCTGACAATCACTTGCAAAAAGAAGAAAAAAATGATTTTTTTTCTTTTTTTTTTATTTAAGCTGGAGCCTAGCTGGATTTTAAGACATTCTTATACCTTCCTTCGTTGCTGGCCTGAAATTGATTAAGAAACTCAAGTGAAATGACCAAAATTGGAGGATCATTGGATCAGACAGGATTAGAAAGGCCTAGGACCCATTTGACTTTCATTATTTCCTAGTACCTTGACCCACATAGTGTGCCTAGAGGATGGTTTCAAAGCTTTGTAAAAATATGGCTTCTTTATCATTCCTGGATTTTTTCCAACAACAAATATTAGCAGCTCACCATGATCTTTCCTCTTGGCAATATTCAGCTAAATG
Source organism: Picathartes gymnocephalus (assembly GCA_013390045.1). Taxonomy (NCBI): domain Eukaryota; kingdom Metazoa; phylum Chordata; class Aves; order Passeriformes; family Picathartidae; genus Picathartes; species Picathartes gymnocephalus. Next base: position 18,497 of record WEKY01024095.1, read on the forward strand.
AGTGTCTGCTCCCAGCTCTACTGACATAAATCCAAGGTGATGTCAGTAAACCAGAGGGGGATATTTAGTTCTGTTCCTACAACTCCACTGACTTCGGGGACTTGTATCAGTAACTCAGGGCGTAGACCAAACACTCCTCCCTCTTTTCAGATTTACTCTAGGACCACTGAATTCAAATTTGACCCATAGTCATGTCATCACTTCAAAAGCATCCTAGCTGGAGAAACTAGATCAGGTTGTTGGTATTGCTTCAAATAATTGTCCTTTCTTGAGAATTTTTTCTTCATACCAGTGACACATGCTCCCTTCTAATGTGTGGCCTACTGAAGGTATTAAATCAAAAGTCAATATAAAGAGCAATTTTGAATAAAATATAAAAAATTGAAAAATATAAAGTTCTGGGAACAAAAGCTGGAAGATGTTTTAATGTAGGTGACATCTAGATGAGTACATAAGCAAGTGTCTTGCTCAATCATGATCACTGCATGGAAAACAGTGGCCATAGTGATTTAACTGTGTATAGCAGACACACAGAGAAATGCTGGGCAAGGTAACCTGTAGACAACATATCTGAAGGGAAAATCTGTGTTGAATTATTAGTGTATCTAATTTCAGTGCCAGATTTCCCACAGACTTCAGGGCATGCAAGCCTTCTGTGCTATCCTTGATAATCACAGATTGTCACAAAACTAACTTTTCATTATGTCATCCAACCTGGTAATGACAATATCTAAAAGTTTTTAAAGTTCTTCTTTAAGGTTGCATAACCAAATAACAACCTGACGGAATTTGGAGCAGTTTTACCACTTTCAGGTAGATTTTTTCTGTCACACAATGCAAGTGTCACAAACCAGTTTCTGTATTAAAAGTGAATGAATTGAACACCACACAAGGAGGAAGCTTCAGTATTACTCCCTTTGCTTTGCTCTGAGCAAGCCTCAGAAAGCCATCCACTCTCTTGTAAAGGTTTCTGTGAGAACCACACAGGTCATCACATCAGACATAAAAACCCTCTTTGTGCAATGGGTTTTGCTACTGCAGTTCATCTGTCTGCATGTTTGATCTGCTACTCTGTTTAATTTTCCTGGAATAGTCTTGCCAGGAATATACTGAAACTGTTCAGAAATTCATTTCTCCTGCCCTTTGAGAAACATGTGACTCATTTCCTTTCCACAGTGACATCTCCTGTCAGAAGTGTCAGCAGAAATTAAGCAGTTATCTTGGATCATCAATGATTTGCATATCTCCGTTAATCGTTTAACCCCAAAAATCTAGACAAAATATTCAAAATATTAATCAGCTTCAGTGGGATTTGTTGCTCTTTGTTGAATAAATATGTCTCAATATCTTTGAAAATCAGGCCAATATGGGGAACCAAACTACAGACACAAGAGCCCATGTTTGGGTTTCAGTTCTTCAAGTTCTGGTCTTCATTAATTTTAACAGGGAAAAAAAATCAGGAAAAACCAATAACAGTGCATTCTGCCCAGGAACTATAGCAGGATCAGTTAGTAATGAGAGACATTGTCATCAGGCCACTAAGCTGCCCTAGTGTAATTTCAGCTAAGTTGATCGGCATTTAATAGCTTTGATGATCATTTGCTGAAAGTTTGCCATGTTATCTGTGTGCCATGCTACTCAAGGTGCACAAGCGTTTCTAAGGCTTGCCCTCCAGGAGGGAAAAAAAAAGAAACTACAGATTTTCTGTGCAGTAAATGCAGTCTGTGCAAGGCTAAGGGCAATAAATGCAATCTGGGCTGCTCTGGTCCCAAGACAAGAGAACAAAGACCCAATCTGCACCAAGGGAGGTTCGGGTTGGATGGCAAGAGGAACTTCTTCATGGAAGGAGTTGTAAGGCAATGGAACAGGCCACCCAGGGAGGTGGTGGAGTTACCATGCCTAGAAGTGCTCAAGGAACCATTTAGTGCTATGGTCCAGTTAACAAGGCAGTGATTGGTCAAAGGTCGGCCTCAATGATCTTTTCCAATCTAAATGATTCTGTGATTCTGTGGTGTAGCAAGAATGCTGCTGTTAATATCCTGATCAAGAAGTCTTCACGAAATCCTTTCCTATCCAACATTTCTATTATTCTCATGATCATAATACTTCTGTTTTCCCTTCCAAGCATAAGAAAATCCAGGAAGAAATAAAGTAATGTAAAAACTCTCTGGGCTATTTTTTTCCTATTCACATGAAAGTGGAATGAGTATGATACCATTGGAGCTGGGTGAGAAAAATGCAGACCCAGCGATGCTTCACACCATATATTCCCATCATGTAAGGCTTTGATCAGTGTACTCTACATTTGTGTCTACACCACTCTCCACATGCACAGGCAGCTCAGCTTACCTCTTGCAGTGTCCCTGGTAGCTGACACGTGTGATCTGAGGCTGCCCCAGAGGGGCAGGGAGGATGGAGTAAAGCTGATCAGAGCTGTTCTCCCTGACTTTGTTTTATTCACAGCTAATGCATGATGCAGCTTTGTGGGACTCTCATTGTTCTCTCCATCTTTTCCCCTGGGGTCCTTTGGTCATGCCAATCATTTCAAGAGAGGATAAAGGCAGATACATAAAGGCACAGTTAGGAAGGGGTAAGTTGCCCCCCAGCTACTTTGCCCAGACATGTATTTTCCCCACACAGTTTTGCTCCTCTAGGCATGGTGGAATACACTTTGATTTCCCATCCTTTCTGAACTCATTATCATCTGAAGTCAGTGACATTGGCACAAATTAATGCCTCACATCTATTTCTAATGAAGAGAAAATATACCAGGTGGACATTTAGAAAAATCAATTCCCATGACAAAGCCAAGGATATTAAAAAGAGAGAAAGAAACACAAAGGTTACCGAGCACAGCTCTCCTACAGCAGCAGACAGAGTGGCAGCCAGCCATTGTTCCAAAAGGCAGCATCAGCACCAAGAATCAGATGACTAAGCTCCTGATGAATGAAATATTTTTATTATGCTGAAAAAATTCTGGCACTACAGGAGGACTCAGGATAAAGGAAACAATTTTGAAGAGCCTTTCTGAAGGACACCATCAGATAACCTTCTGGTACAAGAAATTCCAGTATCCTGAAGAGGAATGATGGTTCTGGGTTTCAACAGGGGGGAAAAGGATACAGCCTTAAATTAGGTGGACTTGATGAGGACACACCTGAATAGTATTCTCTACTAAATGTCACCAATATTGCTGTGAGAGACATGACACAGTGCTGCTCAGGGCTCAAGCTGGCTCTGAAAAGCCAAGAGAGCCTAGGTATCCCTGAGTCTTGCAAACAAAGAAATGGCTGCAGCATCCTAAAGTGTTGCTCCCTGCTCAGCTGCTCATTGTTAGCCCTCTGCTGAAGGCTGAGGAGCCTGTGCAGAGCTGGAAGGCCACAAGATGCCTACAGCTCAGCTGCTGTCACTCATGTCCGATAGCTCTGCACAAACCCCTTTATCACAGAGCTGGGGAGTGGTAAAATCTCAAAAGCAGGTTCATCAGTGTTCATATCCTCACATGTCTGTGTCTGCCTTGCATTGCTGTGTCATGGATCTACCTTTTTTGGGTACCCATTGCTGGCAGTGGGACCCCATGACCAGCAAAAAGAAGACAGGGATCAGATGAAGATTGTTGAGGGGGGCATTAATAAGCCAATGTCATTCACAAGTCTGATAGTGTCAGCACCATTTGATTAAACCAGAATTATAGAAAGATGCTTTAGCTCACCCTTACACAAATGAAAGGCAGAAACAGAAGGAAATTAGGTTTTCAACACTCATATATAGACATACATACATATGTCTATGTAAAAAAATTAAGGCTATATATACCCTATTGTTAAGAAAATGCTAGCAAAAAAAAGGTTTAATAGTGTGAACTAAGCTTTAAAGAGTTTTGTGGTTTTTTGGTGGTTTTTTTTTACTTCTGGAAAATAGCTTCTGAGCTAGAGCCTTTTCACTGAAATACACAAAATTTTCTCTTTAATTTTACATATTTCAATCTGAGAACTAAAGAGCTTGCAACATTACTGAAAAAAAGAGTGTTTTTTTTTAAACTTACTGTGCTGGATCCTGTGGCAAGAGTTATCAGAAATGTTTTGTAAAGCAAACCTTCCCTTCAATACAGCCTAGCATGTGGATGGGTTAGATATCAACTTGGTTCTGGAGGAAGCAACATATTTAGGGCTGAGGAACCCATATAATTCCAACACAGATGCCTAGTTCCATTCAAAAATCAAACTTAGTGACAACCTTGTCTTCAACTCAATGTTTGCTCTTGTACCTGAAAACCAGGATATCTGCTCTACTGATTTAATGAAGTTGTAGCATAATAGAATCATAGAATGGTTTGGGTCGGAAGGGACCTTGAAGATCATCTAGTTCCAACCTCCCTGCCATGGGCAGGGACATCTTGCATTAGATCAGGCCTTGAACAGTGCCAGGGATGGGGCATCTACAACTTCTCTGGACCGGCTCTTCAGGGTCTCATCACTCACAATAAAGAATTTATTCCTAACCTCTAATCTAAACCTACCCTCTCTTTTAGTTTGAAGTAATTTCAAATGATGTAAACAAAGTCGGGATCAGATCTGGAGGTTTAATTGGTGCTCATTTCCTAGCAATTCTATTCCTTTTTATGAAAACTGCGTAAGTCCAAACAGCATTTGGTTTCTTGCATTAAATACCAAACCCAAAATCCAAAGCTTCAGTAAGTACACGGCATCTACAAAGCCTTCATTAACAGTGCTGTGAAGCTTTGAAGCTCCGCTGTGCAACTATTAACTGATCTTGTTTAACAAACAGTGCTCCAGACCTGTGTGATTTTTGTGGCTGAACAGGTGATGATTTTCTCTTTGCTGCCACCAGTCAAGGACTTTCCACTACCAGGACCCAGGCTGCAGTTCAGAGGTCCAGACTGTAGCAGGGGAAAAGAGCAATGTTATCTCCATTGATTTCTTGTTCAAAGAAAGCTTTTTGCCGCCACACTTTGAAAAACACAGATCATCTCACAGTCAGTTTAATACTGGTCTTTGTTTTATTTCATGGCTAACACGATTGTTATGTTTTGTGTATGTAGAAACAGAAACTGTTTAAATGGCAGTTGCCTCTCTGTATATTCTAAATTCCTTTCTAAGTCTGTAGCCTGCTTATACTGATGGAATTGTTTTCACTGATTCACAGACTTAAAACCAAACTCTTAGGTCTAGTTTTTCCTTACAGAAGAAAGCAATTGTGTACGTCAGGCTAATGTATAGTGATGAAGAATAGAAAGTTATTAAGTTATTTCGGTTACTTTCAAAGAAGATGTCATAGGCAAGCTCAGGAAGTGTGTCATGGGTGAGTGGACAGTGGTCTGGATGGAGAACTGGCAGAATGGCAGAGCTCAGAGGGTTGTGATCAGCGGTGCAGCCTGGCTGGAGGCCTCCAGCTGGAGCTGTCTCCAGGGGTCAGAGCTGGGTCCAGTCTCATTCACCTCATTCTTCAGTGACTGGACAAACGGACAAGTGGACTGTCAGCAAATCTGCTTTGCTGAAGATAGAAAACTGGGAGGAGTGGTCTGGAGTGAGACCCGGACAGACTGGAGAGTTGGGCAGAGAGGAACATAAGCAAGGTCAACAAAGACAAGTGTAGGGTCCTGCACCTGGGGAGAAATAACCCCAGGCACCAGGACAGGCTGGGAAGCAGCTCTGCGGAGAAGGATCTGGGGGTCCTGGTGGACCACAAGCTGTCCATGAGCCAGCAGCGCCCTCGTGGCACTCAACAGGATCCTGGGCGCGTTAGGAGGAGCACTGCCAGCAGGTCAGGGAGGTGACCCTGCCCCTCTGCTCAGCCCTGGTGAGGCTTCAAGGACTGTGTCCAGTTCTGGACTCCACAGTGTGGACACCAGCAAAAGCCTGAGTAAAGAACTCAGGCATGTTTAGAGCAAGAGAGAAAGTTTTCTCACAGTTTTGCTAGCAACGTTTATAAAACGGTTTCTAAAACTATGAAAACATGGTCTTGCAGCTGGTATGATAAAACTATTATTAGTTAACCAATAGTTGTATAGTGTGTTCATCTTTCTAACCAATAGTACAATACCTATACACAGGGATTATAAAAGATGTGTGATTTTCAAATAAAGTTAGTTGGAGCCTGATCTGCATTCTGGGAGTTTTGTCTTGTTTCCCCTGCTTGATAGCTGGAAACAACCACACCACAGTTCAAGAAAGACAAGACAAGACAAGGAACTACTGAAGAGGGTCCAGTAGAGGACTACAAAGACAATTAGAGAACCAAAAAGGAAGGATGAGAGAGCTGGGTCTGTCTAGCCTGGAGAGGGAAAACTGAGAGGGAACCTCACGTATGCAATTATCTTAGGGCTGGGTGTCAGGAGGGTGGGGCCAGACTCTCCTCAGTGGTGCCCCGTGGCAGAAAAAGGAGCAACAGGCTCAAATTGAAACAGAGGAAACTCCATCTGACTATGAGGAAAAACCCCAGTATGAGGGTGACAGAGCACTGGAAATCACTGCCCACAGAGGTTATGAAGTCTCCTTCTCTGGGGATATTCAAAATATACCTGAATGAGATCCTGCTGAACTTTCTCAGGTGAACCTGCTTTAGCTCTCTCCAGGAATCCCTTCCATCTCCAGCCATTCTGTGGTTCTGTATGTTGTATTTTAGAGACTAGCTCTAATGCACCAAATAACACATGTGCCTCCTTGTTTGGGTTGTAAAATTCCATCTTATGGTGATGGTCTTTTGATGGGCAGATGGTGAGAGGTATGCACTTGTGCACAGATAAGGTCACGTGCCAGGATGTATTAAGCATGGCACTGGTACTGCAGGTACAATTAGTCTCAAGTATGCCTGAAGATGACTTTACAGAAAGGGCAACATGAAGACAAACAGGATACAAGCTAGGAAACATTAAGGGATTATTGCTCTGATCATGAGTACTGGATTACTCAAAGTGAAGCACCTGGTCTAACCTAAAAGAATCCTAAAAGGAATACCAATAATGGCTAGGATATGTCACCACATTGAGAAACTGTTTGGAAAAAGATGTGTTTTCTGACTGCTCTGTAAATGGTCCCAAGACTTGCATAAAAGCACTAGCTAGCATGACTAAACAAACCCTTTACTGGCAAAGGCAAACAAGATAAGGATTTTCTGTTCTGCTGCCATTGAGTCTTCAAAGCAGTCATAGGCTTGACAAACCAAGTTTTGCTTAACCTCCTATTACAGATAAAATAAATATATCTAGAAGGAGAATAGATAAAGTTACTATATTTTAACTGTAGGAGGAAAAACAAAGTAAGAAAAAAAGTCTGTCACGTACAACTCGAAAGGGTTTGTATTTTTCAGAGTCTATGGTCTGGCAGCTTCTTTCAGGGATTATAACTACTGCAAGGAAACAACTGATTCATCTCAGAAAGGTAAGAGAGTGTAAGAAGCAAATGGGTAATACTTTAAAGTGAATCCAGGCCTTTGGCATTCACATCAGTGAACTACCAAGTAATACACACCTCTGAAACCATGCCAGCCTGCATTGTAGCTGCTTATCTAACTGAAATGGAGCACTGTCATTGTGCTTTTTCTAATGGAAAATATACCTTTTCATACCTAGATGGCACCTCTTAAATTGATCAGGCAGCAAATGTAACAATGCACTGAATGGGTTGAAAAGGGAGATACATAAAAGGGAGGCCCAGTGTGGGTCATTAAAGATGATTATTGGGAGAGAGATCCCAAGATGCTGACTGTCAAGGAAGGGTCACCTTGCCTAGTAACCAAATTCCTTACATCCTTTCCTAAAATATTCTCCAGTGGTCAACATAAGAGTCACCACACTGGGCTAGTTAAAGTCTGTCTTGTTTGCTTCAGCAGCTTTGCTGTTGCCTTATCTGCTGTTTCTCTTGCAGTTCATGAAGAGGATTTTGAAATGCCATGTTTAGTTCAGGGCCTGCCTCTTCCTCTGCTCCTGAAATATTTTCGGCTTGTTTCTGTTGGGATTTTTGGGTGTTGCTTAATGAGGACAGGTTATAACATAGAACCACACATTAATACAGGACAAAAATGCCCACAAGCTGGCATTCAACATATGCCTGACAGTAAAGCAGAAGAGAGACTGTTTCGACATAGATATGAGGCCAGTGAAAAGAAATTACTGAACTCCCAATTTGGTTTATCTACAATTGAACTTGATCCCAGTGAGGAGGAAAAGAAAATCCTTATTTTAATATGCCAAAAAACACGGAAATATCTGAGGCTGGAACTTGCAATTTCTAGTTAACATTTCAGCAGACCCATCTCCTAGGTTACACAGAAATAATAAAAGTGTTTCACCCTTGTGTTTTGCTGCCCTAAAACCAGGTAAAGGTTGGATTTCACCTCCACAGTGAAGCTGTGTGCAGTAGGAAACCAATCCACATCACTTCATGGCTGTGACTTTTTCCCACAGGATCCATCTCAAGTCACCAACTCCTACAAAGAGTTTTGTCCAGGACCTCTCTAAGGGACAAAAACTGCCTCTTTTTTCTTATTCATCAGTTTTAAAAAAAGATAATCCACTACCACCTCTATATATACACTTTTACAGTTTCAGAGTAAGCCTTGTTTGTTTATGAGTCAGAAGCCAATAAATATCCTGCTTTTTATGTACACATAAACTTCCTCAGGACCTCTGCATGGCAAAGCTGACAATCTGCTGGTTTGGGGTTGAACAGGGAAGGGAATTAATCAAGATGGAACTTTTCCTCAAAAATCCACTGCATCAGGGAGGTGAAAATAAATAATTGCAATCTTATCTTTGCTACTAAATACAGAGGAAATTTTTTATATTTTGATATTTTGATTTTTGATATTATCTCCTTTTAATGGAGAAAAGCTAGTTACAGAGGAACCAAATTGGTGCTTTTATTTCAAGATGCACAGGGTCTAAGTTATATTATAGTACCTGAATTTTTTCCCTATACCTTGATCCCAGGTCAAATGTGGATGGCTAATGAAACTCTTGTTTGATGCCTCAGTTTTGAACATGGAATAAAATTATGTTGTTATGCAGAAAAGTGCTTAGTATAAGGCAAAGACTGTCTCAGCACCAGAGACTTCATGGCTCTCCTTCATGTTTCCAGATGTGAAATCCCTTCAGCTGGGTCCAAAAAGAATGGGGAAATGGAAGAAAAAGAGAAATTGCCTTTATCTTCATTCTCATTCTTCAGGGGAACAGCTCATCTTGGGCTTTTCTAACAGCCATTATTCTTCTGAAAGAATAGAAAAAGAGAGTAAAGCCTTCCCTTTCCCTCACTGTGAGTCTGCTGCAGTTTTCTTTTCTCCCTTATGCCCAAAGAACATGGAAATATTAATCCTGAAAGTAACAGAACATATCTTCCACTCTTTTTCCTACAGACTTTTCCATTCTATTGTTCACTGCTTTGGGGCTTAAGATTAATCCCAGTATCAGATTTATCTTGAGTCTGTGCCAAACAAGCTTGAAAAATATGATGCCATGCTGAATTTGACAAATATTTGTGTCTCTGACTTGGTTACCTGCCCTACATATTTCAGTTTTGTTAGTGTTTTTGTGAAGTGGCAACAGTGACTTGGGCAGCTTGACTCAAGTCTCATCTGCTCTACCTTTGTGTCATCATCTTCCACATATTTTCCCCATTCTGGTGATCTAAAATTCTCTATGATATGGAATAGCTGACAGCAAGGAAGCACATGCTGAGAAATAATGTGCATGAACGGAACCATAATCTGTTGGTCGTACATCTCTGTCTTACTTATTTAGTGCTTATATTTTCTTTTTCCAAGTCGCTTCTTCCATTTTTCCTACATTTCCAATTCCCATTGCTATGTGGACTTAGGTCTTTTGGTTTTTCTCCTTGAATACTCTGCCATTCTTATTCCCCTTATATTCTTCACTTGTCAATTCTTTCTGCAGGAGTCCTTGTGCAGAAGATTGATACTCTCATTTTAGTTAATTACCACACATTTGTGAATATTTGCTCACAGTGCTGCCTCTGATTCATGACCAAAGCACTTCTTCATACTTCTCCATAGCCTGTGCTCTGCATTATCTCCACTAATCTTTGTCCCTGCAAATTTTTCTTCATAGTTACGATTCTGTTTCTTTCTCCTCAGCTCAGACATTTTCTGGAGGTAACTGTGTGATAGGAATGAGGTGCTTTCATTTCACCCTACATATTTCTTGGTAAGATAAGTAGAAGTTGTTGCCTGAACAGCTCCTATTGTTGTAGCTGGATGAGCCACAGTTCACTCTGCCTCCTGAGGGCTTCAGGCCAAGCTCATCCCTGAGATGCAGGAGAGTCAGTCGGGGCTTTGCTTATAGAATCCAAAGCTCCAGATGTGGCTTAGGCAGCTGCTATAACCCACTTGCTGTAAGGAAGTTATTCCTGCTGGGACTGGAAGCAGGTTAGGTAGGCAGTGAATTTGCTGTTGATGTCAGAGTTCTGCTAGCTTTGCATAATTTCAGAGCTCTCCTCCAGTGAGGAGATTCTCCATGTTGGTCTTGCAATGCATTGGCAGCTTTGCTTCCTAAAGAAGCAGCTCCAGGTGAGCATCTTCCCTTATAATTTTTCTATCCCTGTTCAATTCACAAATCTGAAATAATTAGGCTAGGCTAATAAAAAATGCTTTATGTTGCACACAAGGAAATACCATGTCCTACTTCTCCTTCTCTGAAGGTGTTTACCCCACTTCCTCACACCTCTTCTGCTTTGACCATTTTCCTTTGCATCTAGTCCTGAGACATAGGATCCACTGCTTATTTTGCAGCATCTTGATTTTCTGCTAGAATCTTTGTTTGTGTTTTAATTGTTCCTACTGTGCCATGGTAAGTTTTTCTTCAGCTGCAGCTTGTGAGCTATGAATCCTTTATTGCCAAGTGCAGAGTTCATAGTTTTGCTTGCTTTACTGGCAGTAAAATATTGTCTGATCGGATGTCTTAGCACAATGTTATACTCATCTAAAGATGATATTTTTACCTGTCAAATAAAAACAGAGCTTCACTTGAAGATAAAAAGGCAGAGAGCTGAAGAATGTAAACAGAGTCTAGATTCTCTTATCAGAGTTAAAGAAGAAAAAAATACCCCAAACTATTTTAAACAGAGGGCCTATATAAGGAAGCCTGCAAAACCACTTCCCATTTCATAGGACAGGATATGCCAAAGAAATGATACAGCTTGGCACAAATAACAAAGATAATTTCAACTTTATTTAAATACTACAAGGACGTTTAGAGAAATTTCAGGACATAAATCCCATTTTGATTACATTCTTCATCTTTGCTTTAATGTTCATCTTTTTTTCTGAGTAGAAGGGGAAACTAGAAGGATAGTCTTGTGGTTTGTAAAAATTATGAGCATCCTGTAAGCAGGTCTGGAAATTAAAACCTGAAATTTCTTCCCCCACAAGCCTGGAGAAGGAAGCCAGCATGTAATCTTCTCCCCTTTGCTTTACTGGAACTCTTCTATCACTCATGGCTGACCTGGAAGATGAGGGGTAATTTAAACTCTAATTGCCTCAAAAAGAGCCAAGCAAATAAAACAAAACTATATTAAAACAAACAGTCTGCAGCCACTGAATCTATCCACTGTCAGACTTATCACCCTGGGGACACTGATGGATGGGTCAAAATTTAAACACTGTAGGCAGGGATCAGTGATGAGAACAGCCCGTGCTGGCTGCTGAACAGATGGGCACCCTCAAACCTCCACATATCCTCAACTGATGGAAATCAGCACTTCTCTGCAGGAGTCAATAAAGACATATCGATACTACACAGCCAGGTATCCAGCCTATATGATTTTCAATTTGGATTAAGCTCAGGATTCACAGATGTTGAATCCAAGAACAAGGCCTGAAAGGTCCCTCAGGATTTTGCCATTTGTAAGTGCCAGTAAAAACCACACAGGTGTCAAGTAAACCTGCACCAATGCAAAGCCTCATGTCTTGCATACATGCAAGGTTCACAAAAGACAATTAGAGAGAGCTGTAAGAATTTAATTAGGAGTGCAATCTTTTAGGCATCTTGTTCTTCAAGCACTTAAGCTAGACAGATGAGTAATGATATTAAAAGCCAGTAGCTTGCGTCCCACAGGGAGAAAAGTAGGAATTTTTTAATGTTGGGGGAAAAAAAACCCATCTGCTTTCCATTAGGGAATAGTTATTCAATGTGCCACAAAGAACTGTGCTTGGTTTAGTTCATCTTTCTATACTGGATTCAATTCTACTCCTACAATGAAACTCTTTAAAAACCATTGTGTTAGGAGAGTAAGGGGAAGGAGTAACAGAAAACTCAAGGCAAAAGATGTATACACAAATCATAGGTTCTACATAAATTTCATGCTCCCAGTTCACACAGTGAGGAGAATGATTCAAGTCAAGGGGAAAACCCAATTAGGCCTACAGAATACCTGATAGACTTTGTTTAAATAAACCAAGCTGCCTCTTCATTTTTCTTCAATGCCAAAACACAAATGGAATGTAAAGCAGAGAATCAATCTTCCATGTTCTAGAAGATGATAGTAGAAGTTTTGCCCAGTTTTGCCACCTTCTGAAAGTCAGAGTGGATAGCATTTATCTGGAGGGCCTTCATACTTCATACAGAATGCTGATCAATTAAGTCAATTCTAAAAGTTAAGAGTTGGACATTTTAAAGTATTATCCCTTGTTAATATATATGTACATATATATAATTGTTAGTATAGATATATAGGATATAGACTTAATAAATCTCCCAAATGTTCCAAAATCTTCCAGAATAATCCACAGAAATATTTGTAAGACTCAGACACAGAGGGAAGCCTTCACTCATTCATCCCTGCCCTATGCTGTCTTTATGGACTTTAAAATGGTCCAATGACTTCCTCCCAGGTGTGCACAGCAAAGTCTGCAGGGCACGACATGAGCACCATGGCTCATGCAGTGCAGATTCTAGTGACACTTTCAAAAGTATCTAACACATGAGTTGGAGTTGAGAAAACAGATTCTCTAGGTAAATCACCAGTCTCCAGGTGTGAGACTATAGCAGACTGTGCCCAAGGGCACAAAGGAGGAAAAGCTGCTTGAAAAATATCTTCTCCAACCTTGTGTGTGAGCCTGGGCACAATCTGCTTCCAAATTATCTGAAGAAAGAGAAAAGGATATTTGCCAGAGAAATATTTTCAGGACGTAGTTATACAATAGCAACTAGAAAGGTCATCATAGGGCATCATCTGGTGTTTGTTCCTGTGCCTTTCACTGAGCAAGCTTAAAAAAGTGTTGACTTCATATAAGTAATAACTCTGTCAATTAAAAAAAGAAAACTGAGAAGAGCCCTGTACACTGCCACCTTATAACGTGAGGGAAGTGATGCAGAGATCTTATTGCAGTTCAGTGATAGCATCTTTGTTCCTTATGAAGCCAGACAGATAGTAGAAACAACTGCCAAAAAAAAGTCCTGTCTCTCCAGGCAAGGACACAACCCTAACTGGGACAATGGAGGCGGGCTGGAGTGTCTGAAAACTGAAAGGAAGAGAGCAGTAATCAAAACAAGTTTGTTTTGTTCTCAACCTGGGTGTGTCCTCATTTTGAGTGAGGAAGTAACTTGGTTTAACATCCCAATCAGCTGAAAAACCTCAGCTTTACTGTCAGTGAAGTTCAGTTTTTCACATCCCCTTGCTCTTCTCTCTCTGTTGCATTTTCATAACTGACCAGCAGTATCACTTCAGTGCTGTTCAAACTGGTTCATTTGATGACCAAGGCCACCTTCCTTGTGAAGGAACTGCTGCAAAAAGTTTTCTGCACATGTGCTCACTATGCCCATACGTGTTGCCTTCCATTACTCCTCAAACACCAAATGTGGACAAACATGAAGTACAAGCTCTCTGGGAATTTTGAGGGACAAAAGAGCCTTGTAAAGCAAGCTAGGAAAAAGTATTATTACAGAAGATAAGAAACTAAAAGTCTGCAGAGTCCTCTGTCCTTGTTGCCAGAGCTTTTATATCCAGTTCAACCACCACTGCACAGGGTGCACCAGCGCTCCCACAGATGCTACACTGACCTTTCTTCAAATGCTTTTCAACTCCTAGACATCAACCCTTCTGCTTTGAATCTGTCAAAAGAAGAAGTTCAGCTCCACATACACAAATCTTGATGAAGCCCATGATGGTGATGATTCATCAGAGTCTGTCTGGAATAATAGGAAGGCTGAAGTATGATGTTTGTTTAACTAGTTATTTCTTCTCAAGGATTTTTGGAAATTATATTGGCAGGTAAAAGAGAGAAAAATCATCATGTAGTACCGGTGTGAAGCTTTGCTCTGTCAGTCTCAACCCAAGAACAGGAGGGGCAGACTGAAGGAAGATGTTCCTTGCTTGCTAATGTAAAGAAAAGATGAGAAATCACCCATGTGGAATTGATAGACCTGACTCTTGACAAATGAATTTGGCATGTGGGACCCTGTAGAGCCTGGCCATTTAACCTGTTGAAAATTTGAATTAAATTAAACGGTCCAAGGGAAACTTCTGGGCATTGTTTGATTGTGGGACTCTGGAGAGTTTTGTGACCAGTCAAAAAAAAAAAAATTTTTTCTTGGGGAAATGGAATGTGTATGGAAAATGTATCCAGCAGTTGTAGTTTTCATCTTCTACAGTGTCTCCTCAGCTTTCAACTATTGACAGCTGCTATAAGGGGGGTGGCATAATATTAAGTTGTACCTAGAGCTACTAAACTTTTATTTCCCTCTACTTTCCTAGCAGGAAAATCAGTCACATCCAGTACTGGGATACGACACCTTTGGATGTCCATTGCTGAACAGGGGATACAGAAAGGGCTGCTCCTGAAAACAGGAACACATCATGCAACAGCTGTACGTGCAACTCCAAGGGCAGTACCAAACCCAGAAACCAAACACATTTGCAGCACCTGACACACAGACACCTGAGGCTTTGCTCATTTTTAGATGCTTTTTTAGGCAACAATCAAAGCACTGCAGGTGGCAGAAATAGTAGCAGTAATAGGTTAATCAGAGCTAGCTGCTTAAAAATAAAACCACCTATTTTGCACAGGTGTTCTGTCTTAAAACAGGATGTGGGATCATCATAAAAGGCTCTTTTTTTGGGTGGAGCCAAGAATATTGACACTTAAGCAACTTGTCTATTAAACCTGTGTGGTTTCCTGAAGATTGCTTTTCTGTGACTTCTGAGAAGAGTATACAGGTCATAGGGTAGTTTTGTTTATGAACTTAGGATTGTCCCCTGTTTAAACTGCACAGATAATGATCAGGGGCTAAACCACATCAAGGCAGAGTCCTTCTCTGATTGCTGTTTCCAAAACTGAGTAGCTTATTTTTCTTGACAGTGGTGCTGATCTGAAAGTTGAGTATATTTCCAAATCCAGCCACCTTTTCTCACTCAGTTAGGATTTCAAAACTTTAGTTTCCTATTTCTTCACTCTGAATTGCGTATTAAACATTACCTTCCTCCTCCTCCCCACCATTCAGGCACTGCAAAATCTCTAACAAGATTGTAGTAGTAATGTAAATGAAAATCCATTATGATCTTTATATCCACTGTTACCAGGAAGGAGCAGTCTCTGAATGACAAAGTTTATTGGTTTAGTTTATTAGTGGTTTTGGTTTAAAATTATTTGACTGTTGTGCAGCAATTACTGCCATAAAAACACAAGCCACTGAGATTTTGATACTCTACAGCAGGGAATGAATCCAAACACATCAGCCTTGAGCTGTCTACTTTTCTGTCCTTAATTTGAGCTCAGTGGAGCAATGACATCCCTTCTAGAACATCTGAACCATTGTGTCTCTGACCTGAAAGGAATACTTAATAGTAACCTTTATGTTTCTTTTACTGAGAATGGATAGACAAGCAGCTAAAAAGGCTGTGAAAATTCATCCTTTGTCCTTTCATGCCACCCATCTCCTTTAATATATTCTCTAGAAGAGAGAATGAACATAATAGATACCTGAAATATTTATCAGATGGTATCATGTGATATTTATCCCATTCATGTTGGCTAGTCATCTCCATTTCTTCACATGCACGGATATAGCAAATACCTACTAAAGATTATATTGTTATTTCTTATCTTGCCCACATTTTACTCTAATCCCTAGAGTGAATAGGACACATAGCAAAATATGTATTTTTGGTAGCTGGGAATCTCTGGGATTCCCAGGTCTCAATAATTTGTAGCTTTGAAGAACTGGAAAACAATGTTGATTGCATAAGAAGCAACATTCTGCCCATGGAAAGGGTGTGGTGCTCAGCAGTTTCTGGGCCATTGATGCAGAAAAACATCCATGTCTCATTTTTGTTCATCACAACCTGTAATACTATTCACACACAAAACCAGTAGTTTATAAACTACTTTACAAACAACCTGCTGTTTGTTACAGCCAAGTGTATCCCAGAGAATTGTTTCTTTTGTTGTTTGCCCTCAAGGTAAATAGTATTGCTAATGGCAATGCCATGAAAATTCAATACATTGACAGAACAATTTTCCCTGTGAAGTACTTTATGACCTAGAAATTTGGCTGTGCAGAGGCTGGTATGTCATTACCCAGGTTTCTACAAGGAGTGTGGGATGTGGCTAGTCTGAAGGGAAAACTTTCTATTGACACCTAAGGAGACTTCAGAACAGCAAGTTTCACAAGTTGCCCAGAGATTTTTCCAGACAGCAGAAATGCCAGATTTTTCTTACAAAGAGTGTTGAAGTACTGTTAATGATCATAGCTATGAAGGCCTTAGGCTCCTGTTTCACAGAAGGCATGACACCTTCAAAACAGCCCCTCTCAGTGTCCAGATGAGGCCCTGGGTCTGAGGAAGGATGAGATCTGCTTTACTACTGACATGGCTTCCAGCAACACTTGCACACCCTCCCTGCTGTCACCCAGAAGTGACCTCTGTCTTCTGAGTTCAAATGTAGCGCAGTGTCTCCAAGCAGGGCACCAATCCAGGGAAAAGGGAGTGTGTGATTTTATGAAAGTTGCATGCGAAACAGCTAAAGGCTGACTCACAACTCACAGAAATTGTCTTGAAATGTTGTCAGCGGTGTTGTCTACCTTGACTTTGGCAAGGCTTTTGACACTGTCTCCTGTAAAATCCTAGTAGGTAAGCTCAGGAAATGTGGGTTAGATGAATGGTCAGTGAGGTGGATGAAGAACTGGCTGAATGGCAGAGTTCAGAGAGTCATGATCAGCAGAGTAGAATCCAGTTAGCAGCCAGTGGCGTTCCCCAGGGATCAATACTGGGTCCTGCACCCAGGGAGGAATAAGCCCAAGTACCAGTGTGGGCTGACTACTAGAGAGCAGCTCTGCAAAGAAGGACCTGGGAACCTCAGTGGGTGACAAGTTACCTGCCAGCCAGCAGTGTGCCCTTGCAGCCAGGGGGGTCCTGGGTGCATGAGGAAGAGTGTGACCAGCAGATCAGAGAGGTGATCCAGCCCCTATACTCAGCCCTAGTGAGGCCACATCTGGAGTGCTCTGTCCAGCTGTGGGCTCCTCAGCACAAGAAAGACACAGAGCTACGGGGGTCCAGTGGAGGCCACAAAGATGACAGAGGGACTGGAGCTTCTGTCTTACAAGGAGAGACTGCGGAAGCTGGGACTGATTAGTCTGAACACTGAGAGGGGATCTAATTAATGCATATAAATATCTCAAAAGCAGGTGCCAAGAGGGTGGTGGCACATTTTTTAGTGGTGCCCACAGAGAGGATGAGGAGCAGTAACCATAAACTAAAACACAAGCAGTTCCATCCCAATACGAGAAAGAACTTCTTTACATAGAGAGTGGCAGAGCCCTGGAAGACGCTGCTCACAGGTCATGGAGTCTCCTTCTCTGGAGACATTCCAAACCCACCTGGATGCATTCCTGTGTAACCTGCTCTAGGTGACCCTGCCTGGGCAGAGGGGTAGCACTGCGTGATCCTCAGAGGTCCCTTCCAACCCTATCGATCCTGTGACTCTGTGAAATCAACGGAGAGCTCTGTGGGACTGGACTGAGCCATAAGCAAGGAAAGGTCCTTCATATTGTAGACTTCTCTTGATTCTCATTGGCTAGAAATCATTAGGTTTTGAATGGCAATGCCTCTCAACACTTGACTATTTACACAGCTCTTGTATCAACAAATATTTTCCCCAAAGTGTTGCAGTAATTCACATATAAATAAACCATGCCTTTTCAAAGCTGGTGACATATGTTAGCAAGTGTTTGCCAACACAAAGCTTAGGCAAATACAGAGAGATTCCGTTTCTTCATCTTTTCAGGCAGACTGTTGCTAAGAGAGGTCATTAGCAAGTTGTAGAACCTCCAGTTGTGATCCATATGGCAGGAACTAACAGCTATCAGCTACATGCATCCCACCAGCCTAACCAGTGCGTTGGCAAGGATTTTCAGGAATGCAGGTTACAAGGTACAAGAAAGCAACACAGAGATGCATCCACAGCTGATGTAATTTGACATGGCTAAAATCATAGAATCACGGAACCACAGAATAATTTAGGCTGGGAAAGACCCTTAATGTCATCGAATCAAACCATTAAACCAGCATTAAAGCACGTCCCCAAGTGCCACATCTACACATCTTTTAAGCACCTGCAGGGATGTTGTCTCCACCACTACCCTCAGCAGCCTATTCCAATTCTTAAAAACCCTTTCCATGAAGAAATTTTCCCTGATATAAACTTCCCCTGGTGCAACTTGAGGCTGTTTCCTTGTGTCCTATCACTCATTCCTTGGGAAAAGACATCAAGCCCCACCTGACTATCTCCTGGCTATACCAACTACCTCCTTCAGGTAGTTGTAGAAAGTGATAAGGTCTCCCCGAGCCTTTTTTTCAGACTCTGTTCTTGATACTGATTCTCTACTTCTCTCCAGTTTTACGACAGAGGATTTAGTCTTCAATATTAGCATTGTAACTCTGAAGGTCTACATCTGTGTCATGATGGATTAATGCAGATCATGTCACTGAGCTGAGAGCTAGAGGTGTCCTATCTGTCAAACCTAAATCATTCTTGTAAAGAACTGCTCCACTGTATAAAATATTGCAGATTTCATCCCTTTGCATGGGAAAATATTTGATAAAATAAGCTAAGATAGTAGAGTAGCAGCTTACACTAGATGGATGGATTTCTGCTGTCCCTCTATGGTAATGGACTAGAGCAGTGGGCTTGATTTCTGGATCTTCTAATGGAGCTATGGACGAAATTAGAGTAACTAAATAATTAATTAGTTTTTGGTGGATGCAATTTTCATTGGTAGATACTTGTGGATATTCTGTTTTGTCCACCTGACAGGAACCTATCTCAGTTTAATGGAAAGGTGTCAGAAGACTTCACGAAACAAGAGAGTGGGTTGGGGAACGTTACTGCAGGAGGACTGTGCAAGAAACATTTGCTTTAGATGTTTTTCCCAGTGTTTTTCCCAAGCTGATGAGTACTTTTCATCCACCAGTGGCACTCCTGCCTCTCCCCATATCACAAACTCCCAACAGTGAAATCCTTAACACTTTATACATAAAAAATGAAAGAAAAAGAAGAACCAGACTTAATTCAGATACAAGCTATAGCTAATTTATTTACCTCATTCTAAACAGAATTGCAACCAGACTACATGGTGTGCTCTGCATCTAGGTTAGCTTGAAACAAGCCAAGTCTGATATCAGAGCAAAAGAAAGCTGGGCTGGGTCCTCTCAAACTGACCATACCCCATCAGACATCTTAGATTCTAAAGACCTGACATGGAAATGAGAATTTTTGGGCCTATCTACACCTTTCATCTCGTGTGCCTGATTGACTGTTTTCTGTGTCTTGACAGAACTCACTATCCCTATCAGTCACAGCCACTTGCAGATGCAATAACTGAGTGTACCAGATTATCAGACACTGAAATAAGAAAAAGGAACCTAAAGTACATTGTAAATAGAATTATGGTGCTGACACCATAAAACCCTGGCTGATTACTTCTTTGCCTGAGGCATCATGGAAACACATGTTTGTGTCACTACAACACTTAAGATACCCTCAGATTCTTCTGTCTTGCTCTGGCTGGGTGCTCTACTGCAAGTATAAGTTTTGGTTGTATTCAGGAACTGAGAGCTAATGAGGTCACTGATGAGACAGGGCTGCTCAGGCCTATTGAGAACCTGGTGTTTAGGCCAAAATATGAGCTTTGATTTTAGAACTACTTGTTTAAAAAAAAAAAAAACAGAAATAAAACCGAAGAGCTTTCCCCTCCCCCCAGCCAAACAAACAAACAAAACCAGAAATAATAGTAAAAGGGATATTTTAGCTTTTAGCAGTTAAAAACCGTTTAAGGAAAGGGAGATAATTCAGGTCTGTTTATGAATTGTGTCTAACATCTCTTCCTACACAGCACTTAAGAAGTTTTAGCAACATATAGATCAGAATGCACCATTTTTGCCCAACAAAAACACTCATCTCTAAGTCACAAGGATATCCTCTGTCATTCTCTCTTTGCTTCTGGCCCTTTGAATCTTGCCCTTTTTTTGTCTGCACACCACTACTTTCGCAAGGATGATGAGTAGGAATATTCTGGTGCTCAGGACCTGACCCTCAAAATGTCAGGCTGAAGTGAGCTGAATGCAGATCTCCCAGTGTCTGAGCACTGTACAGTACAGAAGACAGCCATGACCTCTTCTTCCCCCCACAGGGCAGCTGCTTTTCAAAAGGGGAAAGTGATTCATTTCCTTGGTACTCAGCCTGATCACTTAATACTAATAGTACATGTTTAGGAAACAGCTTTGGACTGTGAATCACAAAGTATTAGAGGTGGAAAGTCTGAGTTGCAGAGGTAACATTTCAGACTCTCCTTTCAAACATGTCCTATAGGAGCAACCTATTTAGCTGCACCCCTGCCCTGTGCTGGGATTTCTGGCTTTACAAACACAACTATCCCAGACTGCTGCACACAGGATGCCAACTGGAACCATCTGAGGATCTTCTGTCATTTTAAAAGCCAAACTTCATATGAAGCACTGCAGAGGATATACATCCATTTAGGGTTTAGAAAAATGGACTCAGAAGAGCATTATGGCACAGCCAACTGCGA
This sequence comes from Picathartes gymnocephalus, assembly GCA_013390045.1. Lineage (NCBI taxonomy): Eukaryota > Metazoa > Chordata > Aves > Passeriformes > Picathartidae > Picathartes > Picathartes gymnocephalus. The sequence goes on from WEKY01024095.1 coordinate 39,552, forward strand.
GGAGAAATAAGTGTTACTGACTGACAGACTTGTCAGGCAGCCAGGTATAATAAGGTTCTAGCACCATGTGGAAATAATGGCTTGTGAATGTTTATTTACTTTCCATTACTTCCAATTTTGATATTCTAGGGAATGTTTTGGATGACAAAATGCTTTAGAGTACACTCTTCCCTGAATAATAGAATGGATTCAATTGACAGAACAAATAAACTTGAATACTGAGAGCAAAAGAAAACATAAATAGGCAAGACAGAAAAGTGGTGGGAGGCAGAACAGAGAGACAAGGGAGGGAAATTGCATGCCAAGGTCACAGAGCAAGACAGTAGCTAAGACAGAAATAGAATTCAAAAGACTGGCTTGCTTAGGTATTTTTTTAAGCCTTAACAAGTCACATCCTGTTTATTAAGCTTAAACAGAATTTTTTTATTTGTCCAGCTGACTGCAATAGCAATTGTAAATATGAGTCAGGTTTTTTTCAGATCCGGAAGGTTTCTCCGTGCCAGCTTATCCTAAATTATCAGCTTATTCTAAATATTCCCATTTATAGTGGGAGCTATGCTTTTACCATCAGAAAGCAGCCAGTAAGAAGTACCATTCTGCTGCCCCTGAGCCATCAAAATGCCCTGGTTTCATGTAGAGATCCACTGGCTCCATGGTCTGTAGCACACAGCTTTCTCTGGGAGATGGGGCCGTTGCATCTTTCCAAACTAATTGGGCAAAATCTGTGAAACTTTGGGCTGAGAGCTGGAGCAGCTCTATTCTGTGTTGATCCAACTCCCTTGCAAAGCCCCAGATTGAGCCAGGGCACCAGGAGCATTCTGAAGGGCCCAAGTCTGGAATGCTGCAAGACAGGAATGCTGGAGTCCAATGGGAAAGCAAAAGACAAAATAGCAATTAGCTCAAATATAGTTTATTTCAAACTTTACTTTGATTGCAGATGGTCTGAGTTACACTGTGATCCATTAGCCAAGTATGTCTCTCACTTGAGCGGGGAATCAGAGAAAAAGGAGGAAGTTGCATCTGTGCATAAAACTGATGGAGAGGAAGATGGAGTTCCTAAAGACTGTTTCTTCAGAGAACAGGATTAAATATGCCTTTGAGAAGGTTGTCTTACACATTTAAGAAAATTTACCCTGTGTAAAAATAAATAGATAAAAGCTGATCATTAATCTTCACTGAAGCTTTTAAAAATACTTCTTAGGTGTTACAGATGGAGTGAGACCAAAACCTATCCTGTTAATTTGTTCCACTATAAAATATGAAGATATGTGACCCAGTTTACCATGCTCACCAGTGCAAAGTTTGATTCTTCTTGTAGTAGCTGGTTTGGGTTCATGCTTTGCCTGTATTGCTTTGGGTGTTGCTTTTCTTTTTAAATATCTTCAACTGAAAAAATAAATCCAAATAACCACAAATCATGGGCATATTTGGATTTAGAGCTGAACTTGATGCCATAGGGGCATCTGGTGAAGATGGCCACATAGCTTAACTTTCCTGCACCTCAAAAAGTCCTTGCAGTTTTCTAAGTATTGTGACACCAAGGTCTCAAAAAACAAATTTTTAGTATTGTTCCAGTGGAACATAGAGGTTTTTCAGTATATGTGAAAAATATCATATTGCTTCCCTTTAATTGCTGAACCATGAATTTCATGGGTCTAATTTCACATACTCCCACATTAGAAAATGCACTGTATAATCTCTCTTCATCTCAGCTTCTCCATCAATCAACTGGGAATAATAGCAACTGATTTAGGAGTACTATGGACTTTAATTAATGTGTGTACAGCATGTTGAGATCCCTGAAGAATAAGATGCTTTAGAACATCAAAGAATAAACAATGACATCCTTTGTTTTATGTCCTGGAGTCAAGATACTTTAACATTAAGCTTCAGACCTATAAGGGATTCAGAGGGAATCCCTTTGCAGCACTAAGTAAAATCAAAATGTGCAGCTGCCAACAATTCCATATAAAATAAATTCGCAAGCACTTATTTCCTATATTCTCAGTCTGAGAAAATATTTCTGCATGTTTTCCCACCCCTTGCTCTATCTTCCTATCTGTAATCTTGCCACTGCTGAAATTTTCAGCTCCAGACTACAGCAGGGTGATTCTCGTTAGCTCTGTGATGTTAAGGAGCAATGTTTGAGGTTCTCACATTAACATCGCCAGCACAGGCAATAGCCATCTGATAAATCTCAGCTGGTCTCTGGATGTTCTTGAGGCCTGCCCACAGTCAGAATAGGCAGAATATGGTACATAATATCCCTTTACAGCAGAGCCAGTGCACCCAGCTTTGGAGCTGAGTGGTCACACTACCAAATTACAAGGCAGTCGCTAGTGCTGACCTCCATTCTTGCCCTGCTGGTCCTTCCTACAGCAGGGGACCTTTTGCTAGTGGAGCCAAAGTTTGGCTTCTGACCCTGCTGAAGGTCTATGAAGGTATTGGAAAACCCTAAGAACTTTTGATTACTGTATCCTTACTACAAAGTGAAGGAGTAACCCTCTTGGAATTACAGGTAACCTGAAGACATGACTTCCTTCCTCCACCCACCCATCCCCAACTCCCTACAGAGAAGTTAAGATAAAATGTCATTTAATTCCGGAGAGGGTTCTTTCTTTAAGAAATAGGAGGCAGGCAGAAAGCCCAAGTGAGAATCCCTATTACATCTACAATTAAAGCAGATCCACAGATGAGGTATCACACAGAAATAACAACAGAGTGTGTATATATAGTTACTGCTGCATCCGTAGACACAGAGTGCCAGAGCTGTGTATTTTTCCTGTGCAAATTCTCAACTATAAGCAGTTAATGATCTTTTAAGTCAAGTTAATTATATTCAGGGGCCAAAGACTCAGAACCTCAAAGTTTTTCCTTGCACCTGCATATATTATGAACACCATATAATGATAAATATTGTTCATTATTCATAAACAAAACTACATTTCCCAAATCCTGTGAATATTAACTAAGATGCCTTATAATTTTCAATGCTTTCAGAAATTGATTCAGTCATCTTTACAACTTTCCAAATACTTAATAGAAATCACATGTTTTATGATCTCTAAAAGTGTCATTACCCTTTGAAGTCTATAGCTGAGACAGCAAGTTTCTGATTTTTTTTTTTTTTTTTTTTAACTGGCATAGGCTTTTCAGTCATGTTTCTCCTTAGTTTAGTTTTGCCATCTTTCTGCCTCCTTATTTAGTGCCTGCGGAGGCTGAGAAAGTCATCCACAAAGCCAAAGAGATCACTGGAGGTCACACAGGATTAGCACAGAACATTTTTGAGTCTCAGGCTAGACTCTGGGCTGGTGCAAGTCAGAAAAGCTTGACTAGCCAAGGATATACAGCTGGAGTTTGCAAGGCAGCAAAACACTCCAGAGTACAAAAATACACCTGGCACCTACATGATGGTATTCTTCAGGGGAATAGATCTTGTCTGTCTGGGGCTGGAATTTCTGAAGAGGGAGGGAAATGCTTCCAGGAGTGAGGCTGAGTTGCACTGGGAGGTTCAGTCACTCAAAAGACATAAATAATGCAGAATAACATACAGCAGAGTTGAGTTTTCCAATTTTTCACCTAAAGGAGGGATTATAACTCTGTAGCTTTTCCTTTCTCTTCCCTCCCTCTTTTCATTGTACTGTTTGCTCTTTCCACTCACAAGCCCTAACGTGAGTCATCACTTTGCCCTGCCCAGGTTGCTGCACTGAGACTGGGCTGTGCTTCTTCCCCATCCCTAAACAGTCTTTCTTATGGTCCCCTTCAGACGTACCTTGATTCCACTGGAACACATGAAAACATCAGAGGGAGAGGACAGCTCCTCTCACTTTCCTGGCTATCACAATTTGGAGGGTGCAAATTTCCAACCCTGGGACTGCAACCAGCTGTTATCTGCACTCTGTCTGTGCCTCCAAAGTGTAAAATCTACCCCCTGGTGACTGCAGGAAAGGTCAGGGACAGGGCTTGTCCTTGCAGTGAAGATGGATGTCACTGGAGCCTGAGAGCCCTGAAAAGAGTTTGTGGATGAAAACATTAGTCAGATGTCATAATTGAGGGGAAAAAGGAAGGAACAAGGCTCTTCTCTAGGCCATCACACACACATGACAACAAAATTTAATTTAGGTTAATCTGTGGCTTTTATTAACTTTAATCCATATTTTCCTCCAAAACATCTGGGTGCTACCAATGACTCACAAAGTGAGCACTTGAAGATATGTCCATTGCAGAAAATTCTCTGTGCTTCTGCCCTGTGTAGAAAAGATTACCTTGTGTATGAGATATTTTGCTGAATGTAAAGCTGAGGGACAGTCTGATATTGAAGCTTTGTTGGAAGAATTTTTAGGATAATTGAATAGAATAGAAAAGATGAGACCCTGGGTCTTGACAGCATTCATTCACTCACTCATTCATGAGTTTTCAGGAATTCAGTTGTTTAATTGCTGAGCTGCAGCATGTTTCATTTTGCATAAATAAGCTTTGTCGTCAAAGTTAGGAAAGATGGGAAATGTGACAGTCACCTTTAAAAAGGGTTCAGGGGTAAATTTTGTCATGATTCACAGTCAAATAAGTAGAAGCAACAAGAAGAGTTGAATTAGTAGATGTGGGTAGGACAGAGCCACCAAGCTCATAGTGGAAAAGATGCTTCAGCTAAAATAATGAAGTTTATTTTAGAAAAGCTTTTCATGAGGCCCTTCAGTACACTTTTAGAGAAAAAGTAAATTGTCACAGGACAAAGGAAAAAATTATCATCACAACTTGAATCAATTTAAAAGATGAAAAGGAAAACTTAGGGATAAATATTAAATTTATACAACTGAAGGAAGCTCACAGTGGAAATCCACAGCAAATGAAGTAATGTAATGAAACCTAGAAACAAGTGAGAAGTTATAGGAAAGCCTCATGAGAGGGAAAAAAATGGCAGATCCAATACATATGCCAAACAGTATAGATAGAAACATATCTGCATGACCAAGGATTGTACTTTAGCTTTACTCAGTCATGGTAAAGATCTGGGAAATGCTGAGTGCAATACCCAATAAAATGTCCCTCCAGTGCTCAAGGGCAGTCAAAATTTAAGCAGAGAGCTACCAGAAGGGTACAGCAAACATAAAGCATCTATATGCTCTATATAAATTCACAAGATATGAATTGATGAAAAGCCTTTAAATCTAGTGTCTAGTCCTCATGACCCCATTCTTTTCTTATTTACAGTCATTGTGAGCAATGGGTTATTAAGGTAAATGGACTTTTGTTTTGACCCTGAGGCGTGGCTCTTGTGTTAAGTAACATGACTAACAGCTGTTAGACATTTGTTCGAAGTCCATACCCCAAGAAAAATTACACTTAAAAATAAGACAACAATTGGATATTGACAGGCAGGAGTGATGACATAAGTTTTGCAGAATGAGTGATTTTTGAGTATTCACAGTAGCCTGGTGTTCAAAGGGTAGATTTTTCACTGGTATTGTAAATTAGACCCCCTATCAAGTCCCTCAGGCTGGACAAGCACAAACACTGATTATTTCTGAGCACTTCACTCACTAGATACATTATTACTGACAATACAATCTTTTAAATTGTTTTGCAGACCCCTTAATTTTAGGATATTCCATTTTCTTCCCTTTTGCTAAAAGACATTTCTAATCAATATCCAGGTTTGTTGAATTCTTTTCACCCTCCCATGCTGATTTACTGGCAGCATTTAGAAAATGCAGTTCTCTTCTTCCAATGATTTACAGGTATAGGGACCATTCTCACCATTTTGAAAGCAGCTCACTGGCATTCCCAAAATCTAAGTAATTTAGTTTCCATTTTATAATGAGGAAAAGATGGGCCCAGGCTCACAGTTAACATTTTCTTGAAGGGAGGCTGGATGTCAAGCCTGCCTGGGAACTCGGAGGGACATAATGCACCTTTGGACTACTGGCTGTCCAGGTGGGAAAATCAGGAGTGATGAGGAGCACAGCATGGGTACATGGACTCTGGAGGCCTTTTATCTTCCCTGTGGGGTGGACACAGGACCCCAGACAGATTGAGCTCTGCCTGTTCTTACACCTCTGCCCCCTCTCTGGCAGGAAGGCACCTGGGTGTGGTCGAATTAGAGCCATGGCTGAGGGCTGTGAGAGGTGCGATGGAGCCTCGCACAGCACAGAGTGGAGCCCACATCTCCAGAGTTTAGGTGACATGCAGGACAACTGACAGCAGAGGCAGTGCAGATGCAGGGCAACAGGACCGTGTTAGAGGCAGGGGATGGATGCCTGGGGGCACAGACCTGCTCACGTTCTCAGGGCTGCTGAGCTCAGCCCTGCTCTGCCCACCTTTGGCCAGAGGAGTCTGCAGGTCACTTCGGTCAGGTAAGCATGTGGGGATGGACAGCAAGCTGAGCCTCTGGGAATCTCCCTATTTTTCTCCAGGGGAAGCATGGCCACTGAATGACTGTTTCATGGGGGTCAGAATAAACTCTTTAGGATCTGCCCTCACTTTTTGAAGAACAAGATACTGCTGCTGTTATGGTGAGAAAAGCAGAGACAGCTTGGCTTCTGTTTTTACACAGACTGCAAACAGCAATTCTGCTGTGCAGAGCACTCAGCTCAGCGCATCTTCCTCTGAGCACCTTTCCCCTGGGGCTCATTGGCAGGCGTCAGCTCCCTGGCTCCCTGACTGATGCTTAAGACTCTCTGGCACGGTCTGGAGTGCTCCAACTGAAAGGGCAGCTCCTTTTGGCTGGGGCACTCGTGTCAGCCTCAGCCCCCTCACCTCTGGAGCTGAAATTCTTTGATAAAAATGCCACTGCAGCAGCTATGGGCAGACAGCTCTGCCCCTCCCTTGTCAGTCACAGCTATCTGCCGGCTGCCTCTGCGCTTTTCATCTCCCTTGCAAGTTGGAGGAAAAGAAATAATACATAGCTCAGCTCTTTCTGTCTGTAGGCATTTAAGCTGGTAAGGCTCAGCTGTATAAATCTTCCCAGCTGTGAGAACCTCAGTGCTTTTATTCCCATGATAAAGCCTTTGGCTCTAAATGTGTTTCAGGGATATTCAAAGTGGAAATCTTTCTCTCCATCTGGGGAATTGCTTGGTGTCGACTGACAAGGAAATGGAAGGTAAGTAGCATTAAAAAAAAAAATAAATAAAAAGCACCCTGGGTTATAGAATTAACTTTATACTAAACCTCAGTGTGTGTTTTAGAAAGAGAGGAGTGGGAAGGAGGCGTGGGGGATGGGCGGCTTGACTTGCATAGAGCCTTTCATTGGAAAACTAATGCAGCCATCCCCAAGGCACTGTGCTGCTAAGATCTGGCATTTTCCTGCTCCAATAGAAAAGGAAGACTGATACCTTCCCTTAAAGTAACCTTTGCTGATTAATCAGTGTAGTGACATTGAAGACAGTCCCAGTGAGAAGTAATTGCTGTCGCTCTCAGACAATATGGAAATAAGATGCCATGGTGACAGACACTGTTTTGAAGGGCTGGCAAAGAAATACCGATCAAAGATCAATGTCTGGCAGGCAAAGTGTTCACTTAAAGTCAAGGAGAGAATAGTTCAGGTGGAGAGGTTTCTCTTGAAACTGACAGGGTTTGGGCAGAGAATGGGCAAACTCAAAAACCTGGATACAAGGAAATTTTAATGCTGCAGATTGGCTTGAAACCCAGGGCTCAGACTTGCAGCCGAGCGTGCGCAACTCCTAATCTGAAGGGTATTTCAAAGGTCAGCTGCTCAGATGGGTAAGACAGCACCCTTGTATGGTGCTGGGATTTGGCTTCCACTCTGTATTCCTGTTGGTGACCATGAACATGACCCCAGTTGCTTTTTCTGCCTCAGTTTTTCACCAATAAAAAGAGCAATGAGCCCCTTCCTTTCTCCAAAGTTGTTGTAAAGATATCAAAATGCCTATTGCTAAAGTACACTTAAGTAATGAGCTGAGATGGACTTGAGATGTTTTTGTTGCTCAAACTTAGGTGATTAAATAAATATGTCCCATTGGTATATAATTTTCTTTCAGATAAGTCACAAAAAGCTCTGTCTGTGGAGCCGATATATACGAGTAAGAAATTATATATATACCTGCAAGAAATTATCGTCCATCCAGCTAGGTTTTATTCTTGGGTGCCTAAAACTAGTCAGATTTTCCCCTTCTTCACCACCCCAGTAAGATCATCACTCAACAGACTGATTATCCTGGTGTGATCCATGTCCTTGGCAGAAAACTGTACGGGAAAGTTAAAGGAGCCTCTGCTTCAGAGATAAAAAGTGCACAACGATATTAACCTACTGAAAAATTTGGTTTTAAACATGTAACTGAGAGTTTCCCAAGTATATAATTTTCCAAAGGACTGGCTTCTTAAATAATAATAAAAAATGAATAAATAAATAACCTTACTCTAAGGAGTGATATATTGTCAGCATTAACAATACCTTAATGATATTTCTCCTCTGGGAATAAATACACGGATTTGAATAATATACAGAGGTATCAACAAAGCAGAAGCAGCACCTACCATTTCCCTTGACTCTCATATTTCTAGGAGGTAAATGAAAGCAAACCAAAGCAAATCACTGTGATCATGAAAACATATGGCATCAAAAGCAAGGGGCTGCTCCACATGGCTTACATGGGAAACAGAATCTGACTTCCATCAGCATAATGAGAATTTGTTTCCATGCTGTTCTGTTAAAGCAGGCCTCAGCTAGAAGGATAAATATGTTGGTGTCTGGGGATAAATGTAATTATTTTACATTTTTCATTTGTTTTATATGACCAAGGAATGCAACTTCTTGCCTGCCATTAGCAGGACTTGGATGGCTCATAGCTGTAGTAAATGACTCTAGATAAGCAAAATGTCACAGGAATGAGCTGAAAGAAGGCGAAAAAAGGGCAACCTGAGAATCAGCACACAGTGTATTGTCAATAACAGCCTGCAACAGTACCCTTGGTACTGACAAGTCCCCAGCTGCACAGATCCAAGGAAGGATGAACTGGGAAAAGACACAGAGTTGTCTGGGTAGGAAATGGTAAGCAATACCTTGACTCAGAGTTTAAGCTTCCCCACGGATGACTCATTTCTAAGACATTTAGAAAGAAAGATGTGTCTTGTGAACTTGTGAGGTGCCTTCTTACAATGCTGGTGTTGTGCCACATGCTGTGCCTGGACCTTAAGTCTTGGTGCAAAGTCCAGCCAGGCAGATCAGCTGGGAACCTAAAGAGGGAATTTTACTCACCACAGGGATGGCCTGAGGGTCCAGTAAAGATAATGCTATTTCTCTCTCTCCAAAGGAAAAATAAAAAAGATGTAATTCTGTAGTACTTGAAAAGGTGTTGGCTCTAGCCCACGAGTTACCTCTGTGAAGAACACACCAGTGCACTTCTCAGGGCTGCTCACCCAGCCCTTTGCCTGCCTTGATCTTTTAGACTGGATGGCCCAAATTCTTAAAGTTATTAGTAGACATCACACCTACTGATGTGATTTTTGAAAACTGATTTTAGTGGGAAACAGCATCCAAATTCTGAGGATGATGGAAACTAAGCTCTTTTTGAGACAAAATATGGTAGTGTGGAACTTCTGCCACAATAAGGCTTTACTGATGGTTAATGCAGTACTGAAGTGTAATCTTTTCACTATAATTTTAATTGTCTTTCACTCAGAAATTCCTACAGCATTTCCTATATCCACGTCCTTTTTTTTCCTCACCTGTTATGTCAGATGAAAGATGATCATCAATCAATATGAGTCATGTGCCAGAGCTTGTTTTTGCCAGTTCTGAGGAGGCTGTGCATTAAAATGGGCAGGAAGAAAATTAATGACCCACCAGGCACAAATCACAATTGCAGCGTTTCAGAAGCTGTACAGAGAAAAACTAATTAAACTGACTGCCACAAACCCAGGACAAGAAACTGGGAAATGTGCCAAAACAGTTCCCAAAATAGCTTCTTTCAAAAATGCAAACTTTTTTTCTCTCTTCTTTCCTCACTTCCCTCCCCTCTGTAGCCACCCTGACATTTATTTCTGCATAGAACATCCAGGCAGTACCTTTCTTCCATATAGTCCCCAAAAAATTCTGCAGATGAGGGTTAGTGTTCCATACACAGAGAAGCTATTCCTCATTGAAATCCATCACATTTCATAAAAGAGCATAGTACATCTGATGCTATTAAAGACCCACCCCTCTACCAGCATTCCCTGTGGATGGGCCTCAGCCTTGTCCCAGTAGGGCCATCCTTATGTTCTTGTTAAAGAAATAGGCAGCAAGACTGAGTTTTGCCAGAAACAGATGATGAAAAAGAAGGTGAAAGAGTCAAAATACATCTCCTGAAAACTGACTGGAGAAAAATTACACACAACAGAAATTCACGTGGAGAAGGACTCTCCTTGAGGCTGCTGCTGTGCCTGTCTCTGCCCCAGATTTTTGTTGGTAACACTGGAAGACTCGCATTTTCTGTATGTCACTTCACCATTTAGAAAATTATGTTTTCCCTTCCAGTTAGGCCCTATAGCTCTTCAGGATAAGAAAATATCTCTTATTACCCATACACCAAAGACCATAGATTCTTTAGGAATATAAATTGTACGTTGTCCTTTTCTGGCTCCACTTTTTCTTTATTTGCATTTAAAACCAGAGTATCATGGAAAGAACCATCTTTGGTATACATTAGAGAAACGGATGGATGAACCCTTCTAAATATGACATAAGTGCTTTTGGTTAACTACAGCCCAGAACTAGAGAATAGACATACAATGAATGGGAAATTCAGAAGTTTCTCCTATATCCCAGCTGTCAGAATGTACCTCATTTCCAAGCTCATGTAGATAGGAATCCCATCTCTAAAAACACTGTCGTATGCCAATGTGTTAATTTGTTACTCTATGAGATTAATATATAGTAGTAGGAAGCTGCATCCCTTTATCTTCAGCAGTCTTTTGCTGATTTATGCTAAAGAAGTCCTACAGAGAGGGAGACACATAAAATGCATGTTTCACTGCAATCAAGATTAAAAGGAATAAAGTACCTTTGTTTCTACTACCAAGTTTGGCAGTGATAAAATATTTTTCAGGAGAACTGACAGCCCCATGCTGCTTTTTCCCAGAGATTGATGATTCTGACACTGGGAGAAACTTCATTCACCCAAGTGCTGTGTCATTCTCATAAAGGAACAACACAGAATTCCCTCATGCATGACAAGAAGTTCCTTGAGTGCCAGGTTGGAAGTGAGCAGCAAAGAGATATTGATCACAGAGACAAATTTTCCAATAGCAATTTGAAACCAATCTTGCCAGAAGGCAGCTGGATTCCAGAGACTGTGACACCAGCTACTGCATCCTTCTGTCTCTTCAGTCAGTTGTAGGCAAAGCTGTACCCGGGTTCTCTAAAGCCTCCCTTTGTGTAGCTGCTGTGTAACTCATGCTAGCAGATTTGGGATCCTTGGGGATCCTTGGTGCAAGTTTTTTATTCATCCCCCAGAAGAGATGCAGGTGGGTTTTTTTCCCTTGTTGAATTGACCTGTCAGTTCTTTTGGTTTTTATGGAAAAAAAAAATAGACTGAAACTCTGCCCACTTAAGGATGTATGTGCAGATTGACAATTTAGATTAAACTCTCATGTTGTTCATCAGTTCCCAGATAAAATTTTCAGAAGCAACTAAGTGACTTAGGATCCTGCTTCTCAGTTGTAATTAAAATATTTAAGAATTTATATGGCAGTGGAAGTCTGAGCCAGCCATGAACCTAGGTGGTCATTGGCAGTTAATTTAATTTAGGTCTCAGGTCACCTAGGCTTTTTTGAAGATACTCTACTTATTTTCTAATCGGATGAGATCCTTAGAATGGGGTGAGGGAAGACTGAGTAGTACTCCATATATCTATAGTCCATGCTAAATATTGTACAGTTTGGTCATTTCGCCAGAAAGTAATAAATTTTTTAGACCAAGACAAACAAATGTCAAAAATGTTTGCTTATGGGTGAAGAGCAGTAGCAGTTGTAAGGATAAAATCCCCAATCCTTTATGCAATAGACCCAGGACACAGTGAACTAAATGCCATTTCTCCAGTCTTTCAACATATATGCACTTAAATCAGCCTTCTGGGATATAGGAGTGTCTGCTGGAAGTTCGCCTGAAGTTTAAAGCACTAAAATAGCATTTCAGACATAGCAGAAGTCAACTGATTTTAGAGAAGTTGGGACCATAGGATTAACTATTGCCCTCCCAAATTTGCAGCAGTACAGTATTCTCCTCTCTTTGTCAGAAAAGGAAGTGCTGTTAGGGCTGAGGTGTGGTCAAAACTGCGTGGTCAAGAGAGCAGTGAATGTGAGCTGTCCTTTTCCATCCTAGTTTTCAGCATTAAGGAACAACTGCATCAGCAGTTGGGATCAGTAGGAGGCAGAGATGAAGATGTGTGCCTGGTATACATCATGGCCTGCATCTTTAGAGATCTGGCAGATACTTGCACAGACCCTTGCCTCCTAAGCTGATCCCTATTTCCTTATCCTGTCCTCCTCACAGGTGCTGGCTGGGATAGCAGTGGAGCAAACCTTCCTTAAGTACAGACCAGCAGGGAGACACTGGGCTGTTGCTGACTGTGGGCTGCTAACAGCACATGCCCAGAAAATTATAATTATTATGGCATGCTTGTCTGCTTAAACTTTTGCTCAATTCCTGGGTCAGCCCGAAATCCACAGAGTTGTGAAGTGGTTCCTAGCTCAGGTCCATTTCTTTCTTGGCTGTATGTTGCTCAGTGTATGTAGTTACTTTCTAACTGATCAACCTTGTCAACAAGAAATTAGCAAGTATTTAGCTTCTCATTTCTCTGGATATAATGATAGATTCATAGACATTAAGTGGCTGGTACTTACAGCCACCTCATATAAGTCTTAGACTGGCTAAAGTTGATTGTGGGACACAGGATTCAACCTCATGGCTCCAACTGTCGTGTCTAACTCAGGTATGCATCTCAAGGGATAAAGACAAAATTAAAACAAATTCTACTCCTAATACTGTGAAATCTGATTAGTGCAGAAGGGGCAACTCTGAGCCGATATTTGATATGGCGATGATCACATTTAACCCCATTAGTCATTCCTGATTTGCTTAGCATGTGCATCATGCTGGACAAAAAAATATATGCAGAGACCAAATCAATATGTTTCTTTTAACACTGGATGTGCCCTTGATTCTTTCAGTTCACAATGACCTCAAATGCTGACATAGAGATTTGATCCAAGTTTTTATTCTTCTTTACAGAAATAAGCAGAATGGAGAGCTCCTGATTCCAGCACTAAGGGAAGTGGGATTTACAGCCATTCTGGCAATATAACAGAAGTTATTTTGTGCATCACAGTGTATCCAGTGGCACCCTTAATTGTTCATTGATCCTCTATACCTGAAAGGTTGCAGCAGGGTTGTTTGCCAGCATCAGTTAAGCAGAACAATTGTTGTGATTGGAAAAATATTGAACACTTTCTATGCTTTTGTTATGCCTTGTCATAGTTCTTTTTCTGCTGGGTTACTCTGTTCTGACCTGTCATGAAACACCTGTTCTTCAAGTGGTGTCTTTGCATGTTTTCTCTGTTAATCTCTTTTTCTATCTCTTTCCTCTTCATGAAAACATAGTTCTGACAGTGACTTTGGAAAACTTCACAGCTGTTTTTCTTATTCTGAAGAAAAGTCACCCCACCACCCACAAAGGAACCCACTTGGATTTTCTTTATGACACTGCCATTGTATGGGTCTGTAAAACACCCTGCTTCTTTACAACTGTGCAACCAGCCACTGTTGAATTATTGTATTTGTCTCTTTGTAATTTTGGTTTTGGTTAAAACTGGATTTTTTCTCTATGACAATGATGCAGGGGGCGAAAGGGAGCAAAATTTTAAAAAGAGAAAAGCCTGATGGTCAGTAAATAATGAAAAACACTGATGTAGCTGAAAAGACTTCATGAATCAATGAGTCATCTGGACAAAGGCATGTTGTAGAGCTAGGAGTCAGGGAAACATCTAGGCATTTGGCAAGTCTAGTGAGCTCAAATAACAGATATATTTAGCAGGGCTGTGTGACATGAAGGATGAATCTCATAGTCAGGTTAACCCTTCAAGAATGGTAGGCATAATGCCAGTCTTCTAAGCAGTTAGTGAGACACTGGGCAGAAAAAGTCCTGTCTTCTCATGGGGACAGATAGATGTAAATATGTGCTTAAATTGTCATTTTCCTATTGGACCCTTGTTTTTATGAGCATGACATCCACATGAAAAGCTGGAGTAAATTATCCAGTAAAAGGTTATTCAAGCAGGCTAAGGGAAAAAAAAAGTATTTGTTCTAAGAATGATGATGATGTTTTTGCACCTCTTATCAGAGCAGATCCAAGGGCCTCCTTTTCTAATGCCATACAAAAAGCCCAATCCCAGACTCAGCAGTGTCAGTTCCATGGAAGCAGGCCAGGATCAGTAACTATCTGTGTCACTCAAAGGTGTAGAAGGGCAGACCAGAATTGTCAAAATCAGGCTTTATCATCTCCACACATTGTGAGAACAGTACAGTTCCAGGACAAGTCTATCAGGGAGAGTCTTTCACCACAGAGAGAAAAGTGAACTGCACTGGTCCAGGAGTCAGGAGATTGAGATTAAACCTACCAATAGCACAACAGAGAGGTGGAAGATTGGATTCAAGTATTTTATCTACTTTAAGAGACTTATCTGTGCCTCTCCCACAGTGAGGAAACCTGCTCTCTGGGGTTAGCTGTCAGTAGGGTAGGTACTACTCACTGATGGTGTTTGTCAGGTTGGTACCTGATAATTAACAGTGTCTGGGTTAGAACATGGAATTTTTTCAGAATTTCATGTCAGGGAATAGCTTTGGTTTCCATTCAGTTTCAGAAAGAATTAAGAAAACTAAATAAGAGAAATTCCCTCTTTTTTCAATCTGAAAACTTTTCTCTGTTTCACTTCTAAGTGATATGGCCAGTATGCCTCAAAGGCCCTCAGAGGGTCACTGAGAATATAACTAACTAAACACCATCCTCAGACACTCTGAAGGACGTGACTCTCTTTTAGGGAGATTAACACAATGTCATTTTACCACAGAAAAGAGGTTAACTCTGATATTGATACTTCTGCTATCTGCTCAATTATTTTCACCCCAGGACAGGAAAAGTCTATGACAGACACTACAGAAAGGAGAAAATAGAAAGATTAGGAAACATAAAACTGAATGGCAGCAAAAGCTGGCTCAGTCTCACCAGTATTAATTGAACAGATATTTCCAATGAGCTTTGTTTAAGTTAAAGGAGAGCACAGTTTTCCAATCCTAGATTAGAATTTAGGATTAAGTCTGGCCCTTATCATGAGTTGTAGTCTTGACCACTCAACCATTGTGCAGTTTGGGTCCTTTTCAGACAAATGGGGTTCACATTGCTTTCTCAGTGATTGCATATTTTCCCACAAGGCAGAAGCCCAGTGTGGTTCCCTCTGTCCCCACAAAGGGTTGATGAGCGCCAAGGTAAAATCACAAAGTGTTGTCACCATGTTGTCTCTACTCGCGAGTGGTTTGTTGGCACAGGAAGGATAACCAGGATCCATGGGTTGGTCCAAAAAGCTCTGATAGTAACATTAACATTTCATTTCAAATATGG
Source organism: Picathartes gymnocephalus (assembly GCA_013390045.1). NCBI lineage: Eukaryota > Metazoa > Chordata > Aves > Passeriformes > Picathartidae > Picathartes > Picathartes gymnocephalus. Next base: position 55,163 of record WEKY01024095.1, read on the forward strand.
ACTTGCTTTGGACTGCTGCATCTGGCCATCCTATAATGATCAGAAAAAACACCACACAGGTAATTTTTTAACCAGTCTGCCTAAAATTTCAGGCATTTTCAGGGCATTATTTGTGGACACTCTCCAGAGTGAGAATGATGCAATTCATTAGAAAATGCATTTTCAGGCAAATTTACACTGGAGAAAGAACTGACATCTCTTGAAGGAATCATTGCAACTGATTTATGTGGTTTAAGTCAAAATTGACTATGAAAGGTCGTTCGTGCCACAGCCTATGGAGCAATTTATAGTTGATAAAAATGGTAGCATTCAGGCAGCCAATCTCTATCAAAACCAAACAAATTTATTACAGTGTCTCAAAGCTTAATACTTCCTTCACAGAGCAAAACCACAAAATATGTGTAAGTTATGTTAGTGGCATGTGTCAATGGCCAAAAGAGAGAGGTTTGGAGATGGAAGGAATTCCATACAACATACCTTCTGTGCATTTAGTGAACATCAAAAATCAGCATATTCTAACTGTAATGTTTCTTGTTGCAGTCTTCTGGAAAGACTGTTTATCCTGAAATGTCAGCACACAGAAAGATAGAGGTAGGAGTACAGGACTATCCCACCAGTCCCTTTTCATCCCTGTTTTATAATCCAAACAGTAAAGTAAAGCAGATTTGTGAAGGAAAACAGAAATCTTACTGTTAGTATTTGGAAGTGCTAGGTTTTAAAAAGAAATCAAAATACAAGTCACAGTTGAGTTATCTGTCCCTAATCTTGCCCTGATGATCTATGTATTTTATAAAAATCTATGAACCCAAAAATGCAAATCTTAAAGGCTTGCAAAGTCTCCAGCAGATGGGGTTTTGTTTGTGCATCACTACTGGGCCACATTTGCTCAGCCTGGCATCCATTTATTCCTCTGCCACAAAATATTATTATTATAATTTGTTTATTTAAGTGCTAGATTTTCTGATTTTTCTGAGCTGCTCTCATCACTAGAACAGGAAAAACTGGCTTTATGCCACTTATATCTTCCCCTGAAGTCAGGAGACAGCCAGATGTCAGTCCAGTACCTTGCACAAATTACAGCAGCCTCAGGAATGCTCTGCCTGGTTATCCACAGACACAAAGGGCTACTCTGGTGCCCAAGAACAATTAAGAAAGCAGAGTGCTTCAATTAAGTTTCTTTTGCTCCTGATATCCCCTTTCCATTAGGGGAACACAAAGCACAGTGCGGTTCTTGGAAGTTCCTGCTTTATGTCATGAAGAGATTTAATTTGTAGTAGGAATCATAAGAGGCAAGAGGTACCAATCTCGTGACATTGTAGGGCTGGTACACAGAGAATGTAGCATGGCTGAAATTTTATTACCAAGAATGATACTTTTCTTTCTCCTTGGTATCAAACGATACAGGAGAGTAAGTTCTGCTTTCCATAACATGAAATACATGTTACGACGTCAATGAGGTATTTTTTCAACTAACGTATCTTATATCTCAGTAATTTAGGGTGCAGTCTTGCTACCTGTTCCAGAGACCTAAATTACACCAGCTAAGTGCAGATGCAAAATTATATCCATAATTTTACAGGTTTAAAAATTATATTTTGTGTTAAAGACAGCCAATTGAATATTATATGTGTATATGCATGCAGAGAGAGGATGTAAATTATGACTGGTTTTCAAGGGAACATCAGTAAAACATTGCCAAAGGGAGAGAATTGTGTGATATAATCCACCTCAGACATTATATCATGATCAAGGTAATTTTTCTGTCCCTGTGACAATATTTTGCACAAATAATGCTAAAGAAAACTGTCCCTATTTGTTTCATCATGCTTCTGAATGTAAATCTTCATTTGAAGTGCCTTCTGAAACAGGAAGTGAATGCTGAATTGAAGGGCTTGTGTCTGCAGACGTGGTGTGGGAGAGCCAATGCCTGAGTGACCAGGAAACAGTAACTACATATGCTGTCTAATCACCTCCCATGTAGGGAGAATCAAGAAGAGGAGGAAAGAGATATGTCTGTGCACAATGGTATGTGTCTTTAGCACAAAATGCCTATTTTCCTTCTATTTGTATCTTTCCATTTCTTGAAACATCTACCCCTACCAGGTGGCTAATACTTTGTATGTCTCCTCCTTAGTCCATGTCCTAATCCTTTGGCCTGTATCTCTTCTAGGGATTCTACTTTTGCCATATAGTCCTGAGCATATGCATTTCATATGATAAATAAGAAAAAATCTTTGGCATGAAAAAGAATTGGGTGTAAAGTTTTTTTAAATTATTATATCAATATGCAGAATAGGATTGAATTAAGATGACTAAGACAGCCTTAAATCTGAAGTTTTAATACATGCCTTGAAATTGCATCCAAATTCCCCTTGTGTATTTCCTAAGAATGTAATTTTCCAAGTTTTTAAATCATCACATGAGGAAAAAGGGTAGCTTTTGTAAACTTTCTGTTGCACAGAGAAATGCTGACACCCACACAAATCATTGGGGATTGGAAACTTGAGATCTGCCTCTGCCACTAGGCTTAATGCAGAAACTGATAGTGGTAGCTGATTGTCCTCCTCTGTAGGAAGAGCTCTGAAGGAAAACCAGAAGCTTTTTCAGAGGGTTTTGCAGAGATTTTCTTTATAGCAGACTGACACATAAAAAAATACATTGAAAGAAAATGTAGGCTGCTCTTGTGGGCACTGCCAAAGCCTGGCCATGAAACAAGTGCTAAGTGTTTCCAAAATTCCAAACCCTACTCTGAACCATGAAGCATTAGAAATTTCAAGAAACAACTTCTCTACCTTTTTTGTTTCTTTTCTTTTAACTTCAACAGAAACAAACCAATCCACCCCTGACCTGTTTGTTGCGGGGATTTTTTCTCAACTTCATTCATGAAACTAGATTCTCTTTAGGAAAAAACAAACAAACAAACAAACACACATTTGAAACAGGCACATAATGTGGAGTATTAAACACCAGATCATTAAAGATCAGAAAAATTGTTGGCAGCTGAAAAACAAGTGTCTCTAATGGGATGTATCAGATTGATGTTACCAGCTGGTTTACAGCCTCTGTCTATAGCACTTGATGGAGTTCAAGAAATGTTTGGGACTTCAGTAAAACTTCAAGTTAGAACTGGAAGCATAGTGACCTATTGGTTTTTTTTTTAAATCATACACATGGAGGGCAGTATATAAAAAAAAAATCCCCCACAAATATTAATAAATTAAATGAGGTAAATGTTTATCAGATGTTACTCTTGTTCAAGACACTTTCATCAGAAGCTTGAGATAAACTGGCAACAGAGTATAATAAAGATCCTTCACCCTCTACAGGTGTAGTTTTTCAATTCATGGGGTTCTTGATTATTTTGTTTCTTGGGTTTTTCTGAAAAAGTCTCATCTGGATTCATTTCTGCCTGTTAGGATTTACAAGAGCTGTTCGTCTTGGCATTGTGATTAGGTCTTGCGAAATGTTAAGCTCTCTATATATATTTTTAGGGAGTAATTTTGTATTTGCAACAGTGTATTTAGAGCTCCTTTCTGCAATCAGCTTCTAAGACTTCTTTTACTCCATTTGTGGGTGTCTGAGACCAGAAAATAAAGAGATGTTAATTAGACATGTTTGTTTTCTAATTGGGGAACAGATGGCAGGATGCTCTAGTATGTTAATGGTGACTGAGGCAGGTTTTAGGGTAATACTTTTGCTTAAGTGCCTGGAAATTGTATAAGCACAGCTCAGCTACTCCTGTTACGTAGCTGTCTGGGACTGACTGGCTGTCTCAGGATGTAGTCACACACCCTCTTCCAGCTCCAGCTGTTCCAGCTGAGACATTTACTCCCCACAGCTGTTCATCACTGCATCCAAACTGGAAATCTTTACCACCCATCTGATTTATTGGTGGAGAAGCTCACATAGGCAGTCCTCAGCTTGCTTTAACCAGGTTAACTACCATGGTGGAAGTGCTGGGCCTGTTAGCAATGCCAGGGAGCAGCAGAGCCTCCGGATGGGAGGGTAAGAACATTCACTGCTTGGGTTGGGAAGAGGAATGAGGTGGGAGAGATAAAGTCACCTCTTTGGAAGTGCTACTGGAGACAGGATAAAAGGCATGTCCAGCCTCTGGGAATGACAGCCCACTGCCACTGCAGTGTGCATGCAAAATATCCAGATGCTTCTGTTTCATTTTTCCTTGGAAAGCATCCAAAATCTACCAGCTAATCTCAAGGCCCTTGCTTTGAATGAGTTTGGAGCTGTCTATATCTCTGGCAAGTTAATCACATCTGCAGAGCACTGCAGGGCAAGATCTTGAGAATATTTTTCTTTCTGAAGCAGTTTTATTGCCATCACAGTGAGAGGAAAAATAATGAAAAGGTGACATTGGCAAAGAAGACTCATTGTCACTAAATGATTGACCAGCCCTGACAAGGAAAGAGAGGGAGAGAGAGATTTCAAGGAAAAATATATTTCACACTAGGGTATGGGTCTTCTGTATTCCTCTCCTCACTTTCTCACTACCAAATTTCCCCAAAGATATCAAACTCCACCCTGTTAATTTTAGAAATATTGAAGTCTCCAACACAGAGGCCTGGACATGGAAGGGTCCACATATTGAAAGTGGCAACTGAGCCCAGAAGCTATAGCTGTGCCCTTGGTGATCCATGCAGGAGTCAAGGATTGTAGACTGGAGTAAAATATTTTTTAAAAAAAATTGTAGAAAAAAATCTATAGCAGATTTTAACTTTTAGAGTGAATTGTCGGAAAGGAAAAAAAAAAAAACAAACCAAAACCAGCCAACAAACAAAACATATATACTGCTCCCAGCTGCAGTTACTTGGCTGGTAAAGATAAACATCTGTATAGCATAGTATTACTATCTTCTGCTCTTCTGTCATTTCTTTGCTTTCTCCTCCCCTGAGGAACAGGGATGGATTTGATGACTCCTAATTTCTATGATTCTATCATAGCATCTCCCAGCTTTCTAGCTAATATGCTTGTCAGTGTGAAATGAGAGATTTAGAAGAAGAAATATACTGCACAGGAGTAAAAGTACCAGGGTGAGATCTAATCTAAGCTGAAAGTATATTTCACAGAATTTTTTTTCTTCAGCTATCAAAGAACAAAATAAAGGATTGAAAATGTGAAAAACTGAAGGTACTGAGCACCAGGAGGACTATCCATGATGATGGTTCTGTGCACAGAATTATCTTAGCCATTATTAGATTTGGAAAGCTTATGGAAAGTCTGTCATTCCTGTGGTTCTCAGACCACATTATTTGACTTTCCTTATGTCCTCGGATCTGTTGGGGTGATCTGAGGCACAAGTGTGTGGGGAAACGAGAATTTTTCTTCTTTTTGCAGACAAAACCACTGGGTATTTCTTGAGTAGCCAGGAAAAGATCTTGTCCTCAAACATGCTCATAACCTCTTTAGCAGTAGGAGTTTTTTAGTAGTAGGAGAATGAAAAGCAAATTTGTTCATACCAACTATTGCACAATATTTTCCTACTCTTTTACAACACTCTGAAAACAATGTTATTAGAGGGTACACAAGTTATACAAATCATATGCCCTTCAAGCTTATCAATATGTACTTGGATCTGTATCATTAAGGCTTCGTAGTCTTTATAGTTTTCCTGATAGTGAATAACGTGTATTTCAGTTAGGGACTGATATAGGTGTTGTTCACATAACTTTTGACATAGCTGGATCAGTGCAAAATTATACCTGCTGCAGCGAAAAAAAGAGTTAATAGATGAATGTGCTCTTCAGAAACTGCCCAAACAATGGAAAATTGTTGATGGCTTTTGATATATTTTTGACTGTGCTATATTCATGTATTACTCCTCTTTCCAAAAATTCTCATCCATATTTTTTCAGATTGGTTTCCCAAGGGAATTTACTCAGTTTCTGTGGAGGAAACTGGCTGTTAAGGATAAATCTGGTCACAACCCAGAGGACCATTTTCCAGCCCAAGCATATTTAGAAAGGGAATGGCAATTTGTTTTCAATGACTTCACTCACTCTTTCTGCAGTGTTTCCAATAAATGCAGGCGTTGCTCTTCTGGTGTGAGCTCAGCACATCATTCCTTATGTGGTCCTAACTGAAATTTTATATTACTTATTGAAATATGTACTTCTCTTTATATGTTCCTCATCTCCCATATTATTATGCTGAATCATTGTAAAATGAAAAAAATCTGATGATTTCACAGATATCCACAAAAAAACTAAGCAACATTAGATCATCACAGCTGGTGCTGTTAAATCAAATGCAAATACCCAATTATTAGCCAGCAGATCTAAAACACTGCCAAATAGTTTTTGGTCACTGTGTTTACACAGTGACAGATTCTCATGTGAGTCATATCCTTCTGAACAAATGTTTTGGATGGACTCTTAAATCAGTGTCCACAAGGAAATACAGCGAGGCAGCCAAACTCTGTTGAACGTCTGCCATTGACGAAGGTTAAGCATTTACAGTCACTCTGTGCCTAAGTATTCTAAGGAAATAGCAGGGAGTGAAAAGCAGAAGGCAAGGATGTTCTGTACTGGCGGCAACAAGGCAGTAAGGGTGAGAGAAGCAGTTCCAAAATAGCCGGTTATGGGGCCAGATCCTGTTCCTGGTACTGTCACTGGTAAAACTCCCTTTAGGTCTAAAGGGACCAGAATGGGGCAGCTGGTCCTTCAAGTGACTAAGGAAAAAATACTGAGGTCTTGACTCTTCTCTTTCTGCTTCCACTTCTTGTTCCCTATGGGACTGAATAAAACTAAGTCAGGATGTAAAGTATGTGCCTCAACTGGACTGTCAGGAAGGCTAATAACATACTGCATCCTCTTAATTTCCCTGAAAAATTATACCCATTTTCCGCATTCCTTTTCTAGGCTTTCATAATATTTTAATCTATTCTGTCCCAATTATTTTCACTCACAAAAGATCAGCTGGATTGCAGCAATGGAAGAAGTTTTTTTGGGTGAAATTAAAATTTAAAGCAAGGTGGATTTTGCTATTTTAGTCCTCACATCACACAACTATAAGTCCACATATATCTGGGATGACTTTTTAGTCACTGCCCTGACATTTAAACCTTAACCCTCACATAAACCTTATGCAGGGCAGATGGATGTACATAATTCACTGACACAATTCTGCTCTGACATCTCTATAGCATGTTGAATATACCTGCAGGTATCCCAAGGAATGGAAAGTCATGGACAGCTGCTACAGGCACACAGGACACAGGGGATATATCCTTCCTCACCAAGGACAATATAATTTTTGGTTTTCTTTCTTTTTCAGGTTAAAATTAAATCTGAAAGGCATCAATACTGTAGATATTAAAAAATAAATGCAAAGTAGGGAAGATATATTTACTTAAAATTTAGACCCTTACCTGCTTTTAGCCTATAGTGTTCCACTTTTGTTATCCCTTAATAAGCAAGGAATGATGATTTGTGCACAAGCTGAAAATACAAATCTTACTCCTAAAGTCAGACAGTGTCTGAAGAATGAAAAATTGTTTTCTCAAACTTCTGATTTGTCGTTCTTAAAGAAAGTATCACTGAGGATATAAAGCCATTGAGCAGCACATTACTTTAGCCTTTTTAGATTTGTAAAGATTATTTAGTTTCTATAAATTAGAATATGCTCCAGTGCACCCTGTAGTCAATGTCAAGATCTGTGAACAGCAGTGGAAGACAGCTTGGGCTTTTATTCTGTGTGCAGCAAAGCACAGAGGCAGGGGACCTGTGAGGTACCTACTGCTCTGTGGAGGAGGTGAGGCCAGGGAGTGACAGTGAGAAAAGGATCAACTGGCATCATGGAACCACACATCTCCTGCTCCTTCTGGTCTATGAGAGGTGGCATCTTCTTTAGGAAAGAGAAGATGGGATGGAGTGAATTAAGCATTTCATGTCCAGGCCCAATATTGACCCAGACATCACTTAATTCTCATCACATGTCCATTAAAAAAACAGCTGATGGGAAACTGTGTGGGGCCCTCTGAGAAAGCAGCCTCTTGCAGTCTGCCAGACCTCCCAAAACCCACCTCTTGCACCATGAGCTTGAAGTCCACATTTCCCCATTTTTGCCATGATTCTGTTCTACCAAGAAACAGCTACAAGTGATTCCTCAGAGCACAAAAAACAATTCAAAAGGGAGTGGAAATATTTTCCTGTCCCTGGCCTTTAGCCTTTACAGAGAACTTCAGAGGTTTTTAGTGAAGCTCTGAGAACCCTGGTCTTGTGGAAGGTGTCCCAGCCAGCCCATGGCAGGGGTTTGGAACTAAATGGACTTTAAAGTCCCTTCTAATCCAAGCTGTTCTATGGTTCTACGAATCTGGGCCACAATTTAAAATCTTACATAAAAAACCTTCCCTCACCAAGACTGAGATGTGGCAACCAAGACTTTTGCTCGTATCATAGTAAAATCATCCAGGATACTCCCTTTTTTACCACATTTCTAAGTTCTCTTGAATAAGTAGCAACATCCATGAACAGTAGTGATGGGAGGCAAACTTGTCATATTTTGTTCAAAGCGTAATCCACTAAAGGACATGTCTGTTCAGACATACTGAAGTAACCATTAAAGCTTTCCTTAGCTAAGGACCACTAACTAAATCCACAGCTAGCCCAGATGGGGGTACTATTCACAGTAAAGTATTGAGTGGCAGAAATATGTATCAGAGCCATAAAAACTATCCTGAAAACTAAATTCAGGATAATCTTCTCCTGGCACTAAATCTGAAGTGGATTAAATATATATTTTTAACAATGCATTTGTCAGGTTATTGGTTTAAAAAATTTTGAACAAAGGAACAAAGAACTGGAAATCTTCCAGAGGCAGAGATAATTTGATGATTCCCTATATAAATCTAACATTTCTTCATCTTTTATAAATGGAATTTTGCAGGTCATTAGTCCCTTAATGTAGTATAGCTATCAGTTGTAGGATGTGTGTGTGTGTGTGTATGTGTGTGTGTGTGTGTGTGCGCGCAAAAAAAGGCATTAAAATGGTTGAGATACAGAGAAAATTGACTGCTGCATAGTCACCACTTTTCATAAAGATTTTTACTACACCCTTGGTATTATGGATCTATAATATGCAAATGTGTAGCATCATTAATATGCATTTGCTGCATACACCCTCCTTAACAGAGTATGTTATGGGAATACAAATTAAAAACAATATACTCGACTCAGCTAAATTTTAATGGCCCATTGTATGAGTGATCCCCAGTTGGGAGGTACCCAAGCCCTTTGTCTTCAATACTTCCTTTCCTTCCCCACATCCATTTTCTTTATTTGCTCTTGTTTTCCCTGACACCTCCACAGCTGAATTAGTTAGACCTCAGCATAAAAACTCAAGCAATATGAAGGTCCTTTGCTACCTTCAACAGTGGTAGCTGGCACAAGAACTTAAATCTGAGTCCTAGAAATGAGTTCAGCCAAGAGTGCCCATGGCGGAATAAGCTGTGCAGCCCAATCTTCTGGGTAAATGTACCCTGAGGTTACTTTGGCTTGTATTTACTGCTGATGGGAGGTAAGGCATTACCTAACAGAGGTGAGTCATTTGAGCATCTCCCCTGGCACACTTCTCTCTTCGGCTTCCCGTCCTGGCTGCCTGTCCAGGGAAAAGAAGATTCTGACCCTTTCCCCGTCATCCAACAAAACCTCTCTGGAGGGACGAGATCACTTCATCTGGCAAACCAGACCAAGAGCTATCTCACTGACTCACATATACCAGTGGCTTAAGTTTTGACAGTGGTTGCAATTACTGGCCCCGTTTTCCCTTCTGATTCTCTACCAGAGTCAGCACTTGTGCAACAAGGACAAATGTAACTGTTGTGGTTGGTTCTCTGGGTGGTTGTTAGTCTTTTCTGTATTAGTTGGTTCATTCCTGTCTTCCCCCAGTTACTCAGTTTCACCCTGTCCATCATCCCCTGCTTGTCCTCCCCTTACTTGAAAACTGTATCCATTCCTGAGATGTCAATCCTTCCCCTCCCCTGCCTACCCTTTGGAGAATTCTCCTTTCCTTGTTTTCCTATTGGGATGATTTAAATAGGTTCCTCCTCTGTGGTTACCCCATTGGCTTAACAATTGCCATCCCCTGAGATCCACCCCCTCTCAAAAACCCCTGGGCAGGGGAGAGAGCTCCCTTTTGGCCTGTTCATTCGAGGATATTAAAGCTGTATTGGAACACTGTGCCAAAGGGCCTCCTTTGCCTCTTTCTCCTTGCCTATGCCTTTGGATTACAATCTTGCTCTGTCCGTGCTGCTGAGGGCTACTGAGCTGCTGCCCTAGTTGGGGACGTCTCGGGGAAAGTCCACTGACGGCGCAGCCTTGCTCCCGGGCAGCCAAGAGCTGCGTCACTATAACCGTGAAGCATCTTTAAAGCACTGCAAATAATAGCCCAGCATTTTAAAGTCAACTGGTGTGGATTGAGGCTTGACCTAAGATGAGCCTCAAAGTGAAGCCTTGCAGGACACAGTTCATAGGCAAAGCAGACAGGGACACTGCTGGCATTAGGAAAAGCAGATGCCACCCCAAATGAAATTATCCATCCTCATTAGCCAGTGCATACAGTCAAACCTAATAACGAGCTTGCTGTTCTCATCAGTGCTTTTTGCCTGCAGGCTCTAAACTTCGTTGATCAGATGCACCTCCAACCACACTGTGGGGACAGTGTCATCTGACTGTGGCTGTGAAAAGCATAGGTAGGGAAGGTAATTTTTTCCACTGCCCCAGTTAAACCTACCAAAGAATTGGGTAGAAATCCTTAGTGGACACTAAGAGTTTAACATATTGCCAGTTTATCCTCAAGTATTTAAGGCAAACCTTATATACACTTACATAAACTGAAAAATTTAAAAAACACATGCACTTTTACAGCTTCCTTGGTATTATTTATTCAGTAATGGATGCCAGTGTTATTTTCTTTACCTAACAACAACTGTCCCAGAGCTTCCAAAATGCAGTGGGGAGAAAAGTAACACAGCAAGATGCACTCTGCTAATTGAGCTTCCCAATATGGTCTGAGGACATTTGTCACTCAGCCTGCTTATTCAGTGCTGCATATTCAAGCTGTTTCAGCAGGTCTAGCTACTCTTGTGGGAAATTAAGCTGCAATCAGATTCTGCAGTCCTCCAGGTCTAGACTGCGATATTGATCACAGAGCAGACAAACTGATGGAACAAGGTTGAAATGACCACTGTGTAGAGGAGCACAGTTACTTGACAGAAAGTGATCTTTTGCAGATGCAAATCTGCTATGTGAGGTGTCATGTGGTTGATTCCAAAAGCCGTGGAAGAGCTAGGAAAGATTCTGTTTATTTTAACTACATCTTTCTTCTGTCACCTTGGCCATGAATCTGAGTTACACCAAACCTTGGAGTCTGGCGTAACTCAGGATCTCTTTCAGATTTGCAGTCATTAATCACAATGTCTTTCATGGAAATTTCATTATAAATGTGAAGGAAAAAGCATGCTGCCCTGATGCAAAAATTGTAGAACATTTGATACACTTTCTCTGTCCACAAATTATTTGGTAAGTCCCAGCTCCTGCCTACAACAGTAATCTCAAAGTTGAAAACCCCAGGAAATCGATACAAGTTTTCATAACGAGACAAATTTTCAGCTGAAAGTTTTGTCCATTTTGAATCCTTTATCAACACTTGATAACCAATGAACATGGGTTGTTGAAGTTCTTCATGCTTTGAACTAATTTTACCACAACTATAAATGACATGTTGACCAGTGAAACAAGAATGGGATGACAGAATGGAAACAAACATTTTCATCTGCCAGTTTCAACTAGTTGATGATTAGAAGTGAAATGTAATATTGATAATATTCTAAGTGTTCCTGTCCAAAGATGAGTGGAAGTGGGTATGTAGTGTGACACAATCTCTATTTGTATACAAATGATCCTGGCAAGGATGGGCAAAAGGCTATATAAAAATAAAGATCCTGAACACTGACTTAAAAAAGACAGATATAAATTCCAGAGGGCAAGTGAAGACAGAGATAGAAATGACAGTTGTGAACTAGGATACTATTAGCTCACAACCATAAGTTCCTACCAAAAATTATAAAATCATTAAAGAAGTTCTTTATTCTTAACTAATATTGAGTGTGCCTTATGCAGGAAACTCAAAGAACGCTGCCAGTGAATTGATACAATGAGTAAACCTAGGCTGTAAAAAGACTATAGTGAGCACTACAACAAATTGAAAGGAAAGGACTCTTACTGAGGATAATCATAGTTGTGGATTTTAAGAAACCTCAGAAAATGTAACTGTCCAAACAACTTCTAATGGTATCTTACAAACTCTTCTAAGATCACAACATCCTTCACATAATGTATTCATTTGTGAAAAGGATAACCAAACTTTACATACATGCTTAAATAAAACAAACATGTACAAAATAAGCACCTTTTGAAATGATGATTTCCTTTCCTATCTTATTTTGATAAACTCCAGAGAGTTAACCAAATTATTGATTAATTGGAAAAATATTCAAAAGGATTTTAAGTGTACTTGCATCCTACTCTTAGAAATATTTGATCCATTACTTCCTTCTCTGCAAAGTAACATCTGTGAAGAAAACCCTTGGTTAATTCTTGAAAAAAGACTGGAAATTAATTGTTCAAAAATATATTCCCTTTTTCACACCCCTACAGTGTGAGCACCCTGTTGCCTTCATAGCTGGAACTGCAACAGGAGAGTCCCAGGATGACAGAGACCTTCTTCACAGAAACCTCACTTTGTGGGCTACAACAAGCATTGCTGACAACAGCTCCTAGTGTTTGAATTACTTTCTAGCTTACAACAAAAAGACTTTGTGCCAAAATTATTTCCTAGGACCTACCTGGTGCCAAAGATCTTTACCTTAAAACCAGTAGTTAGTGACTGCTCTACTAGAGTCCATAAGAGAGGAGAAATGGCTTGCACATCTGAGGACCATGAGTTTTTACACTGTGCCTGAGCAAAAGTTTAAAAGTTCATATGAGCATCATATTTTTTTCAGAGTCAAAAAAGCAAAATGAGAAGTATCGAATAGCAAACCTAAAAGACCAAGAAATTCACTGCAATATCCACCAGAATGTCAGTTCAAGCCCTGTAACTTATAGCAAAACAGACTTTTAGCAGAGAGATATTTCCCTTAGAGAGTTAAAAACTACCAAGTCCAAGCTGAAGGAGACTGGCATACAGCAAATAATTGAAAGTCTCCCATGCTCTGGTCTAGAGTCAATTCACCTTATTGCTGTAAAATAAAATAAACCATTATTTGATAGGATAACCCTTGTTAATCATTCAGTCTTCCACTCATGAGAGGAAGATGGCAGGTCACAGTGCTCCTTGCTAATGGCAAAAATAACTTCTTCATTGAAAATTCTATGTCTCTATATAGAATTTTTGTTCACAAGATGATAAAAGATTGTTGTGGTGGGTTTTTGCAGTTTTCCTAAGTTTAAATGGTTCATTCCTGTTTCCCCTATTCCCACGGACCTTCCCAAGGCAATTCCCAGTTCTCCTCCCCTAGTCTCCTGTTACAATCCTTCCCCCCTCATGTCAATCTCCCTTAACCCTCTCCCCCCTTTCCAGAGTGTTCTGAATCACTCCTGATTGTCCTATTTGAATGTATCCCCTCCTGCCTTGTTCCTCATTTGTTACTCTGTATGCTCATCATTGCCCGGTTACTCCCCTGAGCTGTTTTTATTGGACCCACTCCCTGCTCCTCCCCTGAGCTAGCCACCCTTTATAAACCCCTGCACAGCCTTGTTCAGTGTTTCTTGAGCATTTGATCGTTGGGTCTCAAGCTGTTGTGGTCGGTGATTGGGAGTCCTGGCAGCTGCGAATCCACCCTTCAACCCTGTAATAAACTTGGTTGGAACCTGACTCCTGCTGCCACTCCGCGTTCCTTCGCCTGGCCCTGCGCTGGTAACATCTGCCTGCTTGCTGCTGTGGCCCTGCCTGCCACCTCTGGGCTGAGGGCCTTTGGGAGAGCTGCTGCCTGCAGCGCCCATTGGGAGGATCCACTCTGTCCGCGGGGCTTCGGCACCCAGGCAGCCGAGGCACCGCGCGACGAAAGATGATGTGAAAAACAGTGCACGGGGAGTCTCAGTCTGGTCTGGCTGAATTGGCTTTGAAGCACTGGTCTCTGAACCACTTGCTACAATTAACACGTCCCTTTCCTCATTAATATTGGACCCAGCTGGTTCAGGCCATGTAAGGATGGCTCATCTGGCACCCTTATGAGGTCAGCGGAGGAACATAAATACAACAGAAACCACTGCCATCAAAATAAGCTGCTTCTTCAGCATAAGAAAATAACTAATTTACATCAAAAAAAGTGATATTTAATTTTCTCATTCTATGACCATTAAAATAAGCTGGGCATTTTCTTAATATTAAGAAAAAAAAAGACAGAAGGTGTGGCACAGCACTAGTGCAGATCAAAATACAATGGAAGGAAAGATAGTTCAAGCTCAAACTCAATTTCTCTTCTTTCTTTTTTTTCAGATAGGATGTTCTTGCTTTTATTGAGCCAGAAAGGTGTACAGACACCAAATTTCAGAAATTATAGATTCAGTATCTGAATCAGATACTGTTTCCCATCCAAAGATCTTTAGATGTTTTAAAAAAATTGATTCGATTCCAGTGTATCTGAGAATGTTATCCGACAGAGAAAAGAGAACATTATCAATTGCTACTGGCAGAAAACAAAAGTCTGTATCAAAACCTGGGCCAAACCTCTGAAATCTTGGCCTCTACTTGTAAGAGAACGTTACAGTGCACTCCAATGACTCTGGAGGTTGAAAATACTTTCTTTTCCTATTCTAAGCATACACAAATGTCTATTAAAAACAACAACAACAACAACCCAACTTTTAAAATCAACTATTGGCTTCCTCAGGAAGCCAATGTTTTGACTGCTTTAAAAAATTGGTCATTAAAAGACTTACAATAGGTTCCGTTTAACAACTTATTTCTTTTTGAAACAGAAACAGAGATGAGAACAATTCTTTTTCATTAACCTGACAGCCACTGCAACATTTGTACCTTCAAAACAACCAAGTTTTCCACTTCTATAAATTAGCGAAGAGGCACCTGAGTGTGCTAACTCATGTTTCACACAGATATGTTAAGTAGTGATTGTACTTGTGAGTTTATAATACTTCCTCTGGATTGTGGTGCCTCTCCTGCCACTGCCATGAGAAATCAAGGATTTCCAAAGCTATTAAAAACGTTTATTATAGGAAGAAAAATTGTTATGTTGAGTGAAATTTTACATGTTGAAAAAGTCCAATTCTTCAGAAGGCTGTGTTCAGCCAACTTGACAGGCTGTGAGGGCATTTATCCTGAGGCAAATCAAACACTGTCAGCCCAAGGGAGCCCTGCTCTCCTGAAATTTATCTGGAATACCACAGCAGATGAATCACTCTTCTGGTAAAAGCGTCCTTGTGTGTACTATTAAGAAAGAAAATGGGACTCTGAACACATTTAGCAGATCTGTAACTGGAGTTGAGTATGCAGCCAAGCCCCAGATTTCAGCAACACATGCTGCTCTGCACTCACTCTACTCGTAAACAACTTCTTTCCTTGCTGCTTTCCAGGCAGTTCACTTCCCTTTCTAATCCCAGGAAGTCACTGCCCACCCCTAAATGCTGAAAGATACATTTTAATCAAGTGGAGACCTGAACAGTAGCATAATTTTACTTCAAGCACACACCAAGCCACACTTTAGAGCTATTTGGGGAAGAAACCAACCGCAGCCAGGCAGCCCCCCTTGCAGAGTTCAGGCTGGGTGGTCATTGGAGCCAGGGACAACACAGTCAATTCAGACAGATGGCCACTAAGTCAGCCCAGCGCATTTGGGGAATATCCAAGGTGTTAAAAAGGAGATGCACACCTTCAACACCCTGCAGCTCAAGTAACCTAGACCTGCAGGAATAAGTTTATCTTTTTTCCTCTTCAGTAGCTCATCTGGGGAAAAAGTGCATTGGGAAAAAAGCAGTTCAAGCTGAACAGACTTTATCCTGCCAAAATGTTTCTATGTGTGTGTATGTGTGCGTGCGTGTGTATGTGATGAGACTGTCAACATTTTAAAAATTCTCTCCAATTATTTTAACTCTATATCATTTAGTGAATTTGGTTTATATTCACAAGAAGCTTAATAACTCCATTCTATTGCAAATTTATCGTTCTTCATTACTCCCTCTACTTGCTCTACCCCTTAGTCCATATTTTTTTCAGATTTCACACATATTCTCTAGGGTCTGTGTGCCGTGTTACTCGGTACATTAATTGCTGTCTGATCAGAAGGAGCTGGGACACACTGCTCCTACAGTACTCAACAGCCATTTCAGAAGATGGAGAATGAGGAAAATTTGCTTTGATCTGGTTAAGGCATACTGAGATACCCAGGCTATTTGGTGAAGAGAGCAACGATCACCACATGCTGATGAAGACCAATAATTCAAAGAAAGATGGGCTCCCATGCTCACAGAAGGTAAGGAGTAGATAAGGAACATGAAGAAACAACACTGTATTAAAGGGAGAACATCAAAAGCTGGAAAAAGCTTTAGCAATTTGTGAGGGCTAATGTTTATCATTAATATTGTATCTGGCTTTACCTCTGTGCTCCCAATAGATTAAGAATTGCAAGCAAACCTTTCACCCTGAGTCAGGAGAACATGAAGACATCAGAAAACACATTACTTCCTACTTTTCACTTCATCTTATTTCCTTCCTCTTCCTTGTTTTCTTCCTCTTGTGTAAATGACTATGTTATCCTCTACTGCATCATCCGTGCCCTCCAGATGATGTCCATCCACAAGCCAGGGGAGGGAAATGACACATCCAGAAGACATAGATGCCCATTACAACTACTGTCCAACAAAGACACAGAGAGATGTGACAAAGTCCCCATTACACTTTGTCCTTCCATACATGTCATCTCAAGGTCAGTAACTCCCACTACTTGCTAGCTGCAGCCACTGAAATTAAAATTAGCAAGCTTTGGGTCCCTTTAAATATCACAGAGGGAGGCCCAAACCTCTTTAACCATAAAGATAACATCTGCCTCAGAAATGGAAAGCCATAGAAAAAAGCCCAGACAAAACTAGTTGCGTAAAACACATAAACATTGGGCTACTCTTTAAATACAAAACATGTTCATGTAAGATAGAATCCTGTAACAGAAATTTTAAAAGCCCTGAAAATACCATATTTTTTGTATCTACATTCTCTGTATCTTATATTTTTACAGGTCTGTAAAAAATAGTTATCTCTAACAGAAGTAGAAATGCCACAGGTTTACCAGGGTCACTTGGAAAGTTAGCAAAAAGAGGTCACGCTTCCAATCACATTAATATACTAACATGCCCAGCAGTAGATTATGTTAATTTTTAGAGTAATTTTTAAGACTTGTAATGCAACACATTACTCGATAGGATTTCTAAGCCTTCTTGGAGCTTATTAGTCTGCCTTTATAAACCAAATGTCAGCTTTATCAAAGTCAAACATTAATTATTAGCGATGGGCGAACATCAAAAGGCTCAGAGGTTTGGTCTAGTTTTACTAGACAGGCCTGAGACCAGCTGCTTGTGTTGATCATTTCAATGGCAGATTGGACTCCTGATTCTTCAAATGTTACACAGTTATTGCAATGTAAGCAGCCAGACAGAGCCTGCTGCCTTCGAGGAGGATACTGAAGTGTCTTGAGCTCAGCAAGCATGGGGCTACCTGTCTGATCAGTGTCAGACTGCACCATCCCACACTTCCCACAGCATCCACTGCAGCGGGTGTGACGGAGAAGTGCACCATAATAAAATATATACAGGGAGTTGGGGATAGAACTGTAAAGAGGAAAGAGAGGAGAGGGAGAGGGAGAAGGAGAGGGAAGGAGACATGCTATGATATGCAGAGGTATCCTCCTAATGAGTCCGAGAAGTCTTACAAATATTCCAGGACAGACCTGTATAGATTTGTATAAGCTTTGAGTAAGTCTTTGAATGACACATTAAGAGCCATAAACCTATGAGCCTGAACACAAATCAATATATTTGCAAGGGCTGTGCTTGAGCTGAGGAGCTCAGCCTCTTCTCAGGACTTACTGGCACAACCAGGTTGACTTATTACTCTAGCAGAGTATGCCAACATGGCTATATGACTTTTGGGTTGAAGCTTGCAATAAAGAATACTGGGTGTGCCAGCATACCTAGGGGGACATGTGTGAGCAGCCAAGCTTTTGGCCTGGAAGTATGATAGCTTACAAGAAAATGAGAAAGATTAATTTGTTTCTGTAATTCTGTGGGTAACCAGGAGAGTTTTACTGCATGGCAGAGATTTACTGGGAAAACCTGTGAACACATTGAATAACCAGCAATAGGACTCCAGCTAATGCTCTTCCCTGTCCTGTAACAACAGTTCTTCTCCAAAGCAGAGCTACAAGATTAGTTCTTTTCCTCTCTCCCCTCTCCCTCTCCCTTTCTTTTTTTTTTTTTTTT